>OX457049.1:9729044-9994044 GCA_949752735.1 Lumbricus terrestris
ATATATATATATATATATATATATATATATATATATATACCGGATGTAACTATATGCAACTAAGATAAGATAAGATTATTCTTTAATACCAATTGCTATCCGCATTTTGGTGTATATACAAAGTATAATAAACAAACGCACATAATTTCTATATCCAATCAATGTCAAAGTGTTTTAGAATAGCATAAAAACCTAAGTCCAAATCCAATGTAAATTTTAAATTTTAAAAAGAAGTTCTTTTAATGACCAACAATTTATTCTGCACTTTGGTTTGTATGGTATTACATTTAAATAATTATGATAAAGCATCCTCGTCAAAAAAGATTTCCTCGTTGGATTTTCCGGTTCAGTGTTTTCAGTCAACTGCGATTGATTCTGCTATACTACTACAACTACCAACGGGGGCTCGAACTCACTACCTCTCGCACTCTTGGCCAGCGTGTTAACTACTACTCTACCGCCCCCCCCCCCAACACTGACGACTGCCACTGAAGTCGACTTTTAAAATACTTTTCTATATTATTTTCTATATTTCTTATGTCTTTATCAGAGTTCTTTCGATTGTGACTCGCTGTTGTTGTTGTTTTTTTGGCTGCTTTATTACTCTCAGATGACTTTGTTTGCTGTAGCGACTGTTGACATCATAGGGCGTGCGCTTTTGTGATATGTGTCTTGTTAAAACGCGTTAGAAATAAAAAAAATTGCTTTGTTTTATTCAGTGTTAAGCTACCCCGGTTGGTTATGGTCAAGCTGCACATCGTGATGTTTTGAAATTTTAAGGCACAGGCTAAATTCCAAAAGTGTTGGCAATGATTGGATACTTTTCCACCCTATTGTAACAGTCATTCTTGCTTAAAGTAACATTTTTACATCAAGGTATACTGTTGTTTCTACACGCTGATTATGTCGTTCATTACTTTTTTACGGAAAGCACATGTATCCATCAAATGGGAATCTGTATGCGTCTATAAACTTGTAGATTGTCTACGTTTCCAACTGTCCAATCGGACAAACAAAGCATTTTTATCATTTTATGGTTTAAAAATAGTTGGACACTCGAGATCTGTTCTGGACTAAAAGAATCTGTTGAGTTCTAATACAATGATTTGCTTGTAAGTTGGATGAAAGTTCTTTTGTAAATGAAATGGATGCATGCATTGCTTGAGATTAGAAATGCCATAATTTCAAGCACTCATTCAACGTATTTTAAAGGTGTTCATCCGTCTAGATATAAGTTTTTCGGTTTTGTCAAGGTTTCTATCTATTCTATGGCATAGATCTTTCATCGCAGAGGTTTTTCTGACATTTTCAGGGTAAAAATATAAATTTTTGGGTAACAAAATCAGTGTATTGCAGGCTGTCTCTTTTTTTAGTAGTTGAGATTTATGTCTTCTGTAGTCTGCGCTCATGTGAGTCGTTTCAATCGCGTAACTGTGCATTGTAACCGTTTGCTGTCTGCCAACAGGATTGTTCAATAAATTAAAATTACTATTCAGGGCCTACTAACCAGAAGGTGATTGGCGCTCCTCTGCTCTATTCTGGAAACCTGTCACTCTAGGCAGTGATGATAAATGGTATTCTAAATGAGAAATATAAATCAGTGCCTAGAAACCATGAATATTGCACAAATATTAAAGTCTCATTTTGAATTTTAAAAATGTAAGATCCCTCGTCGGAATAGGTTGAGAAGAGATGCGTGAGTGAGGGGCAGAGAAAGAGAAGGGAAGGTGATATGGATAAATGGAGAGAGATCTACATTGTGATGCAGTTTCCGGATCCGGATATAATGAAACAGCTCTACGAAATTCAAGATCGATGCCAGAGATAACGGACGTCAGATTATTGTGATAAACTGTTTTATGCTAATAATTGAGCTTTATTCTCCTATATACGAAGTTTCGAATAGAACGCAGTGCAACTTTACAGTATTCATAACATCTATTATTTAATTTTAATGGTGTGCAATGGCATTCGCCATTTTAATTGTTTATTTTAAGAGTATAAATAGCGCCTCTTTAGAAGACCACTGATTGGCTAAGATTTTGTTCATGCATCCGTGTGGCCATAGGCCATTCAACCGACCAGATTGGAAGCCAACAGAGAAGTGAGCAGCAATTGTCTAACTGCTGAGGTCACCTCATTAAGACCCTAATTATAACGAAATTATTGCTCTGCTTTTACAACATGCTACGGAAAATAAGCTGTAGCTGAAGTCGTGTTAGTTTGTCTAGTTTCTGCTAATATTAATGAGACTGTGAAAGACTGCTTGCGTCGACCTCCTCTTTTCGACATCCTCGGTATTGGCACCACCATAATTATACAGTTTAATTGTGGCATTTTGTGAATATGTAATAATCATGTCATAATACTGCGATCATATTTGCTATCATTGCTTATTCTAATGTTTGTCTTCGGGCGGAAATAAAGTGATCTTTATAATAAACATGCAATTTATAAAACCTTAGTGTGTAAGCAAGCGATCAATATTTATAACCTTCCTCGACTGCTAAATATTAGAGCACATATGAGTTTTATTACCGTGTACTAACATATTTTAAAGGTGTCTAATGATATCAATCTTTTGCTAGACTTCACCTACAAAATAATAGGCTAACTCTGAGCATATATTATTTCACGATGCAAAAGGGTCGATACATTATTTTTGACTTTATTAGCCGAGTCAAAGTTAAAGTAAAGAAGTTCTAAAGCGCCAATATATAATTATGACCGTCAAAAATTAAGGTTGTGCCAATAATCTTTGTAGGGAGACATCGTCATAAAACATCAGATAATCTAATATCAACGGGTGGTGTAGGGTCTAGGGAATAATGATATATCGCCTATCAACAACAGCGACTATAGGATTCAACTCAGTAGAAATCAGCGAACAATCGATTTCTATATTACAACGGCACTATATAAATTCTTGCATAAGAATCAGATTAGGAATGGTGAAGTGGAATGACCCTACTGCAACGTTAGAGAAGCTCGATGTCTGTGTAGGTAACGTCTAGCAGATTATGGAGATCATTAGACACATTTATAATTGTTTATCATGGCAAATAAGTTTGGAGATGATCGTAAACGAGTCGCTTTATCAAACGTTTTTATCGCAGGACTACATGCCATGTCCAAACGCATTCGTCGCCTCGCGACGGTTGGCTACAAGAATGAAGTGAAGTCCAAAGTCTCCTGTCACAGGTGTGTGCCCACGAGGCCAGTCCATTGCGAGATGTTGTCCAGCCATGCAATCCTGGATATGTCTCCCTCCACGAGACCCGTCATCATACTGCTCTCGATACTGCCGTGCGGCCATGGGCGGAGTTTGGTTTCACCTCTTGGGGGGGTCTAAAACATAAATTTCCCTCGTGTGTTTGGGTGGACGACCGAGCTGCAGAAGGACGATCTCCGAGACCCCAGCAACATAAATGGTTTGAATTTCCACACTGCAATGGTAGCATTTTAGGATGTCATTTTATCGACAGAGTAGGGGAGACTCATCATGGTGAGACAGACAGTCATAGACAGATTTTCGGTTCAACTAATTTGAACACGACAGACCTTCAACTTTATACAACAGTTATCAAGGCCGTAGCCAAGGGGTTGTTTTGGGTGTTTGAAATTCCCCCGAAATGGAAAATGCGAAAAAAATAATGATTTACGAGCACATGATGCAAAATGTTTGAAATAAAACAACGAAAACACATACCGAAATTTTAAAAAATGGTAAAAAATAGTTCACTAATTGGTCATATTTTTTAAAATCTTGGTCGTTCACTAAAAAAAATCATCGTTTTTTTGGGAAGGGAAATTGAACACCCTTTTTGATGATTTTGACGGATGACTAAGAAAGTCGTATTTTTGGGAAGGGAAATTGAACACCTTCTTAAAGATTTCGGACGGATTACTAAAAAGTCATTGGTTTTTGTGAAGGGAAATTGAACACCCTTTTTGAAAATTTCGCACCGGAGACCAAAAAATCATCAGTTTTTTAAGAAGAAAAATTGAGCACCTTTTTTGAAGATATCGGAGAGATGAGATTAAAAAGTCATCAGTTTTTTAGAAGAAAAATTGAAAAAACCTTTTGATGATTTTGGACTGATGACTAAAAAAGTCATGAATTTTTGTGAAGGGAAATTGAACACCCTTTCTAAGATTTCGGACGGATTAATAAAAAGTCATTAATTTTTGGGAAGGAAACTTGAACACCCTTTTTTGAGGATTTCGTACGGAAAACTAAAAAAGTCATCAGTTTTTTAAGAAGGAGATTGAACACCTCTTTTAAAGATTTCAAACAGATGACTAAAAAGTCATCAGTTTTTTTTAAATTTAAAATTAAACACCTTTTTATAGATTTCGGATGGATGACTAAAATGTCAATGGTTTTTCGGAAGGAAAATTGAACACCCTTTTTTAAATTTCGCACGGAAGACTAAAAAAGTCATCGGTTTTTTAAGAAGGAAAATTGAAAACCTTATTTTAAGATTTCGGACGGATGACCAAAAAAGTCATTAGTTTTTTTGGAGAGAGAAATTGAACACATTTTTTGAAAATTTTTGAACGGATGACTAAGAGAAGAAGGTCATCAAAATATAACTGCGTTAGTCATTCAGCGCTGTAATACGCCGAGCAAATTTCCGTCTAGGGTAACGGCTTCTGTTGTCACAGACCCTGGTCAAATCGGATCCATCCATCATCAAAATATTAAGATCTTAAGTGTTGTAATATTCCGAGCAAATTTCTGTCCATGGTAACGGCCTCTGTTGTCATAGATCCTGGTCAAATCGGTAGAGTAATTTGGCCGCGTATCGCGATTAGAAGACGACTAATAGCAGTATAATTAGCCAAGTTCTTATAAGTTATGCGAAAAGATACCTTTTGACAAAGTGGAAATTTTCTTGATGAAAAATGACAATACACTTTGTCGTAAACTCTTTTGCGGTGGCCCGCTAGACTTTTAATTATTTAATATACGACGGCTTAGAAATTCAAATTTAGATTAATAAATACACATAGAGTTATATTCAATCGTCTACTGCAGCTATTTCCGCAAGCATGAAATGTGTATCAGGAAATTTTTACACTGCCATTTTACACCAGGTGGTGCTATTGTGATATAGTATACACCAATCGATTGCAAATTCATTTGGGATCACATAGAACCAAATTCTGTAACGATAATCCAATCCCTTCTCAAGACATTCCAAAAACCGTTGGGCCTTCGTGTACCAAAAAATACCTTGGGCACTCGAGTGTTACAACTTTTTTCCAAATTACGCCGTTGAGCAATAATAATTATATTATTCGTTCATGCGGTCTGGAACGCATTTAATTCGATGCATATCGAGGGAGGAAGGATGGGGTTCAGAGCATGGCCAAGGTCCGCCAAGGCAGCAGAAAAATTTATAGTTGCGTTTCAAAACAGCTGTTCCAATGTTGGGTAATTCTGTGTAGACTGAATCGATCAAGACGAACGGTTCTTCACAGATCACCAGTCGCCCAGGTTTCATGATCAGGGAGAAAATACGCAACTTTGAACTTCCATGCAAGATGCTTGGAACTTCACCTCAAGGTGGCAATATGGTAGTAATGTGACTAAGGCAAAACAGTTCATACCAATAACTGATTGCTCCTGTCTCCTTCTATCTTTTAGTTTGTCTCAATGTCCCAGGTTGCAATGTGTCAACATGCTTTTGCGCAGTAGACAAAATTAATTATATTACGGTAGCCTACTGCTACAGACTGCCAGACTTCGTTTTTCACAGTCTTGGTGTAGATGGGGGGGGCTAGTGACCAGCAACTCACTAGTCTAGGCCTGTTGCTCTCCTGTTCTCTTGTCACCCTATAAGTTCCAATCTTTGTAGCCGTGGGAGTCCTTATCGATTTATGGCCAAGTCTGTGGATTCTGGGGGGGCTTAGCCCCCCTAGCCCCTGATAAACTCCGCCCATGCGTGCGGCTGTCTTATGATGTGACCAAAACATTGCAGTTTTCTAGCTTTGGTTCGAGCCAATAATGCCATTCTGGCCCCTGCTGATTTGTACACCTGTTCATCTGTTATCATTTTTGTTAACGGAATTCTTAATAGTTTTCGGATGCACTTGTTTTCAAATGCCTGAATGCGATTTTCTTTCTCCTTCTTCAATGTCCAGCCCTCGAACCCGTGCGACCACTGGCCAATGCCTTCACCAACCGAAATTTGATGATTAATTTTACTTATTTTTCTACAGCTTTGTCAATTTGGCAAAAACCGTCATCCCCATGATTGCCAGCCTTGATTTAACGTCAATCGTACAATTCGCATCTTTGATAACTCTACTCCGTAGATAGACAAAGAAATTTACTTGTTGCAATATTTCGGCATTCACAAAAATCTCGAGCACCTCTTCAGTACTGTAGTTGTCATGACTTTTGTCTTTGCCCCGTTGATTGACATGTCATATTCTCACGCAGCACTGTAAATGCGTTTCACGAGTTCTTGTAGTTCTTCCAATGCTGTGGCCATAAGGACAATATCAGAGGGTATCTGAGATTGTTGATGCTTATTCCGGAAATTCTAAATCCACCGGCAAATCCCGCTAGTGCCTTAGGCGTTACTTGTTCTGCTAGAATGACAAACAAGCATGGGGAGAGATTGCATCATTGTCGAAATCATTTTTTAATCTTGAACCATATAATGCAACTTCATCAGTTTGAAAGGTGTTTATTGTTGTTAATTCCAAACGAAAACTTAATGATTCGAAGGATATGCTTGCCAAGCATATCCTTCGAATCATTAAAGTTTCGTTTGCAATGCTTGCTGCTTTGCCACAGTTGATAACAGTTGAACACCTTTTTTGGACAGCATGTCAAAGATGTAACTTCGAAGGAAGGGTATAGTTAAGGCTACTGTAACATATAACTTTTATGAAAATGCACCTCGGAAGCAATATAACATTAGATCTATGCAAAGTTCAAATGTAATTTGCTTAGTG
This sequence comes from Lumbricus terrestris, assembly GCA_949752735.1. Classification (NCBI taxonomy): domain Eukaryota; kingdom Metazoa; phylum Annelida; class Clitellata; order Crassiclitellata; family Lumbricidae; genus Lumbricus; species Lumbricus terrestris. The sequence goes on from OX457049.1 coordinate 9,736,017, forward strand.
AGGCAGGGTAATACAATAGTGGAATGTTGCTTTTATGGCACGTACAATGTAGGTGTACGCCTGTGAGTTAAAATGACGTCCTGTGAGAACTTACATTGCTAGCTCGTTGAGGTATTTCAAGTGGCTTTTTCAAGAGTTGACCTTAATAAATCACTAACGGGTACGATCGAGCAAGCTATCATTGAAGTAGTTTTAGCCCATCACTGCTGATTCACTGCTGAGACGCTATTCGCGAGTCCAATGTATAATAGCAATCGAGTATGCAGGAACGCATCGACTCTACTGTAGCAGTCTACAGGTCTACATCTATTCGAAAGCATGCACTACTAGTAAGTGAATCTGATTGAAGAATAGCGCAGTTATAATTGATCACTTTACTGCAGACTAAAGCTCACAGTATTTGCATTGCATGTTGACTTGACTTACTTGACTTATGGCCGTCAGGCGATGCCGTCAGCACCAGTGGCGGCGCCAGGGGGGTACGGGGGGGACTAAGACCCCCTCCCTATATGCAGCTCAGCCCCCCCCCAAGCAATATGCGGAAAATTTCTATAACGGGTTAATTCTTAAAAAGGAAATCAGACAACAGCGATATTTCAGTCCTAAAAATAATTCCCAATTTCAGTTCTAAATCAGTTCAAAGGCTTCGATTTCAGTTCTAATTCTATTCATATTCTAAGATTAATTCCTATTTCAATTCTCATTCAATTTTGAAATAATTTCAGTACTAATTTCCGTTGACTCTTTCTAAAGCGGCAGCGTGAGCGAAAATTGATTAAATATGTCTTAAAACGCTAATAACTCTGACTTTAAAGTGAATTAAAAGCTGAAAAAGTCGCGATGACCTTATAATTTGGGTAAAAATCAATTAAAAAATTTGTGTTATTCCGACGCAGGGTTGCCAGGTCGTCGCGAAAAGCGCGAATTAGGTGACTTTTGAAAGCGCTTGCGACTGAAAATTTCGTCCTCGCGACCTCGCGCTATTTGGGTGACTTTTGAATTGCCTCGCGGTCGCCACGGGGACTTTTTTGGCGACCTTTTTTAAAATCACGTTAAAATTGTACAAATTTCATGAGATTTCGGTCGAATGACTAAAAAAAAAATTTTCCCAGAAATTTTGCGACCCAAAACAGAAAAGCTGAATGATCTCGCGATTTTCGCGACTAATTACCCGGAATCTCGCGACAAAGTTTTTACGAAATCTGTCATTTCCGAGCCTATTCTGGGACGAAGAGTCCAAATGCTTTCAGACTTATAATTTAGATAATAGTTTACATATAATAGAGTCAACATTTCAACTATAGAAACTAGTAATAAGTCTGTTTTATTTAAAACTAGCTGTACCCGGCCACGCGTTGCTGTGGCTGAAAAGACTGTCCAACCCTCCCTTCCTAGGTTCCCTCCCCTTACCCCTCCCCTCCCGTTCCCCCTCCCCTTTCTCCCCTCCCTTCCTTCCCTCGCCTCCCTCCCATCCCCTCCCCTCCATCCGTCCCTACCTCTCTCCCTCCGTATCTCCCTCCCTCCGTCTCTCCATCCCTCTCTCCCTCCCTGCATCCCGGTCTCCCGTTTCATCCCCTACCTCCCCTCCGTCCCTTCCCTTCCTCCATCCCTAGAAATATGCGTTTCAGAAAGACGCGCGGAAAACGGCCGCAAAATGGACGATTTTGTAAAGACACACCTTTTAAAACGCGCCCGAAAAGAAAAGACACTCCTTTTAAAACGCGCCCGAAAAATGGGCGGACGCCCTCGGACGGATGCGTCAAAATTCAAACGGATATGGCTGGACTCCATCGACGTATATCGAATGGAATTAAAAGTTGTGTTTTTTTGGTCGTAAAGATTGCGCTTTTTCCCAAAAGCCATTATACAAACCCGCTTATGTTCGAATGGAACGTTTTGTGAAAATTTGAAAACAATCGATATATAACTTTCCGAGATCCTCCTTGTCGAACGGTAACGTTTTGCATTTTTATTTATATAGGTAAAAACAATAAACACGTAGTAGCTCTTTAAAAACGTTTACGCAGACATATCAGTTTGGGTTGCAAAAATCCCAACAGTTTCACAAAATTTTAATTTTTATTTGCTTCGAGCACTTCCGGTCATCATAAGGCAAATTATTTAGTATTAGAAAATAGCCCTAAATGCCCTCTAGAGAATGGTATACTTTATTTCTATTAAGAAATAAATTATTGATAAGTTATAATAGAAAAAAACATGAACATTTTATGAAAATAAAACATATTTGCATGCATTTTTATTTATTTTGAGCACCTCCGGTTGTCAAAAGACAACTAAGTGAGCATTGAAATGCAGTCCCACATTACCTCTATAGAATAGTATAATATGTCTTTTAACATTAAAAGGCAGAAAAGTTATAGTCGATAATCTAAGGAGGTAGTATCCACCCTCCTGATACCTTGGGTATATCTTGCATAAAAGGCTGTAGAAAGGTTTTTTTCGGGGGTGTTTAAAATTTTCCGTTACCGAAAACCTGATGACCTTTTCTTAAGAAATCCGACCGAAGTCTTCAAAAAAGGTGTCAATTTCCCTTCTCAAAACACTGCTGACTTGTTTAGTCATTAAACCGAAATTTAAAAATGGTGTCAATTTCCTTTCCCCAAAAACGGATGACACCCCCCAATATAAAATGCGAAAAAAAATTATGCATTTACGAGCACGTGATGTAAAATGCATGAAATAGAACAATGGAAACACCCACCGAAATGAAAAATGGTAAAAATAATTAACTATTTGGTCGTATTTTTCGAAAGTTTTGGTCGTTGACCGAAAAAGTCATGAGTTTTTCGAGAAGGAAAATTGAACAGCTTTTTATGAAGACTTCGGAGAGATGGCTAAAAAATCATTAGTTTTTTTAGAAGGAAAACTGAACACCATTTTTGAAGAATATAGATGGATGACTAAAAAAGTCATCAGTTCTTTGGAAATTGAACTTCAATACCGTTGTTTGAAGATTTCGGGCGGATGACTAAAAGAAAAAAGCCATCAGTGCCAGTCCCAAGCCTGGATAAATGAGGAGGGCGTCGCTAATGGTGTTTGTTACCACACAGTGACGTTAAACTGCAACTACACACATCAGTTATTTTAGAAGGGAAATTGAACACCTGTTTTACGATTTCAGGCGGATAACTAGAAAAGTCATCAGTTATGGGGAAAAGAAATCGACACCCTCTTAAATTTTGGACTAATGACTAAAAAAAGTCCGCAGTGTTTTGATATGGAAAATTGACACCTCACCACCATAGATATGGCCTTGCTCACTAGCGACGCTCTCCTTCTTTATTCAGGCATGGTACTGTCAGTTGCAGAGTGAAACCAGTGACGGATTTAGACAGATGCATTTGAAAAAGCATTTTTTTATTTTAACAGTTTTATCGTTAGACACCTTAATTTCTTGTATTATGTTCCTTAATGAACGATCCACTTTCCAACACGGATTTTCCTTTCTAAAAATATAAAACAAGTCTCTACTGACTTAACACCGCCTCGTTCGTAACAATCACGTTTTGCTCCAAATTTAATTGCACACTCGCAATGTCACTAGGTTACAATAATTACCACTTAATACAATAACTCTTTGCATACCGAGTTATATGCTTAATGAAGCGAATTATTCCTAATGAACCTCGAAAATCCAAATGGAACTAGGATCGTATTTGTCAACGGATACAATCTCGTGCGAGATTGTATCCGACAACGAAGTGGGCGTGGCCGGATAGTTTATGTTGCCCGTATAGTATCTCGCATGACACCCGCTTCCATCTGTGGATACGCCACTGACTAGATTGAGAAGTGGGGTGTTCACTTTGCAGCTGCACTCATGGGCAGAGACTTATGTGCTTCATTCATGCATTCGGCACTGAGTCTCGTAGCTTCGCGCATACGGCGATTGCAATATGACCGCTCTGGGAAGAAAATGTTCAAGTTGAGTCCCTGGGAGGGAGGAAGGACTTGGGGCTCCAGCCCCCCTCCCCCAAACCTGAAATCCTGACGCGTGCTGACTCTGCACGCGTCAGCCGCTTTCCCATGGTAGCTCTCCACTTTTGTCTATAGTGGGCCACACGCGTCGCCTCCTGTATCGACATTCCCATTGCTTCGAAGTCATCTCTTATTGTGTCGATCCATCTTTTCTTTGATCTTTTCCCATGTACATATCCGTTGAGCGCTATCTTTGGATATCTTTTGTTCCCCATTCTTGACACATGTCCAAGGCATCGCATTCTTCTATTCCGCACTTTGTCAATTATATCCTGTTTGATGTTCAATCTATCATAAATTACTGTGTTTCTTATCCTATATTTCCTTGTAACACCTTAAATTTTCCGCAGGCAAGTCATTTCTAAGACTCTCAGCCGTCGTTTCCTGCTCTTCTCTCAGCGTCCATATTTCTGCGTTGTATAGCAGCACGCTCTGTTCCAGTAGTATGAATAGAAAAATAGTTATGTGAGCTTAAATCCCTCACGCCTTCAGTGGTGGAGCCAGGATTTGAGGTTTGGGTGGCTGAAGCCCTTCCTCCCTCCCATAGGTGCCTAAGAAATATATTTTAAGGGGGCTCATATTGCAAGCACCGAAGGCGGGTAGCTGCGATTGCCGAAGACACGAAGCCCGTGCCGACTAGGAGGAGTGAGGGAGCGTCGTAAGCTCCCCCAGCGGGGTATGGGGCGGAGCCCCAGCGACCAACGCATTTTTCGCTTTCTCGACCTCAACTGGAGCCCTTCTTCGAGTCTTGTTTGCCATGCTATTCATGAACGATAAAGTCATGAAAACTTCAATAAAAGTCGTTTTTCAGAGTCGCAAGCTACCAGGATAACAACAAAATCAAACGTTTTATTGTAACAGATAAAGGTTTTGTTTTTAACGTATTCACAAAAGTTAAAAGTTTAGGCCAATAACAAGTCTGTAAGTATGCGTCGTATAGGTGCCGTATAGGAACCCAATGGGCATGTGGTATTTAGGGTTTTTTACGAGCTCAGCCACCCAAAGTGTGTAGTTTCCAAATTTTTTTAGGTTTAACTTATACTTATTGTAATTTGCAATCATTGCTTAGTGTTGAGCCACTGAGCAGAGAGAATCGTCTGGGTGGAGGGAATAACACATCTCCAATACTTAAAAGATTTTGAATTTCCACGCTGCAATGATAGGTAGCATTTTAGACTGCGATTATGACAAAAATGCTCATTATTTCAGTGCTGATAGTTGCAAGGCCGTAGCTACGAGGTGAATGGGGTGTTTGAACACCCCCGAAATGAAAAACTCGAAAGCATTTAATACATTTATGAGCACATGATGTAAAATGCATTAAATGAAACAATGAAAACACCCACCGAAATGAAATATGGTAAAAAAAATAATTAACTAATTGTTCATATTTTTCTAAAATTTTGGTCGATGACCAAAAAAGTTATCAGTTTTTTTAGAAGAAAAGTTGAACACCTTTTATGAAGAAATGAGGTGGATGACTAAAAAAGTCATAAGTTTTTTTGAAGAGAAATTGAACACCTTTGTTTGAAGATTTCGGACGGTTGACTAAAAGAGTCATAAGTCTTTTGGGAATGGAAATTGAACACCTTTTTTGAAGATTTCGGACGGATGGCTAAAAAGTCATCAGTTTTTCAAAGGGAAAATTGAACACCTTTTTTGAAAATTTCGGACTGAATCTGATGACTAAAGAGTCATCAGTTTTTTTAGAATGGAAATTTAACACCTTTTTTGAAGATTTCGTACGGATGACTAAGAGGGAAAATGTATTCGCTTTTTTTTACTCCGCCTCTGGTCGCACTCTGCGAGTTGCAGTCCCAAGCCTGGATAAAGGAGGAGGAGGGCGTCGCTAATGGTCTTTGCTACCACACAGTGACGCCTCTGTTGTCATAGACCGTGGTCACATCGGATCCATCCATTTTTGCAAAGGGAAATTGACACCTTTTTAAAAATTACGGGTATATGACTAAAAAAGTCATCAGCGTTTTGAGAATAAAAATTGACACCTTTTTTGAGGATTTCAAACGGATTACTTAATAAAAGGTCATCAGGAAAAAGTTTCAAACACCCCCCTCCGAAAAAAATCCTGGTTACGGGCTTGGATAGTAGTGGTTTTCGACTTCAAAAGTGTCTTCGGCAGAGTCGTGCCATTGTTAAAATTGTCAAATTTCTTAGCTGTAATGGTATTAGTTTGAGCTGTCGCCTCAGCAAAATCCCTTATAACTTCGTTGCTAACATGGTTTCAGAGTTCAAGAAGTGTGTTCTCCTCCATTGCTCAAATTTGACGAATTTCCACATTGCAATAGTAGCAATTTAGATTGTCCTAAGCTAAGGTAATATGCATGGGCGGAGTTTATCAGGGGCTATGGGGCTAAGCCCCCCCAAGAATCCACATACTTGACCATACATCAAAAAAGACTCCTACGGCTAAAAAGATTGGAACTTATAGGGTGACAATAGAACAGGAGAGCAACCGTGGTTACAGGCCTAGACTAGTGAGCTTCTGGTCACTAGCACCCCCCCGCCCCCATCTTCACCAAGACTGTGAAAACGAAGTCTTGCAGCCTGTAGCAGTAGGCTAACATAGTAAAATTTGTACAATAATTGCGCAAAAACATGTTGACAGATTGCAACCTGGGACATTGAGACAAACTAAAAGATAGAAGGAGACAGGAGCAATCAGTTATTAGCATGAATTGTTTTGCCTTAGTCACATTACTACCGTATTGTCACCTTGAGGTGAAGTTCCAAGCATCTTGCATGGAAGTTCAAAGTTGTGCATTTTCTCCCTGATCATGAGACCTGGGCGATTGGTGATCTGTGAAAGACCGTTCCTCTTGATCGATTCAGTCTTCACAGAATCCCAAAAACCCGATTTTTTTAGTCATCGACCAAAATTTATATAAACAAACCAATTAGTGAAAAATTTTATACAATTTTTTATTTCGGTATGTGTTTTCAGTATTCTATTTCATGCATTTTACATCATGTGCTCGTAAATGCATTAATGTTTCCGCATTTTCCATTTCGGGTGATGTTCGAACACCCAAAACATCCCTTAGCCACAGCCTTGATACCTGATGTATAAAGTTGAAGGTCTATTAATAGTGTTCAAATTATTTGAACTGAAAATTTGTCTATGTCTGTCTGTCTCTCCACGACGAGTCTCCCCTACTCTGTCGCTAAAATAACATCCTAAAATGCTACCATTGCGGTGTGGAAATTCAAACAATTTATGTTGCTGGGGTCTCGGCGATCGTCCTTCTGCTGCACAGTGGCGGCGACAGGGGGGGCTGGAGGGGCTAAGCCCCCCCTAAATGCGGCTCAGCCCCCCCAAAACGAAAAGAGGAAAATCTCTACAACCAGGGCTTTTTTAAGAAATTTTTAGAACTGCACAACTTCCATGGGCGAAGTTTGGTTGCCGATCTTGGGGGGCTAAAAAGAATTTCTCCACCAAAGCAGTTGATGACCTTTTTTGGTCATCTAGTTGAAAATCTCATTAAAACAATGTCATACCTTTTTTCCGGACAGTGATAGTTCGTTATAAAGGTCCATTGTTCTGAAATGTCCATAATTGCAATTATAATAAAATAAGGTGCGCAATTGCAAGTGTGTGCGAAAAATAAATATTTCAGTTTTCTCAAACACCTGACGTGCTAATCAAAAAAATCAAACACACCTCTGCATTCAGCATTAATTGCAATTATAATTTTTTTAAAGGTGTGCAATTGCAAATGTGTGCCACAATTAAACATTTCAGTTTCTCAAAAACCTGACGTGCTACAAGAAAATAAAAAAAACCACTGCATTCAGCATTAATTGCAATTCTAATTTTCAAAAAGGTGTGCAATTGCAAATGTGTGCCAAAATTAAATATTTCAGTTTTCTCAAACACCTGACGTGCTACAAGAAAATCAAAAAAACCACTGCATTCAGCATTAATTGCAATTATAGTAAAAAAAGGTGTGCAATTGCAAATGTGTGCCAAAATTAAATATTTCAGTTTTCTCAAAAACCTGACGTGCTACAAGAAAATCAAAAACACCACTGCATTCAACAATAATTGCAATTTTAATTGTAAAAAGGTGTGCAATTGCAAATGTGTGCTAAAAGTAAATATTTCAGTTTTCTTGAAAACCTGACGTGCTAATCAAAAAAATCAAAAACACCACTGCATTCAGCATTAATTGCAATTATAATTTTTAAAAAGGTGTGCAAATGCAAATGTGTGCTAAAATTAAATATTTCAGTTTTCTCAAAAACCTGTCGTGCTACAAGAAAATCAAAAACACCACTGCATTCAGCATTAACTGCAATTTTAATTTTTTAAAAAGTGTGCAATTGCAAATGTGTGCTAAAAGTAAATATTTAAGTTTTCTCGAAAACCTGACGTGCTACAAGAAAATCAAAACACATCTGCATTCAGCAATAATTGCAATTATAATTTTTAAAAAGGTGTGCAATTGCAAATGTGTGCTAAAATTAAATTTTTCAGTTTTCTCAAAAAACTGACGTGCTACAAGAAAATCAAAAACACCACTGCATTCAGCATTAATTGCAATTTTAATTATAAAAAGGTATGCAATTGCAAACGTGTGCTAAAAGTAAATATTTCAGTTTTCTCGAAAACCTGACGTGCTACAAGAAAATCAAAAACCTCTCTGCATTCAGCATTTATTGCAATAATAATTGTTAAAAAGGTGTGCAATTGCAAATGTGTGCTAAAATTAAATATTTTAGTTTTCTCAAAAACCTGACGTGCTACAAGTAAATCAAAAACACCACTGCATTCAGCATTAATTGCAATTAAAAATTTATAAAAGGTGTGCAATTGCAAATGTGTGCTAAAATTAAACATTTCAGTTTCTCAAAAACCTGACCTGCTACAAAAAAATAGAAAACAGCACTGCATTCAGCATTAATTGCAATTATAGTAAAAAAAGGTGTGCAATTGCAAATGTGTGCCAAAATTAAATATTTCAGTTTTCTCAAAAACCTGACGTGCTACAAGAAAATCAAAACACATCTGCATTCAGCATTAATTGCAATTATAATTTTTAAAAAGGTGTGCAATTGCAAATGTGTGCTAAAATTAAATTTTTCAGTTTTCTCAAAAAACTGACGTGCTACAAGAAAATCAAAAACACCACTGCATTCAGCATTAATTGCAATTTTAATTATAAAAAGGTATGCAATTGCAAACGTGTGCTAAAAGTAAATATTTCAGTTTTCTCGAAAACCTGACGTGCTACAAGAAAATCAAAAACCTCTCTGCATTCAGCATTTATTGCAATAATAATTGTTAAAAAGGTGTGCAATTGCAAATGTGTGCTAAAATTAAATATTTTAGTTTTCTCAAAAACCTGACGTGCTACAAGTAAATCAAAAACACCACTGCATTCAGCATTAATTGCAATTAAAAATTTATAAAAGGTGTGCAATTGCAAATGTGTGCTAAAATTAAACATTTCAGTTTCTCAAAAACCTGACCTGCTACAAAAAAATAGAAAACAGCACTGCATTCAGCATTAATTGCAATTATAGTAAAAAAAGGTGTGCAATTGCAAATGTGTGCCAAAATTAAATATTTCAGTTTTCTCAAAAACCTGACGTGCTACAAGAAAATCAAAAACACCACTGCATACAGCATTAATTGCAATTTTAATTTTTAAAAAGGTGTGCAATTGCAAATATGTGCTAAAATAAAATATTTCAGTTTTAATATTTCGTACACCGCTTTACAGCCTCGAGTTGGCGATCAATTTTCTTTCAACTCAGTTCTTCTACTGTAAGCAGAGTCGCATAATGAGTTAATGATTTGGTTACGTTGGTTTCAAAGTGTAGCTACAAACTTCAATCACAAGATTGCATTAAAACTACTATTGGCTTCTCTAAATGTTTTTTTTAGACTATCGTATTATTCCAAATCGAAAGACAATTCAATCTAAAATAATTTTTTTGCTGCACAAAAATTATTTTGCAATTGCACAAATCCATTTAGTACTGCACATTTTGTGTAGAACTGCACGTTAAAAAAGCCCTACCTCCAACTGCTTAATTCGTAACAAGAAAGCTAAACAGTGACCAACGGCAACAAAATCAAACATATTACTATAGCGTAGAGTGCTTGTCCTAATAATATTGGGTGTATTGTATTATAACACAGTACACACCTCAGATCATAATTATGTCAAACATGCCGCCGACCCTTGATGAGGTCATGTAGGCTACACCATTTTCGGTTCGCCGGTCGGTCGAGGGGCTACGCCGGTAGTCTTATACAATTTTAATGGTAAATGGGGTTTCAATTAGCAGCATGCAGCACTCATGGGAGGAGACAAAGGGGCCAGGCCAAAGGGACGGTCCCCAAGTTTGTGGTCAAGCCCATCCCTGGGGTGTGCGGGGGTCTAAGGCAGCAAGGGATTCTCTAATAAGAGTTCTCAAGCAAAACAGTTGCGAAGTTGATTTACTGCCAATAATTTAAGGTATTTGCAAAACCATAATGTAGGCCTAATATTTTTAAACTGACTCTAGATCGCTTTAAGACATAAGATTGACTAGTGGACACGAAGCAAACATTAACCTTTTAACAAAATGGCATTTAATTACTTTGAAAGCAGCGTCACGTTTCACTTAATTAGGTATATTTGAATATCTGACAACTAAAGAACGATGCTTATAACTAAGGAGTAAGGACCTTTACAGTATTATCTTCACTGCACAGCTGAACTTTACATAAATCAACTTCTTACCCCCCCCCCTGTTGTTTCCTACAATTCTCAGATTGGCCAATGATTAAGCTATTTTTGCATCCTTTTACATGAAGGTGTGTTAGGGGTGGGCAGGGAGACCCCCCAATGGAGATGTTGGGGGACGGCCTTTGCAATTGTCTCTCCCCCAAACGTTGAGCGTGACGACTAAAAAAGTTCATGTTTTCGAGATTTCGTTGGAAGACTAAAAAAAAAGGAAAAAGTCATCAACTTTTTGGCGATGTGTGTGTAGTTGCAGTTTAACGTCACTGTGTGGTAACAATGACCAATAGCGACGCCTTCCTCCTTTATCCAGGCTTGGGACTGGCACTGGCAGAGTGCGACCAGTGGTGGAGTAAAAAAAACTGATGACTTTTTCTCTTAGTCATCCGTCCGAAATCTTCAAAAAAGGTGTTCAATTTTCCTTCTAAAAAAATGATGAATTTTTGTTATTCATCAGATTCTGTCCGAAATCTTCAAAAAGGGTGTTCAATTTCCCATCCCAAAAAAAGATGACTTTTTTTCTCATTTTGGTGGGTGTTTTCATTGTTTTATTTCACGCATTTTATATAATGTGCTCGTAAATGCATTATTTTTTCCATGCCTTCGAAAACAAATTCTATTCAACATTTTCCATTTCGGGGGTGTTCAAACACTGAAAACACCCCTAGCTACGGCCTTGGTCTAAGCTTCTAACTGGTGTGATCAAGGTAAAGACAAAATCAATATCTTTTACAATAAAACCTCGATTTTCATAGTTATCCTGGTATCTTGCGACTCTTAAAAACGACTTATTCCTGAAGTTTTTATGACTTTATCGTTCATAAAGAGATGACAAACAAGAGCCAAAAAAGACCTTAGTTGAGGTCGACACAGCTAAAAACATGTAGGTCGCTGGGGCTCCGCCCCATACCCCGCTGGGGAGCTTACGACGCTCCCCCCAGACCCCCTAGTCGGCATGGGCTTCGTGCCTTCGGCACTCGCAACATCAGCACCCTTAAAGAAAACATTTCTATGCGCCACCAAGAGGGAGGAAGGTTTAGGGCTTCAGCCCCCCCAAACCTGAAATGCTGGCGCCGCCACTGCTGCTGCACGGTCGTCCACCCAAACCCACGAGGTCAATTTATGCTTCAGACCCCCCCCAAGAGCTGAATCCAAACTCCGCACATGGTAATATGTTTGATATCGTTGCCATTGCTCACTGAATAGTGACTAGCTCTCTTGTTACGAAGTAAGCAGTTGTAGAGATTTTCCTTTTTTCGTTTTGGGAGTGCTGAGCCGCATTTTGGAGGGGCTTAGCCCCTCTAGCCTCCCCTTTCGCCGCCACTGCACACCTTTCCAGTCTCTTCAAAAGTTCAGCTGCGCAGCCTAGGCCTAACCTAATAACTGTACTGCGGTAGCTAATGACTAGTTTATTAGTGTCTATTGCAGGGGTTCTCAAACTTTATTTTTAATGTACCCCCCCCCCAAGTAAAAAATCGAATGATGGCGTACCCCCAGCAAAGTCAGATCAGAAACAAAATGCCATTGCGAGGTCCCCGCGTGCAGTGACATCTAAAAGTCCATTTAGACCTAATCATTGGTGACATCGATTTAATTATTGGAGTCGTAGCCTATAATTTTATAGGGAGCAAAATTTTGTTTGAATCATAATCTTATCAGCAAATTTAAAAGGGAAAATTGGCCTATATTATAACTGCTGCAAAAAAGATACAATAATGTAGTGCTGTGGGCTTGTTTAGACTAGCAAAGATATAAAATATCTTGTTTAATATTTGTCAGTTTCAAACACAAATTCACCCCATGTTTGTTTTTGATAACAAGAATAGTTTTAAAACCTGCTTTAGCCAGATGTGACGTGCTGAAAGAAATCACAAAATTTAAAGCTCGGCAAGAAATTTATCCTGAGGCCAATTCAGCTCTCCTATATTGAGATATAGGTATGATGTAGGCCTATAATATTATAGTCTGAGAATTTCTGGCATTGGTATTTTCAACCATTTATACATTATTTGCTTCAAAATTATAGTAATTGGCCTAAGCATAAATACATGTATGTTGCAGGCACTGTATAGTAGCCCTTTTTGAGTTTAATTATTATGTTGTGAAAGAAAGAAATGACGATATGATGTTACGTTGCAGCGTTAAAAGTCATTGCTATAAAAGAAAGAATGACACGAAGACCATATAAACTCAAAGAAAATTATTTATGTTTCTGGAATTTTTCGCGTACCCCTTACCGGCGTCTGGCGTACCCCCAGGGGTATGCGTACCACAGTTTGAGAACCCCTGGTCTATTGTTCTTCAACTTGTTTACTTAAATTAACGATCAGTTTCTTGTATTCTGTTCTTCGATCTCCAACAGTAGCGATCAAAACCAAATGCACCAACAACAACTAATTTACGTGTCACGACACAAACGCCATCTTATTAACTCTTCACTCTAACTCAGTGCTGTCCAACGTGCGACCCGTGGGATGATTATTTTCAAGTGGCCCGCCGAGCTCATTAATTTTTAACAACTTTGTGCCAAAATTAATTAAGTTAAGGACAAAATCAGTCGTCGACTATAATTCTTAACTGTAACAGTTTCGGGAGTTTGGACAGCTACCAGGAAGGCAAACCGACAACTTTTGCCCTCTTTCTACACCACTCAGGGTACACGTTCCCGCAGTCTCCTCATGAGGCTGAAACACGACTTCCGGTTTTATTCCTGTACTTCACAAATCATCACAAACCGTTCACTTCTAGTCATTCCTTGCAGAGTTCAACCATGTCCGTAAGTGGCAGCGATGTGCCTTTCGAGTTTCGACAGAGATTCCAGTTCTAGTCATGAGAGTTGGAAGAAACAATCGATAGGCTATAGGGACCCTAAGGCCGACAAATTAAAGCCGATGTCTTGGGATATTTCTCGACCGAAAATTATGACTGATCTTTAATATATGCCATTGTGTATTATTATTATTCATTTTGCATGAGAATGATTCCATAATTAACGCCAATACCTTTAATTAATGATAATATTATCGCTGAATTTAGACTATTGCTTTTGAATTTTCTGTCGCGGCCCTCGGCTTTAACCCTTCGGAGGTGAGGTGATGAATTGTAACGCCAGAGGATATGTAGGTGAGGTGGGGTATGACATACCCCAACACTTAATATGTTTATTTTAAGTCGCGATATAAAGTTGAAAACATTAATTTGAGATAAACTATTCTTCTATATGATCGATTATCAACTAAACAGGCGATTGTAACGAAAAAAGTGTGATCCCAATCCTTATAAGATGGCCAGAAGGTGAACCCGTCCAATGTATACTTAGCCCGTGCAAGTTTGAGTCCTCATGCGCAACATTATCAAATGCACGAATAGCCATAAAATTATTTATTTTTATACACGATCAACTGTTTTAGTCATCGTTGCCGTCAGCCTTCTCAATGCCATGATTGTATCAACGCAGCATTGGCGTGTTCAAGGCACACTCGCCTGCTAAACGAATGGTCCATAAAATCAACATGTATAAGCTTACTAGTCTGCGTATGAAAAAATACAATTCCCGTTAAAAGGCGTTAAATATGTGACAAAGTAAAAAAACCTCTTAGTTCAAAATACCTGAAATTTTTGTAAAGTGTCCGTATTTCATATTCAAAAAGATAGATAAAAATTATTCGAGCTGGCTCCACGTTTTTCGCTAAAAGTTTTAAGTAGAGTAGCTCTGAGGTGTGTCATACCCACCTCACCTTCGACGGTTTAAGATTATATCGTCTGCGTCCCGCGGTGCCAAAAAAGGTTGGACAGCACTGCTCTAACTTCTTCTACACCCGACTGTCCCTCCTACAAAAACCTATCTCACTCTGAGCGTACATCATACCTTCAGTCGCTATGTCCTTTTCTCTGCATCTCTCTCTGTATTTCTCTCTGTCTCTGTCTCTCTTGCTCGTCGGCGACGGTCGCGCAACAGCAACTTCCCCGCCACTCAGCCACCTGGTCTACCTTACCTGTACGCTCTTGCATATTAATTAGCTGACCATTATTATATACAAAGTTAGCTTACATTACCTCTTCCCTTTCTTTTCAAGAGAGCTAATTGTCTTTAAAAATTATTGAACGTACCTTAATTAACCCTCATGCGACCAGCATATTTTACTCCTTAACCCTCGGGCTACCAGAAGTGGTGGTTGCCCCCCCCAAAAAAAGTTTTTCCCAAATCAAACGTGTTCCGTTTGGAATTAAATTTTGAAGAAAAATAGGCGGCTGTAGAGGGTTCATTTGCACACATTTTGAGCTAAAATATTTGATGATGCCCCCTACCGTTCAAAAGATATACCCAATATACCCAAGGTATCAGAGGGGTGGATACCACCACCGTAGTTTATCGACTATAACTTTTGCGCCCTTTAATATGAAGAGACCAGGGCTGGCAGTACTGGTAAATTTTGAGGTGAGTATACGCTGACCGGGAGAAAAACCGACCTTTTTCGGGCAAAAAATTCTGGCGGCTGTCATCCGGCAAAAATTTTTCCATTTTCCCGTCCGATAAATCTGACGACCTTTTTTTTAGTCGTCAGCCGAAGATTTTTCATTTTCGCCGCCAAAATTTCTGACGACCTTTTTGTTAGTCATTCGCTCAGAATTTTGGTGAAAAATACACCTGAATAGCCTTTGCCTTCCTCGCGCGTATACTCACACGCCCTTTGTGAGGTGAGTATACGCTGTATACCCGCGTATACCCTGGTTTTTCGCGGTGAGTATACGATGCCGTTTTTTTCCGGAGGTGAGTATATGCCGTATACCCACGTATACCCTTGATTACAGCCCCTGGAAGAGACACAAATTATATAGCATTCTACAGAGGGAATGTGGGACTACATTTCCATGCTCATTGAGTTGTCTTTTGACAACCGGAAGTGCTCAAAATAAATTAAAATGTATATAAAGGTGTTTTATTTTTATACATGTAAAATGTTCATGTTTTTTCTATTATAACTTATCCATAATTTGTTTTTTAATAGAAATAGATTATGCCATTCTGTAGAGCATGGGCGGAGTTTATCAGGGGCTAGGGGGGGGCTAAGCCCCCCAAGAATTCCCAGATTCATGTTTTTTGCCATTGTAATGAAGACAATTTGTATAGCATCGTCGGTAGAAAGCTACTTCTAGGATGGTTTACAAACATAGCCTAATTATATTATTGTCAAGGTTTAGCATAAATGCAAACAGCCCGGAAGCAGGTGCAGATTCAACTGTTTTCTAAAAGCAGATTCAGTTTTTATTTTTTGAACTGATGCTGGAAGACTGTTCCAAGCGCATGGGCTAGCGAAAGGCACGATCATCCGCTTTAGTTTTGGTTGCATGGTCGGATACGTCGTCGGTCTTGGACGACCGCAGACGTGACCTAATAGGATCATCTGCCAGCGATCTGAGGCTGTCCACGAGGTAGGGTGGTGCGCGGTTGTTCAGACATTTTGTGCATCATGGTGCAAAGTTTGAACTTGATGCGCTCGCCTATTCCAAGGGTGCGCGGACGATTAATCACCGGACGGTTGATCGCCGGACGGTTGATCACCGGACGATTGATCACCGGTCTAGTGGTCATTGCAATTTATTAACTCAGGATGAAACAGAGATGTCGTAAATACCGCTATAATAGTCAAGAGAAACATTTGTATAAAGCGATATGTCACAGACTCAATCTACCACATAATGATTGTAATAAATTTGTAATGAAATTATAAGAAGTGAAATGTGAAAATATACTGAAGGGCCAAGCGTTATTAGACAGGTAACTGCAACTATACACGCAATTAGACTAAGTAAGAGCATTTGTTTATCCTTTTTACAAAAACCTTTTTATACAACAACAAGAACTGAGGGTTTTGGGTAAAGCACAAGACAAGCCAATCAGGCCTAATTTAACGTACGTAGCACTTTGATGGTCTGCAATAGGCCTTTAATCGTACAGAACAAAATACGTTTAGTTGGATGTGCTTTTTGCTGTTTGTGAATATATCTAATAATTAACAGAAGCCGACGATGTTTCTCTTTACTAGCGGTGATTACGCCAATCGTCCTAGAACCATTCCAAGCCACTGAAGCTGGTCTCGGATCGCGGTAGAAATATGGTCGAACTTATTTAATCGCAGGACTAGGCGAGCAGCAGCATTGATGACCGCCTGAATCCGAACGATACTGCGCTGTGGCAAGCTGGCAAAGGCAACATTGCAGGTATCAATTCGGCTCAGGATCAAACTTTGCACCAGATGGCGTGTCACGTCTTGTGTGAGAGAACGAGACACAGATCTCAGTTTCCTCGGTAATTGCGAAGCTGGTTTGCACAACGTTACTCCAGTAACACTGGCCAATTGATTTTTTTGCTACTGGAAAAACTTCAGCTGTTTTTATAGTAGATTAAGGTCTGCTGAATGCAGTGGTGTTATTGTTGTTCTCGCAGCACGTCAAGTTTCTGAGAAAACCGAAATATTTAGTTTTGGCACACATTTGCAATTGCACATCTTTTTTATTATAGTTGCAATGATGGACATTTCAAAACAACAGACTTTTCAGTTTTAGCACACATTTGCAATTACACACCATTTTTTAGTTTTGGCACACATTGGCAAATGCACCCCGTTTTTATTATAATTGCAATTATCGACATTTCAAAACAATTTACTTTTCAGTTTGAACACACATTTGCAACTGCACACCTTTTTTTATTATAATTGCAATTATGGACATTTCAAAACAATGGACTTTTCAGTTTTTGCACACATTTGCAATTGCACTTTTTTGTTTTTGTTTTGGCACACATTTGCAATTGCGCACCTTTTTTTATAATTGCAATTATGGACATTTCAAACAATTTACTTTTCAGTTTTAGCACTCTTTTGCAATTGCATACCTTTTTAAAATTATAATTGCAATTATGAACATTTCAAAACAATGGACTTTTTAGTTGTAGCTTACATTTGCAATTGCACACCTTTTTTTAATTTTTGGCTCTCATTTGCAATTGCACACCTTTTTAACTATAATGGCAATTATGAACATTACAAAACAATGGACTTTTCAGTTTTAGAACACATTTGCAATTGCACACCTTTTTATATATTATAATTGCAATTTTGAACATTTCAAAACAATGGGCTTTTTAGTTTTAACACACATTTGCAATTAGACACGTTTTTTAGTTTGACACACATTTGCAATTGCACACCTTTTTAAAATTATAATTGCAATTATGGACTTTTCAAAATAATAAACTTTTTAAAAGAACTGTCACTGTCCGGAAAAATGTTATGTTTTTATGAGGTTTTCAAATCGATGACAAAAAAAGTCATCTCCTGCTTAGGGCCGAGAATTTTTTTAGCCCCCCCCCCAAGATCGGCAACCAAACTCCGCTCATGCTGTGGAGGCCATTTAGGGCTATTTATACACTAAATAATTTGTCCTTTGATGACCGGAAGTGCTCAAAATAAATTTAAATGTGTGAAAATTTTGGGTTTTTTACAAAGCAATCCGATAATGACTGCGTAAACGTTTTTCGTCGGCTACAACATGTTTTTTTTTGATTGAACATAAAACTGACTTTTTACTAGTTTTTAAAGCTGAACATTGGAATTTATTATATGTAAACTATTTTTTATATATAAATTATGTTTAAAACAGGCAGAATTTAATATATTCCCTATATTCCGCTGAGCAATGTTGTGCAAGAGATCAGACGATTGATGGTCATGGCATATCCCGGACCGACAAATGATGTTGTCGAGGCGATCGCTTGCTATACCTTCCTTGATGCCTTGACGAATCAGGACTTGGTTCAAAAAGTACGAGAAATGGAACCTGTTGATCTTGAGACAGCTCACAGGCATGCCGTCAGGTTAGAAGCATATGGTCGTCAGTCATGTCAAGTGGTGACATGGATCGGAGACACGGTCGAGTGAAAGCGACCAAATCAGATCGAACGCCTCCGGTAGTCGGGGATTCACAAGATTGGCGAATGGAGGATCTGGAACGTCAAATTGAGAATCTGACCAAGGAACTGGGTCATCTCACGTCGAAGTCAGACCCGGGGTTCGTTGCAAATAAACCCTACGAGAGATGGAATCGCTCGGACAGGGCGAACAATGGACCGTTTCAGAGACGAGAATTTCAACCAGGGGGTTGGAGAGCAGATAATAGAGAATGTTTCATGTGCAGGAAAAGAGGACATATCCACAGGAATTGTCCGCAGCTGAGGACAACAGCTGATGAAGATCCGGTTGGCACTCAGCCTATCCTAGAACCGTCACAGAGCCGACTGGTTAAGGGGAGCAGTATGCCGTACATTGTCACACGCTTGAACGGAGTACCACGTCATTGTCTTCTCGACTCAGGAAGTAAAATGTCGCTAGTCCCTAAACGCTTCGAGTCGGAGAACAAAGTGGTACCTTCAGAACAGCGACTGTTGTCTGCGAACGGGAGTGAAATCCGAGTGGATGGTGAAGCTATGCTGACCATTCACCTTGGCAGGAAATCATTTCCGCTACCTTGTTTGGTAACTGACCAAGTGACAGAAGTCATATTGGGGCTGTCGTGGCTCGAAGCTAATCACGCCAGTTGGGATTTCGCTGGTCATTGTGTTTGATTGGGGGACGTGAACGTGCCTCAGAAAACGACATCTGCAGAACTCAGATGTGGGAAAATTGTCATAATTTATGTGAAGAAGTTGTAATACCCTCCAGATGTGAGATGGATGTATTGGTTTCAGTGGTGGATCCGCATCTGCAGGTTCCGTCGGAGGAGACTGGTCCGGTTGGAACAAGGGACGAGTGTGGTGGAGACACTGCAGAGGTACGTCCGGTTGCAGAAGTCAAACCCGCAGGATCGCCGGAGGAAAACGTCAACCCAGTGTTCGGTTGGACGAGAGACATACTTGGTCAGGAGCACCAGGCTGATGACAAAATTACACATGGTGTTGTCAGTCCGGTGTTAAACAACATACAGCGGAGTTCTCGAGCTACGCCGATGGTGGTGCACGTGGACAAGCTTAAAGCTTTTCATGGTGACCATCCGGACAGCTGGTTACAGGAAGAGGAAGAATACCGTGATTCCTCACTCGACTTCGACCTTGAAAGGTTGTGTCGTCGCTTTCCAGCAGTGAGAGAGAAGCTTGCAGGGTTTCCTATGTCCATGGAGGACGATACCGTCGAAAGTGCCAGTCTACTAAATTGTAGTCATTCCCAAGGGGGACCAGCCAGTAAAAGTCAGTGACAACTTTTACGTTGTGTGACACATATACTTTTTTGTTGCTATGCATTACGCAGCAGGTAGCTGCGATGCAAGGGTTGAGGGGTGTTGAAAATCGTTATAACGTTTTGGATAGAGCCAGTGGCGGCGCTAGGGGGGATGGGGGGGCTAAGCCCCTCCCTAAAGGCGGCTCAGCCCCCCAAAGCAAAATGCGGAAAATTTCTATAACGGCTTTTTTCTTAATAAGGATACTAGACAATGATTCAACTACATTATCAGTAGTACAAAAGTGGATATTTTGGCTTTTTTTAACCATACATAGGTTATTTTTTTTCATTTTTAACCATACCTTAGGTTATCTTTTCATGCACAAAACCTAAGGTATGGTTAAAAAATCACATCATCGCGTGCACAAAACCTAAAACATGGTTCAACTTCTACCCCTATAGGTCGAATTTTATACGCTATGGTTAAAATCTACCCCTATAGGTTGAATTTATACGACACTATGCACGAACCAATAAGCAGGGCCACATTAATGTATCGTTTGAAATAGACACGATAAGAGCCACAACACGACCTCGATTATAATATGATGTTTTCACAATGTCAACAAGTTTTCATTATCTACCCACGAATTAAAAGAGTCAGGATATCCTAACCATTTTACGAGTGATTTCTTTCCGCGCTTCCTGATAATCTTTTCAATCCTATATATTTCTTGAGTCGTCTTCTGCAGCTCCTGTTCATAAAATGAGTCCTGTATTTCCTCTCCATTACAATCAGTAATCTTATAAGTTGGCGGAACCGTGTATTGAATCTGGGATACTGTAAAAACTTCTTCCGTCCATCTAGGTGTGTATCCCTTTTCAAAAATATTCTTCTTCTTAGTTATTCTGACCTTAACACCGATTGAAAACTTTGGTACAATAGGTCGTGAAATCTCTTTACCGTATAAATTCATAAATACAGCCTTTTCGTTCACTTTCATACTAGCCTTAGCGGGAGTCATTTTAATGGAAGAATGCCTTGTTTCATTATAATTACCCACCATTTCGCCTAATATATCGATGTATCTTCTCGTTGAATTAGCTGTAAAGTACTTGAACATTTTCTCCCGCATCGTTCGGTTCCATCTCTCAACAACGCAAGATTTTTCTTCATTCTCAGTAGAGTACAACTCAACCAAATTCTTTACATCCTTATTATAAAATTCCTTCCCTTTGTCAACCCATAACTTAATCGGCTTCCTCCCACCCTCGAGTATCTTCATGAAGCCACCCGTTGTAGATTTCCCACTCTTATCATTCAATGGCACTATCCAACCGTACTTAGAAAAAACATCTATTACGGTTAGCAGGTATTTCACCCCATCGTTATCTTTAGCGTAGTTCTGCATATCCACCAAATCAGCAGCCCATATCTCATCTATCCCACTAACGTACACTTTTCTCTTTCTAAAATTTCTTACTACTGGTCTATGCAATTCATTCGCCAGTTCATCAGTCCACTTTAGCGTTTTTTCTTCCTCCCCACAACTTTGCCGTATTTTGAAGGTAAACCCAAACCAAGGCTCGTTTTAGCTGACAAGATGGGTTTAACGAACGCCCTCTCTATACGTTCCCGCAAGCTAGGATTAGGAATGTTATTCAAATCATTAAGCATTACTCTGTCAGCCACATTCCTAGAAGCCGTATCAGCATGTTGATCGTAAGCCAAATCGTGGTGATACGCGGCGTTATCTACCCTATCCACAGGTTTACTCCACTCTTTAGGAGTCCCATCTGGATTCAGTCTCATTTCTAACCTAGTACCGGGGCCGGTAAATTGATGTCCTGGTAAATGCATCTCACCGGGAAACTTAGCCCAAGGTAGCTTAATGTTACTAGTAGCTGCATTCAATAAACCAACTACATCTCCACCTTGCACAACGGTAGACGCCTTAACGAATTGAGTTTTAGTTTTCCCGCATACAGCGCAAACGCCCCGAAGCATTGATCTACCATTATTAGCTATGACGTTCTGTACATCTCTCGTTTCAGTCTGTTTTTTACACTTTACGCAATACATTTCGCTTTTTTAATATATATATTTTAAAAATGGATATCAAAGATCTGAGTTGGGGCACTGCGCTTTCGAAAAGATTTAATAATCCCTTGCTACCCAAAAGTATAAGGGGGCTGATAATAGGGAAATCGGCGTGCTGCAAAACGACGCTCCTTCTTAATTTATTACTAAGGCCGGACTGGTTGGACTATAATAACCTTCAAGTATTCGGTACATCACTGTTTCAACCGGAATATTGCATTATTAAAAAAGCATTCGAAGAAAAATTACCGAAAGAATCGATCGTTTGGTTATTCGAGCACCGAGACGAAATCGTGGAACAAAACGCGTCACCAGCCCTCGTTATAGAAGAAATAGCTAAAAGCTTAGAAACCAAATCTGATATAAATGCCAAGTTTTTTGAAAACGCCGAAGACGTACCGTACCCGAGAGACTTGAGTAGCGAAAAGAAGAATCTAATGATTTTCGATGATTTACAATTGGAAAAACAAAACAAGTGCGAAACGTATTATATTCGGGGAAGGCATAGTAATGTGGACTGTTTTTACCTTGCTCAGAATTATTTCAAATTGCCACGGCAAACGATCAGAGAGAATGCAAACTTTATTTGCCTGTTTAAGCAGGACCTGAAAATCCTTAACCATATTTACAACGATCACGTTAGTACAGACATGCATAAAGATGAATTTAGAAAACTATGCAAATCGGTATGGGAACAACCGCACGGATTCGTTGTTATCGATCTAACTAGTGAAAAGTACAATGGTAAAAACCGCTGCGGGTTCGACGCATTTTATGTAATCGAGGATCCACTGTCGTAAAAATTATTGCATAATCAAATTGGAATCATCGCTTCTCAAACAGATAGCCGATAATACGGAAAAGACGGCTCGCAACACGGAACCAAAAACGTCATTTTACATGTACATTTTGCTAAGCGAAAACAGCACACGAATCAGAACAAAGTTTAATCCACTACTTGAACTAGACAAAAATAAAAAGTATGAAATGGCGCTTGTAAATCTTGAAACGTACTATTCTTTCCCTAACATCGACGCGACAAACAACAACTTTAAATATTCACCGGATAGCCAAACACCATGGTTTAACATAGAAGTCCCAGAAGGATGCTATGAAATAACGGATATAAACGAACACATACAGAGAACCATGAAGGAGAATGGACATTATGACAGTGCAAATGGAGATTACTGCATCACAATAGAACCAAATACGCTAAGGTCTGTGTTAAATATAAAGGCGGACTATATGGTTGACTTTAATCCAAAGAATTCGATTGGAAAAGTTCTAGGTTTTAATAACTGGTTCTATTCGGGTGGATATAACGAATCGGAGAGCTTGGTAAATATAATGAGTATAAGCAATTTAACGACGTTATAGCATCCTCATACTCTAACGGAACATCGGTAAACGTGATATATTCTTTTTCCCAAACGTAGGTCCGGGTTACAAGATTATCGAAATGCCACATAATTTAATATATCTTCCCATTACGCTATCTACAATTTCAACGATGGAAACGCGACTCACTGACCAACATGGGAAACAGGTAAATCTTAGAGGCGAAGACTTGACGATTCGTTTTCATATCAGAGAAGTTTGAAAGTTTTTTTGTAATTTACATATAAAATGAGTCGTTACACGAGCGTAAAAGTTAATATTTCGGAAGCGCAACGAGACAAAATTCAAAAATCTCTTCAAGCGGGGGCCGGTGTGAGTATCAAACTATCGCACGATGATATGGGCGGGGAACATGTGTTAGCTCTGACGCAGGGGCAAATCAATAAAATGACAAAGGCGTACCAAAAAGGAACAGGCGTAGTCATCAAAATGAGTAAAACGCAATTGGAGCATAATAAGAAAGTCGAAGGAGGATTCATAGGCGCTATACTTCCATTTCTAGCAACAGCGGGTAAATTCCTTCTGTCTAATATGCTACCTAGTTTAGCGATGGGGACTATGAGCGGCTTAGGTTCCGCGGCAACTACGAAGATTGTAGATAAAATTAGCGGATCAGGCGTAATGTACGTTAAGAAGGGCGATATGGCGTGTAAGATAAGATCAGCCGGGTCTGGTTTGTACCTGTCCCCTTGGCAAAAAGGCGCCTCGATAACGGCATCTGGGTTGTACATGAAAACAGGGTCGGGGTATGCGCCAATGGGTAAAGGACTTTTGTTGGGTCCTAATTCTCCATTTCGAGACATTCCGATACTTGGTATGATATTATAAATTAGTCTATATAAAATGTCGAGATACGGAATGCCATTGCACAAATTTGGAACTAAACCAACTAGACGTGAAGAGGTTAGAACCCAGCCCATTTCAGTCAGTTGGAAGCTGAAGAGCGGCGCCACCCACGCCCCAATAAGACAGCAAGGGGGACTAAGATGGAAGATTTTCGCGCAAAATGTTATAACGATTCAACCAAAAGCAACAACTACTCTAGCGCTCGGACTCGGCTTAGAAAAGACTGTAGGAGTTTGTCTCATTTCCCTCAGGCAGACTATTAACCCTCATCCGAACAAGGGGGGGTCTGGCCAGACCCCCCTCCATATATTTGCTGCATAACTTTTTTAGGAGTGATATCTTCTCAGATTGCTTTTATGACTTTGTTCCTATATTAATGAGCTACAATTAGCACATCTAAACGACCAAATCGATTTAGTTATATGGAAGTTATGAAGATAATACTGGCCGAGACTACAATGATGACAGTTTGGACAGTGAGAGCAACAATAAAGAATATGAATATGAAGAGATGCCAATGCCTGAAGAACAACATTCAGATGTTTCTTATGATGAAGACAATGTTGAAATTGAAGATGATGATAAACACAATGATGAGACTGGACCTGACAGTGAAGATATGATGACGAAATTGTCTATACTATTGAAGCCGAGAGACCTAAATACATGTAAAGATCCGCATAATTTTTGGCGGTCAAAAGCAATGCCAAGAGGACGTGCTCTGTTGCACAATGGAATAAAATAATACGGATACATTGAAAATATTCCAGATAGTTTTGACAGTTTTACATGTATAACAGCCGAGATGAAAGACATCATCATTCGACATACAAACCCGAAAGCAACAGCTAACGGACTATGTATGATAAGCTTACGTGTCTACATTTTAAGTTTAGTCCTATTCCACTATTTGTTATAGATATTTTCTAGAAAACAGTCTTGCTGACTCTGATCATAAGAGCATTCAGTACTAATTTTACTAAAATTATGGTTTCTTTAGTTTGATTTCCAAATTTTATACATAGACTACTATTGCGACGATGAACATGTATGACAAACAGTGACAATTAATGTAACTAAACATTTAATTTCAAATTCATCCTAAAACTTATTTATATCGCATAAAGAGACTGATACAGTGTTGTTTTGAGTTACTCTTATATCATCTTACAAAATTGGCACATAAAAATTACTATTTCCTATGAAAAACCCACATCAAAACGGGGGGTCTGGCCAGACCCCCCCTTGTTCAAATTAAGTTGCATTTTAGCTTGTTCGGATGAGGGTTAAGGAACAAAGATGTAGTCTACAAAACGGAGTGGTTTCAGAAGACGTGGTTGATGATATCTATGTCTCTATTCAAAACAACTCCGATTCAGTAGTAACTATAAACGGAGGAGATTCGTTATGTTATGTAAATTATCTGCATTAAAAAAAATCACATAAAAAAAGCGAATGGAATACGAAGGCATCAAACTCTACCCAAAGCTAACACCGTCAGCACCAGAAGGCGAAATACATATCGTCACAGGGTCCGCGCAAACGTATCGGCTCAAAAGATTGGTGAAATTAAAAAGGAAATCGAGCAAGAACGCGATAAAAGATCCACGTTGAGTAAAAAGTATCACAGAAGTGTAAGCGTAATCGGCGCAGTAGGTAACTTTCTCACAGCGTCCACGATGGCACTCGGAATTTCAGGAATCGGAATTTTAGCCACTATAATTGCAACACCTATTGCTATTGCTATGGAAGGAGCAGCATTAGGCGCGGGGCTACTAAGTATAATCGGCGCTGCAATCAGTAAAAAGCTTGCGCTGAAGGCTGAGAAGCATGAAAAGATCAAAACGCTAGCTAGCGCAAAGCTCAACACGATCAGCGATCATATTTCAAAAGCTCTCATGGATGATAACATTTCAGACGAGGAATATTCCCTGATTCTAAGCGAGATTGAAAAATTCAATAGCATGAAAGAAGAAATTAGGAGTAAGATTAAAGTTGCGATAGATGAGATGGACAAGGTGACTAAACAATCGCTCATCGATCGAGGAAGAGAAGAAGTCAGACAGCGTCTTCAATCAATGTTTGAGAAAAATAACGAAAAAAAGACGACTAACACGAACATACGTGCAATTATGTAGACCTATGTCGTTATGTCTGAAAATACGTCTAACTTATGTTTTAAAACATGTCAAAAAACACGTCTTAAAACATCATTTTTTTAATTTAAAATGTCGTTTCTAAAGATTACCGACCCCGCGAAAAGAGATTTTATCGTTGCGGAGTTTCTAAAATCAAGGAAGAATATTCAACAAAACTTTTTATCAGAGAGATTAGGTGATTCGGGGCTTCAACAAGATTTAACCAAGTTGTTCAAACCTATCGTTGATTCGCAATCCACGAGTTCCAAAGAGCAAAATATCTTACTATCCGCCATCAAAGAAAACTCAGTAACTACTTCAAACGCGCTACGAGCACTTCCTTTTTCGTTACAGGGAGTTCAATTTCCTATGCATCCCTCGATAGAAGCGTATAGCGCCGATCCAACTGAGGATATCAGAACTTTGGAATTAGGAGATGTAGCCACCAAGTACCTTCATCAATACGCCTCTGATAAAAAAAAACCGTAGACACAACGTTCGGAATAAAATCAAAAAATGGTCAATTCTACATCGGTGACACTCCGATTTCGATTCAAGGAGACGATGTGATAGTCGCAAATAAGACTTATATAGGAATACCAGGACTTTGGGAGTTGTTGACGATGAAGCAGCCTAACGCATCGATATACGATGATAATGTTGAAGCTGATTACTCCGAGATTCTGCTCGCGACGAATGCTATAGCACAGCCGAAAAATCCTAACAAACCAAAAGCATCTTCGGGCACTAAACATAAAGAAATTATCAAACCGATATGGGAAAACAGACCGCGTAGTACAGTGGGTAAAGGCGTCGGCGTAATCGTCATATCCGAAGACCCTAATGTATTGGCGGAACAGCTGGAGTTAAGAATTCATAGCTTCAAGGCAGGTAATACCGGGGTAAGAAACGAGATCGTAGCGATGTGCGATGCGTTACTGAGACAAGGAGTGTTGGGAAAGGATGGTTATAAAAATATAATGTCGACTTTATAAAATGCAGATCGTTAACAGAAGGAGATATAGGAAACAATACGTTATCGGTGGATCGGGAATATTCGATACTATTTCTGGATTTTTCAAAAGACTAGTCACATCGAACACCGCCAGACAGATAGCATCGACTGCTCTTAGTGCTAGTAAAGACGTTGCGAAAGAAATTGGTAAAAAGGCTATCGATGTTGGAAAAACCACCGCAATCGATGCAGGTAAACGATTAGTGGAAAAAGCGGCGGCTAAACTGTTTACTGCTCCTAAGAATCCAGTTACGCAAAAGAATCAGGTTACGCAAGAAACTAGAGATATTTTAGCTCGACTTAGTAGCGTCGGGGCGAATGCGGAGAATATCAATAATCTGATGATAGGGAATGGCCTGAAAAGTGCCATATCGATCCAAGATTTAGTGCGTACGCAAAACGGCGCGGGAATGAAGGTCGTGTAAAAATAATATTATCTTAGAATAAAATGCAATCTGATATTCTAAGATTTACCGAACAACCATTGATCGACGATGGAATCGAGCGCTACGAATGGCACGAGTATGAGCCGATATCTGGAGCGAATCTAAACACCGCCGGGGAGATTAGAATAAACATCGAACTTCAAGATCTATACAGTCACCCAGCGGAATCTTACCTATTATTCGAGGGTAAATTGTTGAAGGTGGACAACACCGCGTACGCAAATGCCGATGCTGCAGCTCTTACGAATAATGGGCTAATGCATCTGTTCAGTCAAGTTTCGTATTCCTTATCGAACCAAGAAATTGAATCGTTATTTCACCCGGGTCAAGCAACTACAATGCTCGGTTTACTCAAATACCCAAATGATTTTCAACTGGCTCAAGGTTTAAATCAGCTGTGGTACAAGGACAGTGCCGCGGGTGCCGTTATCGCGAATAATCAAGGTTTCGCCGTTAGACAGTCGTATCTAATTCGTCAACCAACGGACAAAGGCATGTTTAGCTTTATCGTTCCATTGAGGCATATTTTTGGATTTTGCGATGATTACGACAAGGTTATTTATGGTTTGAAACAAACGCTAACTCTTGTTCGTAAAGCCGACGACGACGCAATTTTTCGAGATAATGCTGTAGCGGCTGGGAAAGTTAGGGTAGATAAAATCTCATGGTTTATGCCGCACGTTATCTCATCCGATATGGAAAGAATGGAGTTGTATAAAACGATCGAATCGAAGGCATCGCTGCCAGTTGCGTACAGAGCTCGTCAATGCGATACTATAACCGTCCCACGGTCGACTAATTTTAGCTGGAGACTTTGCGTTAAGACATCGCCAGAGAAACCTAGGTACATCATTGTAGGATTTCAAACCGATCGAAGCGGTGATCAAGAACATAACCCATCGATTTTCGATCATTGCAATCTAAAGAACATGTTCGTGATGATGAATCAGGACCGATACCCAGCCGTTGATTATAACCTATCATTCCCAAACCAACAATTCTCACGAGCTTACAGAGAGGCGGCCACGTTTAGCGAAAAATTCTACGGAATGAGCGAACTGATAACGCAAAGTAATATCACACCGGCAAACTTTAAAACTCTTTTTCCTATTATGGTGTTTGACGTGAGCAAGCAATCCGAGCGTCTAAAGTCGTCCGTAGTCGATATTCAGATAAAAGCTACTTTTAATACGCTGGTGCCGGCTGAAACGGAAGCTTACGCGATGGTGATTTCTGACAAGTTACTCGAATTTCAATCGGATGGCCAGAAAATGAACGTCGTTTATGGGCGCAACAATTAAACGAATGAAAAATACTTTCTTGTTTAAAAGAAATAATGTACTATAAAATGAAGCTTCCATAGTTGCAAAAGTTGGCGAAAGAGAATAAGATTAGAGGAGCCGCTCACCTCAACAAACCAGAACTGATAGAGCTACTGATCGATAAAGGGTTGCTTCCAGCCGACGCCTCATTAGTAGGTAAACCGAAATTATTAACGCAAAAAGAATACCAAAAAGAATATTGGAAAGATCTACGAAAAGAAGTAGCCGACGATGGTTGATACGATGGATTGAAAACTATCAGAAACAATCCGAGACGAGTCGATATTTTAGACCGGGAAACGGGTGAGACCATTCAGTATTCATCGATATACAAAGCGACTAAGGCTCACGGACAAGGCTCTCGACAAATATTATATTATAACGGAAAAGTATGGAGAAATAGATACGAAATTAAGGTTCACGAGAAAAAGGACGCGTAGTATCAATTCGAAACTTAACTCGGTTTTGAATTGAAGAAAATCAAGGTTGTAAGTACGCGGCTGAAAAGTCTCTACCTAATATGCGTAGATTCACGGACGCAAGAGCAAATACCTCGAGGTAATCGGTATTAGCTAAGTACACAATGGTATTGCCCGTTGCATGAACATACATTCCAGCTGCACCTTCGCCACCGGCCATTTGCATGTACGATTCTCCATTTTTGTACAGGAAGACAGTACCTATTTTTTTTATTAAAACTAACGTCCTGAAATTCCACATACGTCGAAACGGTATAATACCCGGCTTTCACGGGGGAGAACTGGCTCGAAAAGGCGAAGCAACAATCAGTATCGAACCTTATTGTATCAAATGTTACTTTTGTGTAAACTAATGCAACTAAATACTGAAAATTGACATCGTAAGCACTAAACGCTGAACCAAATGCAGTCGCGTGTATGTACTTTTTCGTAACAGCGCTACTATTGTCGGTGGGTTCGGCTAGACCGGTGATTTGAGCCCCATTCATATCGATGTTTTTAAACACATGTATTTTTGCAACGGGGTCTTGGGGGGGTTTAACGATATAGATAGCGACTTGATCAGCTGCGTGTATTTGTAATCCATTGTTCGTTTTGAACACTATGGGATTATTGTTGAATTTTTGTAAAGTAATCCTATCTCCTGTAGTGCCGAGAAGTAAATGAAAACGTTGTCCTTCTCGAATATCGGTACAACCAAGGTTCCTATTCACATCTGGATCGGAAGAAGACGAAAGAAAAAAATCACTACTCTTTAAAAGTTTATTAGCATCATCGACGTAGTTCTTCGTAGCGGCATCTTGAAGATCGTCGGGATCCGCTACATTAATCAGCTTTTTAGAACCCAAGTCGATATTTTCAGTCGCCGCGTTCGCTCCATCTCGTCTAAGAAGTGTTATTTATTTGAGTTAATGTAACGCCTCCCGCTATTACTCTTTGCGTAGATCCAGAATCGGTATGTCCAAATTTATCGACTGGCATTGTTTTTAATAAGATTATTTATTAGTTAAGGTCGTAAGAATGCCACCGAAAAATCTCTACCTAATATGTCTGTAGCGATGGACGACAAAACGAATATCTCGATGTAATCGGTATCGGTTAGAAAAACTATGTTACTACAGGTTGAATTGTAATACGAACCCGCTGTACTCCCTCCGCTTGCAAATTGTATGTTCGGTCTTCCATTTTTGTAAAGATAGACGGTACCAAAAGCGGTATCACTATTGTTATAAAATTCTATGTTCGTCGTAACGATATAGTATCCAGCTTTACCAGAGGTGTAACGAGCCAGGTTACTATCGCTACCGGTTTTGAATCTTACTTGTTCGAAAGAAACTCTTGTGTGTGTGTGTGTTCTATCGCTTATGGCTTGTCGATTAAAAGTGTAAACGCTAAACACCGGTCCAACTGTAGCCATATCAACATATTTTTTAATCGCTGCATCGACGTATTTCTTATTCGTTAAATGATTATCGCTAGTTGGTGAATCGTTGTGATTAGTTATCAAATCTATGACTTGTCCCCTACTTAGCGCCTCATCTATTCCCGCTGTCGCAGTATTCGTTGTTGGGAGACCTTTAATAGCATGGCCGTCCATATCTAAATTTCCAGTCGCCGGGTTTGAACCATCCAATCGAAGGAAACTGGTATTTACTTGACTAAGAGTAACACCTCCAGCAATTACTCTTTGCGTAGATCCGGCAACAGTGTGTCCAAATTTATCAACTGGCATTTTATATAATGATTTTTTTAATGCAGACCGATTATAACTTCTTGAAAATTCATTCCATCATTCATCGTCTTCTTTAGCACGTATAAACATAAATGACCACAAAAGACTTCGTTGTCTGGCTGCACGCGCTCGCTTTTATATAATACTGGACTGCGCAAATACTTTATCAATTCCAGAGGGGGTGGTAGACCGTAGCTATCAAAATATATTTTCTCCTTGCCCTTCTTTAAAAAACCGACCCAGTGCGAGCCAACCCCATTAGAATCGTCCATGTTCAGTATCCCGCATTCATTTCGTCCAGGTTTTTTCGGTAGCTCGTCTCTGAGAAATACGCCTTTGAAGTTCTTGATATTCAGCTTCTTAGCAGCATCGATCAGCTGAATGTTCAATAGAGGAATATTTGGAAAAACTACGCCTTCGACGTCGATATTTTTCTCAGTTGCAGTACTCATTTTATATTTCATGTTTTACAAAGTAATCCGCTTTCACTTCCTGCATTAGATATAACCAGGGATCTATTTTGTTCGATTTTTGCATATTTTTAAGTGGGAGTAGCGGGCGAATATTCTTCCAATTCATAGCTTTAAAAAGTTCTTCTTCATCTAGCAAGTTGAACGATGAAAACGGTAGAACATGGTCGATATGCCAAAGCGAACCGTAATTTTGCATAGTCATTCCTTCTTCTAATTGAAATTCAATCCATTTAGAGAATATTTCAAAGTCAACCCCGATAATTTGTTGAGTTGTTTGTGATTTCGACTTACCTTTTAATACTTTACCAAGTCGATCCCTCATTTTTTGAGTAGTTTAAATTCAGGATCATAATTATAGCTTCCGAGCTTTAGAATACGCGATATTAGATTTATTTTTACACATTTTACAACTAGAATAATAGCCGCTGTTATTACATTTATCTTTATGAAATTCGTTTAAGCTTTTTTCCATCTTACATTGGGAACACACTTTTAGGACTTCCATTTTTATTAGGATATTTATTCTTTAGCCTAAGTTTTCAACAAATAGTGGCCGTATGCTAACGTGCTTATACCATCTTGCTGAATCACACGTTTGTCGTCGTCGGCTGAGAGGGCCACCTTGTTAACTTCTTCGGTGTAGATATCATGAAGATGGGATCTAATCACGTTCATTTTTCTCGACTGTTCTCGTTTGGTGAATAAACAGTCCTTATAATCATCGTGGGTTATCGATTTCTTGACAACATTTTTCTTCACACCTTTGCATTTCTTATGGTCCACTCCTGCTATTTTGTAACTGTACAACTTCGATCTCGAACCGACAAACTCTTCGATCTGTTTACCCGCTGCTTCGTCCTTAAACATACCGATCACTTTCTTATTGATGACGGTTTCTATACCAGATGGATGATCTTTGACATACTCACTCGTATCGAATCTATTTCTAATATCAGGTGCTATATCGGTGTAAAA
This sequence comes from Lumbricus terrestris, assembly GCA_949752735.1. Classification (NCBI taxonomy): domain Eukaryota; kingdom Metazoa; phylum Annelida; class Clitellata; order Crassiclitellata; family Lumbricidae; genus Lumbricus; species Lumbricus terrestris. Next base: position 9,768,911 of record OX457049.1, read on the forward strand.
GTCGTCGGTCTTTATTTCATAGGCTAGTGAATCCGTATCGGTGAATAATAGTTTAGCTCTATCTCCGTACTTGTTCTTGATGTAATTATATTGAAAATCATACATGAGCGTTTTACTCAAGTCTAGGATGCACATACCGAGATATATAGGCTTGTTGTAATATAGCTTCGTTCGTTTCATATGAATGGCAATTAGGTTTTCGTCAAAAATAGTCCGAGTGTCGTAATTCGTTCTAGCTGCTAGTTTTATGGCTTGCTTCTTGCTTGAAACCAATTTAATATCTACGCGAGACTCTATATTTTCGCAAGTCTTGCCAAACACGCTGTTGTTCATAAGTTTGAAAAAGTCTTTCTCGAATTCGTTGGTTGCTTTGGTCCTCAGGTTGGTATTTAGATCGATATATTTTTTCAACCACGCACTTTCTTCAAATTTAATTCCGCGATGAATTTTGGTAATCTTCAAACCTAGGCTTTCATACTGCTTCAAATTTTCGTAATGGGCTATGTACTTTACTTTGTCATTTAGGTTTGGAATGAGTTTACGAACCGTTGAAGTTTCAGGCGTAATATTCTCAGAAGCAAGAGGATAGTCATTGTGAAGATCGTGCAAATCTTTCGAATATTCCAAGTCCACCTCCAATATACATGGTATTGATCTCCAGTCGTTTAGCTCATCATTACCCATCCACTCAAACCCATGAGTTGGTAGTTTCTTACACATTGCCCATCCATACAAATTGTTAGCGTCCAAATAGGTTATAAATGATGAAGGTTTGCTGTCATCAAATGATCGCATGTACTTATTGTTTGCCCGCCCATAACGATGTGAAATGGTGCTAACACCGCCTCTTATTCCACGCTTGACCATTAGTATCATATCGTAGTCGCTCAATAATTCTAACTTTACTCCAGTCAACTTTAATGCGGCGTCCCAAGCAAGACCTGGAGAAGTGTAATACCAAGCGGGATCAAGGTCATAGTTCGCACAGCATACATCTCTAAAATTCTCAAAGACATCGGCGAGTAGGAGAACATCTGACACGTTATACAAATCGTGATATTCTCTGAATGTTTTGAAACCGAATTCTTTCCATACCACCTGTGCGTGGTTGTAATCTTCGTCACTAATACCCGAGTCGTTGAGTCTCGAATAGAATACCGACTTTGGTGGTAGTTCTCTTTCATTCAGTTGATCGATGGAGCTAACGTAGTCGTAAGGATAAACCCCTTTTCTTAGCAAGAGATCAAGCTGATTGCCGGAGTAGTACTTGCTTATATTTTTACACTGGTCTTTGTTTAGGTTCTTCGATAAAGCGTCGAGACTCGCTGGCATGAATCTAAAACTATCAATGAAGCGTAATTCTCGTTTGACTTCTACTTCCTTATTTTCTTTGTTTACAAACTTATCAACTAGAACTTCTCTGCTAAATGAGATATACTTTTCTTCGTTGCAGGGAATGCACTTAATGTTTTCATTATCACCACCTCGTAATTTCTTCACGAATAGATGGCTGTCGTATCCGGATAAATTGTGTAATATTACTGGGATAAACTTGGGGACTTTGTAGCTTAGATTGCATTTGTTATGGGTGGCGCCTCTGAATTTACCAGTAAGATGACAATGATCTCTTACTCGTTTGTCGTCTTCATCATCAAAGAACTCACCCCCGCAGATATGACAGTTAGTAGCTTCTTCGAAACATTTCTGCTCGGTTTTACTGATTATCATCTTCTTAGGGAATTTTAATCGATTATTATATATCTTTTACTTTCTCGATAAGACTGTCAATAAATATCTGCGCTACATCATCGTCTTCGCTCTCCGCTGTGAACGTTACGGGGGCTAAGGAATATAAGTCATCACCGAAACATTTTATATAATAACAGAAAGAACTCGGAACATGCTTTTGGTATTTGTTGGTGTAGGACTTGTTGGGGTCTGGTTGGCATGTGTCTATAGGTTTAATAAAACTTTCAAAGTCAGCAAACGCCACGATTGGAACTCTCATTTTTCGATAATAATTTTTAAAACTCAACATAGTTCCTGGTTCTGGTAGTTCTATCTTTTGGGCTGCGTGTTGGGAACAGTACTCGTTATGTTTGTGCAGTGAATCTAGCTCTCTATAACCCTGCAAACATCTTTTACAATAGTGCATTGAATGAGTGGACTTGTCTGTTTGTACCACCATCAGTCTGTTGAAATTCTTGATCCAACAATAATGCTTCTTTTCATCATTAGAAATAAGTAATAGATCAACGCACCTATCATTCTCATGCTTTGATAAATATAGTGGGAATAGACCGACGCCATACTCATAACCAAAAACATTAATACTAATATTATTATTTCTCTCAACCTTACTTATCACATTAGCATCCGCTGCTACAGGAAATTCGATTCCAGACCAATTAAGTGCCTCAGATTGTCTAATTAATTCTTTCGTAATTTTTTCTGAATTCTTGTCAACTGGGTTTAAGGCTCTTGTTACGCACCACTTGAAACATTCTTCATCTTTATTCTTCATATTAATAATTCCCTTTTTACTCGCTAAACATTCCGGTAGTGGAATATAAGAACTACCTTTCAGCGGTTTATAATCAGCCGTGTTGATTTCTAATTTCTGAACCGCTCTGAGCCTCCAGTTACTACTTTGCCGCTGAAAGGTTGCCATCGACTCAATAATTTTGTCTTTCGCGTTGTTATAAAATTCACTTACATCAGTGGAGTCTAGAATCACCTCAGTCTTTGAAACGAAATGAGAATCGATGGAATCTACCTCTCCCGTCTTCATAACAACGCGCTCCATTGTGCAGGTAAGAACAAAGTAGGTTTTAGTCTGGCTATTTTTTGTTAACAAGTCTACCACCTGTGTTCGAATGGTGTCCAGAAAAGATGCGGCATCAATACCGTCAGCTCCCTCTACCATGTATTGTTTCGAGAAGCCATCGATAACTGAAGCCGTTTGATGAATTTCAAACTTTGGTTTATTAATTACTTTCCTAAAAAATGAAGTAATTTTTGTTTGCTTCTCCTTCACGATTTTCATTGGCTGCTTAGGTATGTTCTTAAAATATGAAGTAATTTTTGTTTGCATTAGCCCCATCTTCTCTTTTACGATTTTCATCGGCTGCTTAGGAATGTTCCTTTCAATCGCCTTAACACATGTATTAATCGCTAGTTTAGTTTTATTGAATACTTTTTGTATTGCCGAGGTTGCTAAAGGCGCTTGTGGGGGGTTTCAATCTGCAAACTTGTATTAGGTGAGATTGAGGCAACATGTGGAGGGATTAGTGTTTGAGCCATGTGAGCTTCAATTTTTCCAATCAATTCTGTTTTTCGTAGTCTAGTGTACCCATACAAGCCGCTCTGTTTGGCGATTTTTCTCAATTCAATAACAGTTTTTTTCGTGCATTCCATTTTATAATGAGGCGGTATTTCTTTAAGCTGTTGTGAGAAAATATTTTCGGTCATTTTATATACGCAAGAGAAAAAAAATCGTGCGTAATATTTGAAAACGCGAACGAACAAAATGAATGAAAAGGCTGAAGGCTTATTTCTTTAGGCGTTAGTCGCTTCCTACTACTAATACAGAGATAATGCTCGCGTGATTATGGCGTATCTTCAATACAGCGGGAAATTTCCATCACGAGTGCGGGTCGCTTCGCCGTAAACACGTTTCAAAAGTGTTGTTCAGATATAGGTCACTTTGTCATTAATAGGTCAGTTTGTCAGGATATAGGTCAACTCGTCAGTACAATAACAAACTGACGGAAGTTGGGTGTCAGGTATCCAGCTATTCACGAGGCGATTGGTTCAGCTTATTTGTAGGACCGCCCCCTTTCTGCTTGTAGCCTAGCTTGCGATCATAGGCTTCAGCTGCGTGTGATATTACATAATACAGCGAAGCCATCATTTTGTTTCCACATTTCATCATCTCAAACGATCTAATGAGTTGTATTAGGCTTATATATTAACCCGCGTTTGCGATTGTTTTCATATACAAGGACGTGTGTTATGTGGCTTCGTTGTATGTGGCTTATTCAATCATGCGCTTAATATCGAAAGCGAAAACAAACCTATGCGATCAACTAGCGGCCGCCTCTTCGCCTGGTTAAAAAATGTTCCTATTTAGCGTACACCCATGTTGTGGCTCTTATCGTGTCTATTTCAAACGATACATTAATGTGGCCCTGCTTATTGGTTCGTGCATAGTGTCGTATAAATTCAACCTATAGGGGTAGATTTTAACCATACCGTATAAAATTCGACCTATAGGGGTAGAAGTTGAACCATGTTTTAGGTTTTGTGCACGCGGTGATGTGATTTTTTAACCATACCTTAGGTTTTGTGCATGAAAAGATAACCTAAGGTATGGTTAAAAAAGAAAAAAAATAACCTACGTATGGTTAAAAAAAGCCAAAATATCCACTTTTGTACTACTATTATCAAAGCGCAGATGCTTACGTCAAACGCTGCTTTTGTTAGCGACCCGTGAAATCCGGACTGCAAAAGCGCCGGACTTTAAACACTTCTAAAACGGTGTCAACCACTGCTTTTATGCGTATGGGACCGGAAGAAAAGCGCAAGCCTTAGACACCTCTAAAACGGTGTAAACCGCTCCTTTTATGCGCACGGGACCGAAAGAAATCCTATATTTTGTTTTTATGTGAACATCATAAAATGCGGAAATGTATAATAATATTGCTATCAAACTTCGGAAAAAGGAAAAGAAAACAGAGAGAAAAAGAACAAAAACTGCTGAACAGTTGAACAAAAGAGAATGGACATACGTTAACACCTGTAAAGACGTAAACAGCCTTTTTAGCAATAAGATGTCGTTAAACTCCTGATTAATAAAGCGCAAGCCAAAACACCTCTAAAACGGTTTCAACCGCTGCTTTTACGAGCGACCTGTGAAACCGAATAGTCGAACCAGAGTTTTTTTAAGGAATTTCTAGAACTGCACAACTTCCATGGGCGAAGTTTGGTTGCCGATCCTGGGGGGCAAAAAAAATTTCTCGACCAAAGAAATTGATGACCTTTTTTGGTCATCGAGTTGAAAATCTCATAAAAACATACCATTTTTCCGAATAGTGAAAGTTCTTTTTAAAGTCCATTTTTTTATTTGCCCATAGCTACAATGATAATTTTAAAAAGGTGTGCAAATGCGAATGTGTGCGAAAATTAAATATTTCAGTTTTCTCAATGACCTGACGTGCTACAAGAAAAACAAAAACACCACTGCATTCAGCATTAATTGCAATTATAGTAAAAAAGGTGTGCAAATGCAAATGTGTGCCTAAATTAAATATTCCAGTTTTCTCAATGACCTGACGTGCTACAAGAAAAACAAAAACACCACTGGATTAAGCATTAGGTGCAATTATAGTTTTAAAAAAGGTGTGCAATTGCAAATTTGTGCCAAAATTAAATATTCCAGTTTTCTCGAAAACCAGACGTGAAACAAAAAAACAAAGCACCACTGCATTCAGCATTAATTGCAATTATAGTAAAAAAAGGTGTGCAATTGCAAACGTGTGCCAAAATTAAATATTTCAGTTTTCTCGAAAACCAGACGTGAAACAAAAAAAACAAAGCACCACTGCATTCAGCATTAATTGCAATTATAGTAAAAAAGGTGTGCAATTGCAAATGTGTGCCAAAATTAAATATTTCAGTTTTCTCGAAAACCAGACGTGCTCCAAAAAAAACAAAGCACCACTGCATTCAGCATTAATTGCAATTATAGTAAAAAAAAGGTGTGCAATTGCAAACGTGTGCCAAAATTAAATATTTCAGTTTTCTCGAAAACCAGACGTGAAACAAAAAAAACAAAGCACCACTGCATTTAGCATTAATTGCAATTAGAGTAAAAAAAAGGTGTGCAATTGCAAACGTGTGCCAAAATTAAATATTTCAGTTTTCTTAAAAACCTGACGTGCTACAAGAAAAACAAAAACACCACCGCATTAAGCATTAATTGAAATTATAGTTTAAAAAGGTGTGCAATTGCAAATGTGTGTCAAAATTAAATATTTCAGTTTTCTCGAAAACCAGACGTGCTCCAAAAAAACAAAGCACCACTGCATTCAGCATTATATGCAATTATAGTAAAAAAAAGGTGTGCAATTGCAAAAGTGGACAAAGTTAAATATTTCAGTTTTCTCGAAAACCAGTCGTGCTCCAAAAAAACAAAGCACCACTGCATTCAGCATTAATTGCAATTATAGTTTTAAAAAGGTGTGCAATTGCAAATGTGTGCCAATATTAAATATTTCAGTTTGCTCAAAAACCTGACGTGCTACAAGAAAAACAAAAACACCACTGCATTAAGCATTATATGCAATTATGGTAAAAAAAGGTGTGCAATTCCAAATGTGTGCCAAAATTAAATATTTCAGTTTTCTCGAAAACCAGACGTGCTACAAAAAAACCAAAGCACCACTGCATTCTGCTTTAATTGCAATTATACTTTTAAAAAGGTGTGCACTTGCAAATGTGTGCCAAAATTTAATTTTGCCCGATTGTCTTTAACAAATATGTCATATGACGCTTTAAATTTCAAAACAACGTTCAGAAACTGAAGAACTTTCCTTTTTCCGCGTCCAAATATTTATACAGTGTAGAAACACATGAAATAATTATGCGAAATTTGTTGAAACGACAGCTTAAAATGTTACCGTTACTGTGTGGATATTTAGTAAAAATTTCCAAGTTCTCACGTTTGAGATCTTAAATCACGACTTTCAACACTGAGATGAGGAGCCATTTCGTTAAAATGACATCCTAAAATGCTACTACTGCAATGTGGAAATTAAAAAAAAATTCAGGACTTAACCCTTCGGAGGTGAGGTGACGAATTGCAACGCCAGAGGTGAGGTGGGGTATGACATACCCAACACATATTTTGATTTTCAGGTCCCGATATCATATGGAAAACGTTAATTTGAGTTAATCTATTCTTCTATGATCAATTATCAACTAAACAGGTGATTATCACGAGCAAATATCTGCTTTCAATCCTTATTAGATGGCCAGACGGTGAACCCATCCAACGTGTACTTAGCCCATGCAAATTTGAGTCCTCATGCGCAGCATTATCAAATGCACGAAAAGCCATACTTATTTTCATACAACATAAAATGTTTTTAGTGATCATTATAAGCCTTCTCAATGCCATGCATCAACACGTTAATGGCGTTTTCAAGGCACACTCGCACGCTAAACGAATGACCCATAAAATCAACACGTATAACAGTTTGCATACGAGGGAATACAATTTCATTCAAATATGTGACAAAATAAAAAAAATTGTTCGTTCAAATATCTGGAATTGTGGTAAAGTGTCCGTATTTTTTATTCACAAAGGTAGAAACAATTTTAGCTGGTTCCACGTTTTCCGCTAAAAGTTTAAAGTGGAAAACCTCTGGGGTGTGTCATACCCCACCTTACCTCCGACAGGTTAAACGTTCACAAACAGCTAGCAAACAAGAGCCTGTAACGTGCTCTAGTCAATGTCAACAGCCAAAAAGCGTTCGTTTCTGGGGCTCCGCCCCAGGCCCCGCTGGGGGAGCTTACCGCGCTCCCCCAGACCCCCTGGTCGGTATATGCTTCGTTCATGCCATAGATGTAAAAAACGATGGAAACGGAATAAAAAACGGTAAAAAACGTCGTTTTTTTCGAAAAAATAAAAAACGACAAAAAAACGATAAAAAACGGAAACGGTAAATAATTTGACTTTGCTACATCTAAAACCGCATTTTAACCTTGAAAACATTGATTAGGAACCTACTTCACGCAGGCAATCTCTTAAATGATGATGTTAAACAATGAAATAATGACTTTAGTTAGCTGAATCATTGAGAGTTGGCGGAAAACATAAGGAATATCAGAAAAAAATTAAAATTAAGGTGAATAATAACAGAAAGTAAATGAATAAATAAAGATAAAGAAAAAATAAAAAACGATAAAAAACGATGGGAAAAATAAAAAACGAAAAAAACGACGTTTTTTGGGAGAGAATAAAAAACGAAAAAAACGTTTTTTACAACTATGGTTCATGCATTCGGCGATTGCATTATGACCGCACTGGAAAGAAAATGTTTTAGTTGCGTCACTGGGAGGGAGGAAGGGCTTGGGGCTTCAGCCCCCCCAAACCTGAAATCCTGGCGCCGCCATTGTCTAATAGAAATCGTTTTGGTTTCATAAAATTAGGGTGAATAAATGAAATTGTCTACAGCAAATCACGCGAAGTTAACAAGTGCAGCATCAAGCCCTACTGCTGTCGAAGTGCGATCTTGTCATATAGGCCTACACTTGAACGCAATTGCATTGACAACAAATGGGCCTGAATAGACTGTATACCCTTTATCTGTCAAGTCATGAAACATTGAAACTATTGATTGATCACGTTATGAAACTTTGAAGTATGAATATGGCACATATATACATATGTAATGCCAGCAATAGTTAAAACTGCAGTGCAGTCATAGGCTACTAAAATTTTCGACTAGATATGATAATTTCATTGCATAATAGGCTCAATGCTACATATAGAATGTGACTTTCATGAAATTATTTGACCAATAAATTATTAAATCATATTTTCTTTAGATACATAACTTTACTGATAGCCAATTCAAGAATCTGGCCGCCTTTTTTATCCCAATTGTGGTTTCCTTGCAGTGCCATATAAGTGATATTGGTTCCATCGCATTCCTTGACCTCGAAAATGCTGCTTTAGACCCTGAGATCATGTTTCCCTTGCACATATGACTTCACTAATAGCCATTTTAATATTCTGGCCGCCATTTTGTCCGCCATTTTGATTTTCGTTCAGTGCCACATTTGTGACATTGGTTCCATTGCATCCCTTGACCTCGAAAATGTTGATTTAGACTCTGAAATCATGTTTCCATTGCAAACATAACTTCACTTATAGCCATTTACGATTCTGGCCGCCATTTTGTCCGCCATTTTGATTTTCCTGCAGTGCTGCATATGCTACTTTGGTTCCAGTGCATTCTGCGAACCTTCTATAAATAACTTCTTTTAGTTTTATACTTGAAAATCAGAGTATATCAAAGGAATCATGCGAATCACAGTGCGGGTATTTTTTTACCCCCCGGTGACCAAAATCGGTTGAGAAAAATCGTGACCCTATAAGGGTTAAACCAAGGAGCGTTCTGCAAAAGAACACTGACGAAGTTATCATGCAGCACCTTATCACAGCGTATCAAACTGACTTTCCGATGGATCTGGCATCAATATCGTGTCATGAGCTTCCCTCAAAATCTGTGGCATTGGATGCTTTGTGAAAAGTAACTTGTCCAGTCAGCAACTTTTTAACAGAGGTTAACATTTATTTATTTAGAAAATTTTATGTAAGGCCTTTTCAACGTAGGCTATTCAGTATCACTCCCAATCTAACCGCAACGGAATAGGACAGTTTCTAGATTCTTAAGGAACGGATGGAGTGACCCATGGGCAATAAGTGCAGTGAAAATGGGTGGACATTTCAGGTTGTGGATTCAGCCGCAGAGAATGAACGTTGCTGTCGAATAGCAGAAGCTCAGCTTGGTCCGCCAACCGAAGTGTGGATCGACGCTGGACACCGCGTTGAAAAACAGAGTTCTTGCAGACAAGTGGCGCTCGTCCCTCAAGGCACCGCCTAACCAGCACACAGACCCTGTATGCAATACGCTGCTGGAAACGGAGCCAATGCAAGGCATCTGCATATAATATGAGACTTAACCAAATTTTCGATATGCCCAATAAATTGTGTCGCAATTCATAGGACAAGTATCCAGATAAATTTTTGGATGGACAAGCAATGGTGCAAGCAATGGGGCCCTTCCAAAGGCGAAGACATTTGGTGACCTGGCAGATACAATGGTTGCTCGTGTAAAGATACTTTCGACTGGCTACAAGAGGGTCAATAATTATTGTATTGGATAGGTACTGGACCTGGAAATTGCTTATAAAAAAGTGGAACCACACAGAAATGGCGACTATGACCACAACTTCGTCATTGTATTGAGTCTCGAAATAGCGGTACTCCGTTGTCGGAAAACTGCCTGAATGTTCTTGGTATGCCTGAAAGCAAAGCTGATCTAATTTCATTCCTGTTCATTCAGCTCTCAACAGCCACATTTGGACATTTGGAGGTATAGATGTAGCTGTTGCTGGTGGTTCCGTGAAAGAAGAAATGGTGTTGCCTACTACTGAGTGTATGCCTTATATTTAACGATATTTGGGTGTAGAAAGCTAATTTGAGAAGAATCATATTGTGTAGCGAGTAGAAAGGTTTCCAAAGCTGACCTGTATTTGGAGGAATTGAGCGCTGGACTCAATCATTAGATACAGAACTTCACTAATGGAAAATTCCAGGATCTGGCCGCTATTTTGTTCGCCATTTTGGTTTTCATGCAATGCTACTTGAGCGACATTGGTTTCATCATATTCCTTGACCTTGAAAATGTTGACTTAGACCCTGAAATCATGATTTCATTGCATACATGACTTCATTAATAGCCATTTGAAGATTCTGGCCGCCATTTTGTCCGCCATTTTGGTGGGTTTTTTGCAGTGGTACATATATGTCTTTGATTCCATTGCATTCCTTCAACTCTATAATCTTAATTTAGAGCCTAAAACCGTCTTCCTATCACATACAATACTTTACTTTTAGTCATTTGAAGCAATTGGCTACCATTTTGTCCGCCATCTTGTTTTCCCATGGAACCGCTAAAAATCCAGCTTCCTAACCGCGATTTTCGTTTTCAGGAGGGTCAAGTTAGTCTAGAAACACCAGTTAGAAAATTGTTACATGATTTGCTTCTAACAGTGCAATTTTAAAAATGCCTGACAGTACTGAAAATCAATATGGCTTCCTTAAATCGTCCGGTAGAGGGCAGAAGACGTCAGCATAGGAAGGTCAAATTTTTGGTAGCAATTCTGTGATACCATGGTCAACTTTTGATCACTATAATTAGTAATAGAAATTCGAGAAAAAATGTTTTTTCACTCCGATTCCCTCCACCCTAGTGTTCAGTTGAAAAATGCAGTTATAGGGTGTCTCGAAAGGCCGAGAACGATTTTGAATGCAGACAAATATAATGTTATACGCAATATAATGTGGAAAGCTGTATACTGGCGGATAGGTTGTTCAAATGAGAATGCTACGCCAAAAATTAGATCACTAGCTCACTTATTCAAATTTTAGCACCAATATCCGTGACGTCATCGAATTCGTACCAAGTAAACGTCAAGTTATAAAGGCCGAAAACAGTATTGTGCGACCATCATTGTTAATCCACACATAATTAATTAATTAATACAGATTATCATTCAGTATTTAACCCTCGGAGGCTAACCTATAAAAAGTCACATATTGGACAACCTGGGGTATATTTTCACCCCACACCATTTGAGGCCTATGATATAAAATTAGACCACGTTTGATAAAAAATGACACTTAATTCAAGTTCAGCATGCAATTGACAAACTATGAGTCTATGAAACCTAACCAAGCTAAAATATCAGCATAATCATCGAGTCTACGGCCATCTATTATACACAAGTAATGCTTTGTTGCACGCTTTCCACATACAATGTTGCAACACATAGGCAAGGTCTATGACATCATCGATTTCAACATTATCTAGATCCGAGATATCATTACGATCAACAAAATTAATTCTTCACTATCATCATCGCTATAATAATTTTCAATACATTTGTATCAATTCTGGTATCAATTTAGCTTCATTGGCTTCAGATAACCGTCGAAACCTCTGCAACACAAATAAATTACTAATAACAATGGCCATTATAAGACGTCAATCACGTGACCATGCATTCAATATAAAAATCTAAAAAATGTATAATTAAGCAAAAATCATCTATTAACAGATACACAAAAGCGCATGGCAAAATTTCTAAGCAGTATAAAATTCAGTTCAAATACTGAGAGTGGGGTGAAAAAATACCCCAGGTTAGCCTCCGAGGGTTAATAATGTTTCCTTTACTCTTTATTACAGCCTCCAGTTGATTAGGCATCGAGCCAATTAAATTTTTCAAAGTTGTCAGATGTATCCATGTCCATGCCTTACGAAGCCGAGTTTTAGGCCTAAGGTGTTCAATGTCTGGGGTTCGGGATCGGCATAAAAAATATCAATGGATACATCTCACCGGGGGACTGGCCGCCTAATTCGCCAGATTTGTCACCAAACGAAAATGTTTGGAGTATTATGGCGGCAACAGTGTTTATGCCGATCCCGAACCCAGACATTGAACACCTTAAAACGTCGGCTCCGTATGGCATGGACATCGATACATCTGACAACTCTGAAAAATCTGATTGGCTCGATGCCTAATCGACTTGAGACTGTAATAAAGAGTAAAGGAAACAAGGAAACATCATTAAATACTCAATGATAATTTTGTATTAATTAATTAATTAATTATGTGTGGATTAACAATGATGGTCTTACAATACTGTTTTCAGCCTATATAACTGGGCGTTAACTTGGCACGAATTTGACGACGTCACGGATATTGGCGCTAAAATTTGAATAAGTGAGCTAGTGATCTAATTTTTTGGGGTAACATTCTCATTTGAACAACCTATCCGCCAGTATATAACTTTCCACATTATATTGTGTATAACATATTATATTTGTCTGCATTTAAAATCGTTCACGACCTATTGAGACACCCTATATTTCTTCTGCCTTGATTTCATGATCACGAATATAAAGATACTGACATAACATTTTCAAATAATATGCAAAAATATGTTACGAACAGGAAGGAAAAGATGTGGGAGGAAAATATTCAACGGTTTTCGAGAAATCGCAATTTTCGTAACGGATTATTTTTTGACCGCATCCTGTATATAAAATATAAGCTATTGGGCTACCCGAGTGAATACGTTAGAAATGTGGAGGCGGGTCTAACATAGGTTTTAGCTTCTATCCAGCTCCAGTGTTAGTAACAGCAATAATTTGTAGTATTGTTGCATCCTGTGTAATCTCGTGAATTCAACAGTGCTTGTCATAGGTGGGGTTAGCCAACAAAATAGAATGATAATAAAAATAAAAATAATGACCAGTGGTTTTGATTACACCACAGGTACAAGAGATAGTGATTTTTTCGGATGGTTGTGCTGCAATGGACGGTATTGTGTCATCTTTCATCGTCGGTACATGTCGAGTGCTTCCAAAGTCCAACGTTAATAAACCAATTTTCGGTTCGATGCAATTACACGATTTCAAATCAATGGAAAACTATTTATTTCTATGTGGCAGCTGTGCTGAGTTCTTCATTCAACCGCTTCAATCTTGCATCGGCGACGTTGATTACTTTTCCGTGGAAAAAAAGTCACTAGTCTTCACAACTAAAAACATTCAAATTCCGTATGATGTCCGTCATAGCGCTAATGAAATACACTGTTTCTTGTTAGAACCATGCTCTGCCTATCCTGCTTTTGTACAACTTCGCTACTTAGGACATATGAGATATAATTGGGAACGCAGAGGCTATGATTTTCGGAAGGTTAAGCCACAAGCAATTCCTTATGATACAACAATAGAGAGCAAAATTGGCAGAGATTTACTTGACGAAGGACTTTGTATAGTTGGTCCGTCGAGCAGATCTCGTATCTTTGACGATGGCCCTACATTCGATTATGTTTTTGCCAGATGGTGCCCACAATGGCCAAACAAAGCCAAAGAATGGCTATTTCGGCGAAGAGAACATGGATGGCCGACGACTGCGATCATCCACGAAGTAGTGCAGAATGGTTGTCATGTCGTAGAGGCAAAACATCGATCATGCAAGAATGATGAATACCAGTGGAGGCTGTCATTTTCAGCTGCAGAAGTAATTTTGCTTCAAAGTTGGACTCCAACTCAGCAGATTGTCTATCATTTGCTCAGATTCTTAGCTAAAAAAGAACTAATCCAAAAGAATTGCCAAAAGGAAGACGAGGTTCTCTGTACATACCATTTCAAAACACTAATGCTGTGGGCATGTGAAGATTTATCACCAGAATGGTGGATATCCTCTTCTGTTATTACAGCGTGCTGCAATTTATTGACAATGCTAGCAAAATGGTTAAAAGAGACAAGATGTCAAAACTATTTTATTCCTCAAGCAAATTTATTTCATGAAGACTTTAGCCAGAAGATCGTAGATGAGACTGTTGGAAAGTTGTTCTATTTTAGCAATTCCGACATTCTCAGTCTTTGGTGTGTGGAGCATTATATGCAGCCAAGTTTTCTTGATGTTTCGCGTTCAAAATCTACTCGCGAAGTCTTAAGCAGTGAGCATTTCCTGCAGACCCGTCAAGCCATGAAGGCAAATTATCCAAAGTCTATCGACCGCTATATTTCAATAAGATTCTTGATTGATTTTGAATGTGTACGTGACACAGCAGAGGGTGAATCGGAAAATACATTTAGAGATACTGTTTACAACTTCAGTTTCAGATTTGGCTCACCTTTAGGAAATCAGTTCGATATGCTGCCTGCCTCAGTGTACGAAGCATCTTATGGTTTTCATCAGTCGATGCTGCGTATATTGTACGCTGCCAGTTTATTAGACTCTAAAGGAGAGCACTATGCGTTCGAACGGTGGTTCCCTGAAGTAATCAGACCAATTTCGAAAAAAAAAGATATTGTAGATCTAGGTATCACAACTTACCGAGACCATTAAACGCTGATGTTAACGAAAGCCAACTGTATTTCATAAAAGCTCAGGATCTTATGGAAAATCTGACTGGGTCAAATGATATAGAATTTAAAGTTTTGTCTGAAATGTCAAAGCGACTTCTCGCAAAAGCTTTTCAGCTCGATGGTTCTAAAACAAATAATATGGCCAGAGTCAATCTGTCCTACATGGCAGCTCTTTATTTTGCCGCATCAGAATACAAGACTGTTATAGAGCTATGTCCGAGAGTGATCATGAGTGACACGGTTGTGGAACTGACTGCAGAACCATTAAATGCAGGCTGTTTACTTTTTATTGATACTGTTGCAAAGATAACTGGATTTTACTTGATTTTCTTGAAGACCAGAGGTACTTTTGTGCATTATACTAAGAGGCCGCTTTTCCTGGATCTACGTCTTACACCAAAGTTGTTTGCCTATTTTCTACTAAATTCATCAACTAAAAGAACAGTAAAATGCATTGCACGGAAAGGCAATCCTCGATTTAGAATATCATTTCCGTTGGATCTAATTTTATTTGCTCATGCCAACAAAATTTTTTTCCGAAATTCACCGATAAGAAAGAAAGCTGTTCTCGTGTATCACAGAACAGATGCAATGAGTATAGTAGAATCGCCAAATGAAGATGTTGTAGTTCCATTGCTGAAGCAATATTCTTTAGGTTTTATGGCATCGTTTTACAACGCGATCTATAAAGATTTTGACATTGACTGCAGTACAGTTGATTATTACCATGCTGCTTTTCTATACGAGTGTCGAAAGTATTCTGACGTTATGGATATGTGTGAAAGAATTCTCCACGAGCCTGATTTGCAAACCAATATGAAGGAGTTTGCAATTGCAAATATTATGTTTTTGCCACCGCTTGATGTTTATTTCGATCGTGACATACAGTTTTTACTTGGCCTTCACACACTGGTATGCAATGTTTTGACTTCAAACGAGGATTTAGGGCAAATAGAAGCCAGTGAAATTTCAACTTTCCCGAATGATTTCGTCAGAGGTATCTTCTCCGATGAACACTCTCTTTCATTAGTTCTATTGAAGTCTTACTCCAAGAAATGCCATTATTTTCTTGGAAGGCATTTTCTCGCAAGATATTTGAAAGTGAGATGTTTGATTGACTCCAATCATTCACTTTCAGAAGTAGTGATCGAATTTAGCAAACTGAAAGCCAATCTTCCTTTTGAGAACATCATTCGTTGCTTTCTTGAACAGAAACTACGGCGACTTCAGAGAGTTGGTGACGTTTAGGTTAGAGTATGTTTTATTGGAGACAAAATATAAACGCTATTTGTAGCGGTAGAGCATTTAAACGTTATTCCTTCATACAGAAAATATGTAGTCAGAGGATGCTGCTATAACTTGTTAAAGTGTAACTAATCGTCCAGACCAGAATGACTTGTTTTAAAACGGCACATAATAATGATGTGATGTCAGTCTGCAGATTCGTTTATTAAATGGTCGGCACAGTGAGTGAATTGTATGTGTACAGTCTCGGTTCTATTTGGTAGCTTCTATTCAAGGCATGGGCGAGTTTATCAAGAAGGCCCAGATTCATTTTTTTATATAGCCTAGCATCATTCATTCATTCATTTCGATGATTTATAAAGCGCCTCTTCAAGAAACCTACTCAGAGGCACTCCCAGCCCAGCCACAGCTAAAAAAAATAAGATTTGAGATACATGTACTTAAAAATGCAGAGGAATTTAGCCTAGGCATAAGTCGCAAGGTTAGTGGGAGGCCATTCCAGATAGCGGGACCCACAACAGAAAAGGCTCGGCACTGTCTGATAGAAGTGCGAGCTCGCGGCACCAAAAGCTCACCCGTTGCCGCCGAGCGAAGAGCTCGACGGGCTGCAAGGTCTGAGACAGGTCGACAAAGGCTAGACAAGTACGACGGAACACAAGAAAGACGGCATCGCCAAACAAGTGCAGCAACTCGGTAGGAGATGCGCTGTGAAATAGGGAGCCAGTGGAGAACGTCACGCATATAAGCAGAGACGGGGGTATATATAGGAATGCGGCCAATGAGGCGAGCAGCCGAACAAAGAATTCGTTCAAGACGCCCAATTAGTCCAAGTGGCAGACCCACAAGTACCGAACTGCAGTAATCAATTCTACTATTGACAAAGGCATGTACAAGAGTCATAATAGCACTATGAGAGAGGGATCTTGAGACAACTCGGAGTTGACGAAGCTGGTAGTAGCAACTACGAGTGACCAAATTGATATGCTTTGAGAAATTGAGCTCTTGATCCAAAGTAATTCCAAGATCTCGCACTGTGAAAGAGAACGAGATATCAGGGAAAGTTGCTGTTATTAAGTACAGGTCAATGGATGTACCAGACCAGATGAACTGAGTTTTAGAGCGATTTAGTAGCAAAGATTAGATGCCATCCATGATGAGGAAGCATTAATGACATTGGACATCAGAGACACAGTGGACAATGCATCAGCAGCAAAGAAGTGAGCATAAGCCTGCACGTCATCAGCATAGAGTTGGTGCAGGAGACCACATGCAGGCAACAAGGAACTAATACCAGCTGTATAGAGGACGTACAGTAAAGGGCTCTACACTGAACCCTTTGGCACACCAAATGGGTCTGGGACCCGACATGACCTAGAGGCACCCAAAACCACACAGTTAGTGCGCCCAGATAGAAAGGAGCGAAGCCATTCTAAAGGAGCACTAGCTAGGTCAACGGAAATAGAAAGACGTGCCAGTCCCCTGCATGCCGCATTGCCGTAATGAGGAAGGCGACTGTTATCATCTGTATTATTGCATTAGGACCTTGCCATTGTTCATCAAAGCGCAGTTTAATGCTAAAGGCGACCGTTCTTGCGGTAACATGTAAATTAATTAATTGCTAATGAACTGCAGCAATCTTTTTATAACATTAATTTAGTGATGTCGACATCAAAACAGCTCAAATATAGCTGCAGAATGCAAGTGACATGGTGCGCTAACACACCTGTGAAACGCATGCGAGTCTAGCTAGAAATTAAACAGATGCTAACCGCAATATAATTTTTTTTTATTCATGATTGTTTGATTCATAGTGTGTAGAGATTCATAACGTGAATATTATTATGTCCATTGGCAGCAATAAAACTGAATGTCGCCAAGAATGCCAAGATCAGCTAATCGATTAGACTCAAAAGACACAAATATAAATAATAGATTTTAAACATGTTGTTCAGGTGTCTAAACGGATCTTCGTATTTCATGATCTATAGTGCCAAATATTTATTACAAAGTTTATCAAATTGTTTTCCGAGAAATGTTTTACAAACGTGTTATTATTAACTTTTATGTTCACTGTGAATAAAAAAAGTAGTCTAAGCTGTTTTTCATATATCTCTAATGCCTGATTGCATAATATCACGCTAAATTCGACAAATATTAAGAGAAATGGATCAAGAATATGATTCAAAAATTTCGGCATATTAAGTTGAAATTGGTGTTTGAACGTCTTACTTCTCGACAGAAACTCTTTTCATATCGGATGCAATTTAAACACCGCAATTGAAATATATTAGCTGTTTCTCTTTTCAATTGCTTTATATTGAAAATGAAGACCGCAGTGTATTTATCTAAATGCGGCTCTATGCTAAATAAATCTGAAGCACTGCAATTGATGGTAATACATCTAAATAACATCGGCTGCGATATGCTGCTGGACGAAAAACACATTTCTCACGATTTTAAGACACCTCTTTTAGCTTAATTAATAGCCATACAAAATTTGGCTGCATCCTACAAATTTGAAATCGTGTACAGTATGCAATACATTAAAACATAACGGAGGTTTCATCGAGCTTTCTGAATGCAAATTTCTAGTTTTTACTTTGTAAATCATTAGATTCGAATAAGTAAAAAAAATAAATTTGTTAAAAGTAAAACAGTAATAGTCTTTAAAAATTGTGTCATTTTTCGTTAGAGGAATAACCCAAAGGCACCCGTTTATAGCGACAAGATGGGTTCCACCGTTGTAAATTTGTAACTTAGTCTTTTTCGACTTCAACTTCGTTTTCAAACATATTTCATTGCACAGTGTAACTCAAAGACAATTTAGAAATTTGCGTTTAGAAATCTCTTTTCAATTATCCATGTTTTAAGTTGTCTGCTTTGCATTTTTGCAATGTGTATTGCTCCATAAGGAAAAATGTATGCTGGCCCCCATCGAAAGTTGACCTCTTGTTTTATTGCACCTGCGCCATTACACCTCCTTTAGAATCCCATCAGATCAAAAGTTTTAAATAAGGAAAGGTTGACTCATATCGTCTTTGATCATAGCGATGCAAAGGAGAAAGATAAGGTACCAGAGTGACGAGTGGTACTCAGATAATCGAACTTCTTGTTGCAACTTGCGACGTATTCGTAATGTTCTCAGAGTCACCTGTAATTATTATTATTATTATTATCAAGTGAATATTATTATTATTATTGTCATTACTATAAAACACAGTTTGATGTCTGCAATTTGCGTGTTTAAATATCTTTAAATAACATTAAAATTGCCGGCAAATTTCGCCACCTTTAAAATTGAGAAAGACGGTTTATATAGAAACGGTACTCTTAATAATTAAGAGTACTAAGAATAAGACCATTAAGAATAATGTCTAATTATTAGACATTATTTATTATGCTTATATTTTCATTTGGTGAATATTTTTAGCAAACTTCTAATTCGTAAAAAGGTGTTCAAATATATATATGAGTCAGCAAGCTGTGTCACCAAGTGTTGCCAGATAATTCTTGTTCGGTTCCACCCAGCCGCCATCTGTCCCTGCGGACGGGGTTCCCCGGGTATCCGACGTTTCCCGGGGAACCTTGTTTTTCTACCCGCTCCCCACCCCGCCCATTCTCTTTGCATTCTTTTTACCCGACCGCCACCCTGCTTATTAAAACCACCATGCGCCACGCACCCTGACATACCCCTCTTCGCCTCGACCGCGGCCGCCAACCCCACATCCATACCTTCCCTGGCCCAGCCCTTCTAACTCTTCTGGAGAACCCGGTGTTGAACGGAAAATGTCGTGTTTTGGCACATGCCCCCCACGCGATCCTACTCCACCCCTTTCCACCTCAGTGTCTGAAATTTCCTCCATCTCTAGACCCGTTCGTTGGAATTCAACTTCCATGTGGTTTCTTCGATGAGACCGCATCCGAATAAAATGTCGACGATGGCGATGATCGTGACGACGACGGTGACCATGATGATGATGATGATGATGAGTATAGTCATTTTTATCTGCTCTACGAAAATTGCGTGGGTATGGTGATGAATGCCTCCGTTAAAACCTTCAAGAAATTTATCAGCATTCTGTAATCCCACCAAAACCACAATGCGGGCTTGAGGTAAACTAAATTGAAAGCTGTTTGTTGTCATTTACTTTTTGACCAGATTTACATCGAAATTATAGTGGGTACTATGACACCTTAATTAAGAACTTACTTAGTCGGAGGGAAGTCATACAAAAAAGCTCTTAAGTGCTGTAATACACCGAGCAAATTTCTGTCAAGGGTAACGGCCTCTGTTGTCATAGACCCTGGTCAAATCTGGATCCATCCGTCCATTTCACGTAGAAGGCCTACAATGACAAAGTTGCGGTGTTGGGCCCTGGCAGTTCTTGCCCTAAGAACTAAAAAATCAAGTCGATCAGCAGACCGGAGGGGGGCGGGAAAAGACTGCAGAGAGGGTTTGTAGGTTACATCAATGTATTTAAGAGTTTGTCCAGTTTGAGTTCTTGACACTTGAATTGAATACGAGGAGCAACATGGAGCGTCTCTTGAAAGCGTAGTTCAGGACAGTACAGGGTGCGGCCAAAAAAAATAATCCATTACGAAAATTGCGATTTCTCGAAAACCGCTGAATATTTTGTTACAAATATTTTCATTCTTCTTCGTAACATATTTTTGCATATTGTGTGAAAATTTTGTGTCAGTATCTTTATATTTGTTATCATGACATCATGCAGAAGAAAGAACTGCGTTTTTTCAACTGAACACAGCATTCACGAAATAGAAAATCATATTTTTACATAAAGTAGCCTGCGGTGTGTCATAATTACATCATTTGCGCTTTGCAGACGGTGTTTTGGCTACATTTTGAGTAAAATTGCAAGGTTTTCTTCACCGATGAAAAGATCTTTTACATCAATCCACCCATTAATACTCAAAACAACCGCCTCTGGGCGAAGAAGAAAAAAGCCGATATCCATCCAAGCCGTCTGTAGGTCGAGAGAGCCAAGTTCTCTCCCCGCATCATGGTTTCTGCAGGTGTTAGCTATGAGGGTAAAGGACTCTTGCATTTCATTGACGAGAAGGCCAAAGTCAATGCTAAGTATTACGTGGAGAATCTTTTGCCTAAGCTTGTCGATGACTGTCACACTGTCTTGGGAAACCAGTTCACTTTTCAGCAAGATGGATCGCCCGCTCACGGCGCCAAGCTGGCCCAAGATTGGTTAAGTCACTGTCCGGACTTCATCGACAAGGATTCATGGCCGCCAAATTCCCCAGATATGAATCCACTCGACTATGCTGTCTGGGGCGCAATGCTTGAGACCTACAACAAACTTACCACAAAGCCGAAGAACATTCCTGAACTGAAAAATACGCTGCAAATCATCTGGAATGACTTTCCACTTGAGACCATTCAGAAAGCTTTGGGCTTTCTAAAACGTCTGCAAGCTTGCGTAAAAGCAAATGGTGGTCACTTCGAACATTCATTGCACAAAACCTAACACTTGGCCTAATATTGTCAATGATAATAAGTAACCTGGATCCTTCTTACGTTACTGTTTGCGTCGTTACTTTGTTATTGCTGTCAGTAAATGCCTGTTGAAACGAAAATAACATTTCTTCACTTCAGGGTTGCACCATTTTGGTTTTCATGATTCGAATTTCATTAGATTTATCCAAGCTGTAGATAAATATGTGTCAAACAGACTGGTCAAGTTTTGTAACAAAATATTCAGCGGTTTTTGAGAAATCGCAATTTTCGTAATGGATTATTTTTTTGGCCGCACCCTGTAGTCCTGTCATTTAATATTAATTTTAGTATCTGGCAAAATCTTAGAGCTCCTTTTGTCATTTTATTCTGACCGTGTACGGCGTGTAGAAATAATAATTGCTCCGGGCTCATAACGAGTTAGGTAGCAGAAACCGTAGCTGAAGTCATTTAGTTTGGTTAGTTTGGTTTGTCGAAGATAAGCTACATCGCCGCATTCAATAACTGATCTAATAAGGGTCCTGTATAGTTATGTGAACTAAGGCTTTATTCGATGCTCCCCTATGGTATATATCCATCTGAGCTATTTCGGTTCTCTTAATATTTATATCGAATTTATAAATCTTAAAAGAGGTGTGTTGATAGTACTGTTCTTTTCTTTCTTTGTATTTTTCTTCTTCCAAAATGCACCAGTTTTTTGCATAGAGGACAAGGGTTTAGACCTGATTGAGTTTTAATAGGAACATGGATGGTCTTCGATAGAGATAAACTTTTTATAGAAAGACGCTGTACGCTGGTAGCGCATATTTTAAACACCTTTAATTAAATATTTTCTTGATATATATTACCTGAGCCTTCATTACGACTGCACATCGGTTGTCTATCATAGTGGAGAGCTATAATTCTATTCTATTCTATTCTATTCTATTCCATTCTATTCTATTCTATTCTATTCTATTCTATTCTGTTAAATCCTATTCAACTATTGAAACTTATACATGCTCGTCGCTTCGCGCCTCGCCGATTGTTTTTCGGCCGCTCGTCCGTCCCCCCCTCCTCAAAGTACGGACCAAGTCTCCGCCTATGGGATTAAACCGATTTCTTCTTTGTCGTTTTACGCGGAATCACCTTTTTGGAGTTACTGTCCTTTTGCTTAGCACGGCAGTATAGCTACTACTGTAACAGCCTTTGACTTTTTGCTTGTGAAATACCTTTAAACTACTTGCAATACTGAAATATATTCAAGGACTTTAGAAAAAGCCTAAGTTATTTTATATCCTCCTACATGTAGCTCTTCTTTTGTCTCACCAGGCTGCGTCGACAATAAGTTTATAAATACATCCGTATGCTTCACTTGACACAAATATCCTCCTCTTTCTCAACATGTCGTTGTCATCTCAATGGACTATCTAAAGGCGTTTGATTCCTTCAGACACTGTGCAATTGTTGACACTCTCTCTTTGCTGGATATACCTGACTGCATATTCAATTGGTTTGCAACCTACCTTGATGACAGAAAACATGCAACCTGGTTATTATCATCAATAAGCTTACCCCTTACCTTAGACCTTAGTCCCTCCACGTGCTGTGTGCACATTGGGCGATACAGGTCCTCCATCCTTCTCTGTCCTGAGCAGCTCCGGCAGCCTCCTCCCACGTCAGTCCTCCGTCCGTGAGGTCTTTGGAGATCGTCTCCTTCCAGTTATAAGCTTACCGGTACATTTAAATATAATTGTAACGCGAGTAAGGTCACACGGAAATGTGCTTCCGTGGCGCGAATAGTCAGCCGCCAGAGGAAGATGCAGTTAGAGATCCATGTGCCTGAAAGCAAAATAAGAGTAGTGAGTTTTGAGCCGTTTTTTAACGAAGGAAGTGAAATTGAGCTTCGGAGAGAGAGCGGAAGCCGATTCCATTCCCGTCCATCAGTTCTCTTCGCCATCCTCTCATGTTGCCTTTTCATGACAGTCGCTAGAGTTACCGGAACTGATGGCGCAAGGTGAGATATTGCTTAGTATGCCATGCTGTTTCTGCATGTACGTGGTTTCAATACACGCTGGTTCTCTGTGATGGAATCGAGATTGGAGTCTCTTTCTCTACTGTGTAGGACCATTAATATATGCGAATACTGCATCTAACTCAGTGTGTTCGGGTCAGCAATTCGGGACCGTCTCATTTAAAAAGATACAGCTCAATGAAATTAGTAGGATAAAATTCAAATTGGCATGTGTGACCTACAAATCTCTCAGCACCAACGCACCTTCCTATCTTCAGTCACTACTAACTCCTTACATTCCTCCTCGTTGCTTGCGTTCATCGGGTACAAGTCTTTTATCTGAACCTCGATGCAAAACAGTTATGGGCTTGCGTGCATTCCATGCTTCTGCACCCAGGGAATGGAATCGGCTTCCGCTCTCTCTTCGAAGTTCAATTTCACTTCCTTCCTTCAAAAAGCGGCTAAAAACTTACTACTTCTCCTTGACTTTCAAGCACATGGATCTCTAACTGCATGTTCCTCTGGCGACTAGTCATCCGCGCCTCAGATTCACATTTCGGTGTGACCTTGCGCGCGTTAAAAATTTATATTTATTATTTATTTTATCATAGAAGCATTCTAAGAACCGTATGACTGTCGTTGATTTGTTGAACTCGTGTTATTTAACAGTAAACGGCGCCCTTCGGCTACGTCCTACTATTTTTTCAAGTGTTATTTTTTTTGTTTTATGAGGTTTACGGGCACGTTGTGCCTCGGCATTGACCTCCCACTATACAGGATTACAGGGTTTTACCCCTTGGCAGCGGCCCAGTGGTGCATTGTTTCAAATATGTCCGAAGCTTATAATTATAGAGTCGGTCGACCGCATTAAAAAGGTATCTAACGAGGCCATCAACTTGCCCAGTGTTTGCGAAATTTTACGACTACCAGTGACTTTGAATTTGACCGTATACGTTCGTTGAAATTTTTTCTAATTAACGCAGTGCATTTGGGCAATTAATGAGAAACTCAGGACCTATTAAAGACAAAACAAAAAATATCCCTATCTAAATTGTTTTAAAATTATTGCGTTCATGCAGCGCCTCTAGTTGCAAAGTTTGAAGCTGCGTCCTTGGATACCGAATTAATTGTGGTTGCTAAGAAGAATATAGCGCGTAACGGCATATAGGATTGACGCGGGATAGAATCAGCCAATAATAACATTGCCAAGAGGGTTACCTGGTCACCTGGGATTTGTCAATGGCCCCCAAAATATCCCGTAGAAGTCAGCAAGTGAGGTTTCCGTGGAGTGGCCTTTTTCCGTCATCAGCTACTGAAGTCATCGATTTGGCTGCGATTGAGTACAGAAATAAGTTCTCTCCATTGACTTATCTGCAGTAATTCACAATAATGCACAGTAATTCACCGTACATCGATGCAGCACCTCTGTGGAGTATCTGAGATGTGTCCCTATATGGGGGGCAGTGGTGTAGGGGTATGTTCGGTTCCTTGGAGCCGGAAGGTCGCGAGTTCGAACCCACCTCAAGCCGCCGTGTAGAGACCCTGAGCAAATCCTTCGCTCGCAATTGCTCATGCGCTTCGGCTTGAAACTCCGATGCAGTGAATGAATGAATGAATGAACGAATTAATAAGTGAATGAATGAATGAATGAATTAATGATGGAATTAATTAATTAATTAATTAATTAGACTAAACAAACGGTATTTCGATGTAGATTATAGACAGGGGCGGATCCAGGGGGGGGCCAATCCGGCCATGCCTCCCCATTTCAAATCACCATGGGACGTGGCCCCCCCATCCATGGTGGCCCCCAAAAAAATTTCAGGGTGTCAGTCATGCACAGGATAATTAATGTATAAATGTAGTTAAAATATATAATAAAAATAATATACAAATGTAATTAAAATCTAATCTACGTCTCTCACACAATTGCATTGTCTTAATATAAAGCAACAAAAAGAAACAATCTTTCAACAGTATCCAACTATGATTTATGGCATGCAATGTATGTTATTCGTGTATATATATTCGTAGTAAATTGTAAAAACATTAACCCCAAAAAACACAATTATAACTAAGTACAACTAACTATTAATTACAAATCAAGTTAACACTAACAGCAGTGTTAGGGATGTAATTTATTTTTTCCACATGCCAAAAAATTTCAGAGCGAAACATGTTAAGTTTTGAGTTTAGTCTATATGTGCAAGAAAATGCGGTGAATGATTACACATGTATACTCCTTGTTTTTATTTATATCTTACTATATTTCATTCAGCAGAGGGAAGTATTTTATTTTTTGTAGTCTTAAAAAGTCATCAGTTTTTTAGAAGGAAAATTAAACACCTTTTTAAAGATTTAGCACGGATGACTACAAAAAGTCATCAATTTTTTGCGAAGAAAAATTGAACACCTTTTTTTTAAATTTCGCACGGAAGACTAAAAAGTCATCACATTTTGGACGAAAAATTAAACACCTTTTTTAAGATTTTGCACGGATGACTTCAAAAAGTCATCAGTGTTTTGGGACGCGAAATTGAACACCATTTTTTTTAAATTTCGCACGGAAGACTAAAAAGTCATCACATTTTGGACGAAAAATTAAACACCTTTTTTAAGATTTCGCACGGATGACTACAAAAGTCATCAGTTTTTTGGGATGCTATATTGAACACCTTTTTTTGAAAATTTCGCACGGAAGACTAAAAAGTCATCACTCTTTTTAGACGAAAATTAAACACCTTTTTAAAGATTTCGCACGGATGACTACAAAAAGTCATCAGTTTTTTGGGATGCTAAATTGAACACCTTTTTTGAAAATTTCGCACGGAAGACTAAAAAGTCATCACTCTTTTTAGACGAAAATTAAACACCTTTTTAAAGATTTCGCACGGATGACCAGTTTTTTGGGAAGGATAATTGAACACCCTTTTTGAAGATTCTTGGCGGATTACTTAAAAAAGAACATCTAGTTTTTGAGAAAGAAATTTTTAAACACCCCCGAAAAAAATCCTGGCTTCGGCCTTCATATGTTTTATGCACTATTATACAGCATGAGTCAAGGAGCTTAATAATATGTGAAATGAATGGGAATGTTGTTACACCTTACAACGTTAAAAATCACTGTTAATCAAAGGAAAATGGACACAAAATCCGTAAACTCAAAGAAAATATATATTTTTGAAAATGTTCGCGTACCCCTTACCGGCGCCTGGCGTACCCCAGGGGTACGCGTACCACAGTTTGAGAACACCTGGCTTATGTAATATAACTATACTCATGTCTGAAGTTATTTCACTATGATAACCCAGCAACAGCAGAACTGAGCTGCTGAACTCAATACATACAAATATTATTAATATTGTAATTACACACACATCCTGTGAGTGTGTATATATAAATATATATATTTCATTAGTACTGAGCGAATTGAGTAATTTTGCTAAAATGGCACCTCACAAGGGCATGTTGCAATGAGGAAACTTTAAAAAAATATTTTTAAAGTGAAGTCTATATTTATTGAGACCTTATGACACTCTTATAAGCGCTGAAAAGTACAGCTATTTTGTTAAGATAACAGCTTAAAATGCTACCATTGCAATGTAAAAATTCAAAAAGTTTCTGCTGGGGAGGGGCATATCCCCTCCCCACACCCCTCCCCTACCATTCTCGGCGCTGCGCGCCTCATGATTGTCTTCAGACGGTAAATTATCTACCCCTCCGGAAACTTCAATCTTTCCAGAGGAGGGGGATAAATTAAACTCTGGTTTCGGCCAAAAACGACAAAAAAGTTCATCAGATTTTTCTGCGAAAGATTAACGAAAAATTTTCCGACCCCAGTCCAAAACTTTTTTGGCCCCCCCCTTCGAAACGTTCTGGATCCGCCACTGATTATAGACACCTCTTTTATGTGCTAGATTTTGAAATAAGTGATCATATCCGCCTTTGCTTTTCATTGGAGACATGAATCCGGTTTATATTGAGAGTAATGAAACGATTCAAAAATTATTGTAGAAAACTAATTACACTAAAGTGTAAATAGATCAATTTTACTACAGTAGCCTTATGACTGGCACTGCCATTGATGTCCTAAAACAACGTTAAATACTCGGATCCTTGTTGTTTTTGCCCTGGCAGCAACAAGATGTCACTAAACATTTCAAATACCTTTTTTTATAGATTGCATTGATGCAGTGCTAAGAAACCGTCATAAGTCTGGTGAGACAAACTAGGCTCTTAAAACCAGGTTCTTCTCCGACTCTAGCAAGCTAGAGTCGGGCGCAGATGCGGTCGGCAATGGAGTTGCTTCATTGTAAGGACTCATGTCGTTCTCAGTTAGTGGTTGGTGTTTCCCTGTTGTTTCGAATATATATGCTGGCCATAAGTCAACTCATCGCCTGAGTTTAACAGGTTGACAGACCGGGGTTGTGATACGCCGAATGCAAGGCAGTTGCTATTATTAAATGCTGATATTATCAAACACCCTTAAAACGCTTTGAATCAATACTATCTAAGAGCTAGATTCCATAAATACAGTTGCTGTAATATGCCAACAAATTTCTGTCCAGGGTAACGGCTTCTGTTGTCATATAACCTGGTCAAATCGGATCCACCCATACAGTTGTTCTATTGACAAAATGTCACCATTTTATTTGAAGTTATTTCAAATGATTGCTAATGTGTTTTACAGGCGAACAGTCCCGAGCTGTCATATATCTAATACAGGAAATAAATCGAAACTACTTTGAGTTTTGTTCAATATAATTAATTTCTGTTGATGCAACGACTTCTATCGCCAAAGATGTTACTCTCATCCACATCCATTCAAACGTCTGTCCATACATTTACTACAATCCAATCACAAGTTGGGTGCGGGGAGTTGGAGGATATGAACACATTGATAAATGCACGAAGACATTTACAAATAATTATATCGAATTCATCTTCACTACACTCAGTGTTTTCGTTGATGATGATTTCAATAAAAATTTCTGTTGGGCAGGATTACTTTTTTTAAATACACCGTCGGTTGTAAATAAAGTCGACTATAGAATGTCTGTCAAACAGCATCACAAATATAGCAAAATAGCCACATTTGTTAAAATTTATTTCGCATCTGAACAAGTTTTAAAGGTATCTAATGACATTCGTCATTTTTAGACTTTATCTACAAATTCGGTTGAATTTAGCTTCTCATACATTAAAACAGATTCGATCCATTTTTACTTATTAAATAACTGATTCAAGTCTAATCTAACAATTTCTATAGCGCCAATTTAAATCGCTGTCAAAAATTCCATAAGATCTACTAAGTCAAATTTTCACAGTTCAATGGATCGACGATAGATATCATGTCACGACAGTGATATATACGACGCGTTCCTCCTTTGTCCACAGACTCAGGTCTGGCAACACCAGATGATGCTTTGGTTAGTTGTTGTCTAGCGACACTTTGCCGTTGCAAAGATGGTTGGCATTGCCTTCAGCCCATCTCCGCTGGTTAGTGTCGTAGTTCGTGATTATGTAATTATCATGTCATTGCTGTGCTCTAATGTAATATTGCGAAGTTTCGTTATCGTTTCCCATTCGCCTACTATTGTTTCTTTCTACCTTCGGTTTAACGAATAGGTAAATAATGCGGCTCACTTGGAAGCATTTTAAAGAATTACAAATTATATTGAAAATATATAATTCCAATATTTATAAGCAAGATTAAACAATCTTCAAAGGTGTCTAATCACATCCGTCATTTTCCGAACTTCATCCACAAATACGCTTACGTTGAGCTTCTTTAACGCTGCGAACATTCAATCTGACAAACCGCAGAATGATTACAGATACAAGTTATACGAAATTCGGCCAGCTTCACACGACACGCAGGTCGGCTACACAGCAGGTTCGGTAACTTAACACTAATGACCTGCGTGCTGGAACGCTCTTGGTACGGCCAAGACAGGAGTGGGAGGGGCGATTTTATTTTCAACAGACCAGAGGCAAACAACACAACAGAAAGCGCCACTGCCAGTTAGCAGAAAATTCAAATGATTTTTTGACAACAAAGATTGGTGGAGTCGTCCATCTACTTTATTCGGACTTAGTACTGTTAACTGTAGTGGTTGAGCAAATTCAGTTAATTCAGTTTATATAGCCAGCGTTTTAAAAAGTGGAGTTTGCCACCTTCAAATATTATTAGATATCGCCCTGTGATAAATTGCCCGTGTCCATTGCAAAATTTAATTATCAAAATGATGAAATAAAATAAATCTGTGTTCGGGCTCCCCAGTGACACCTTTTTGAAGTAGGAAAACGTTGCTATAGCCTATATAAATAGGAGAAGAATAAAATGATAACTAAAATTATTTCTTCTTCTTTATCTGTTTTACGTCAGCTGTGTGGTATCAATGACCATTAGCGACGCCCTCCTCCTTATTCCAGGCTTGGGACTGGCACTGGCAGGCACTGTGCAGCTGATGAGCACAGTCTGGACTCCCAGTTGCCCTTGCGTACTTGGTCGCCGCAGAACTCGCAGAAGTCAGAGTCGGTTAAATAACCCTTGCCACGACAAGGCGCTCAACGCATCGGACGTTCACACCGTCGTGTGGACCTATGAGTCAGTCACTCCAACGGCGCTCCGAGGGAGCTACTAACTTACAGGTCCCTTGTACACAGAAAATAAAAACTTGGGCTACGCTATCTAAGGTGTTGTGCAAATACTGACTAGACAAAAGGAGGCGATGCTAAGCTCCTTCTTTAACCCTCAACCCTTCACCGAACCATTCTTAATCGCCACAATATTCAATTGAAAAACACATAATAAAACACATACACACAGAAAGCGATAGAAATTTATGTAGCGCCTTAATAGTAATAACAGAAGAGACCATGGGAGTGGTGAAAAGTATATCTCTCGCCAACAATTCAGACGCACAAAAACAATATATATATATATATATATATATATATATATAATTATTGTTCAAAGAGTATTCGATTGGTTTCTGTTTAGTGACACAATCATATAAAATCCACGATCACCAACGTTGTCCCTCATTATTTTTTCTAGACTTTAGGGCAAACACGTTAATTAGTCAGCTTTTCAAACAGGGTATTGTTGAGTGATTTAATGTGAACAAAATGACATAGGCCATGTCTATATCTCAACATGTTTTATATGTCATTCTTCATAATGATAAAAATTATGGTTGTATTTATGAAAAATAACTTGTATGCAACAAAGAGTTAATAAATACGCCAGTTCCAATATCTACTCTGAGCGAACAGGACATATTATCATTCCTATATGGATGGATCCAGGGTTTAAAGACAGCTTATGACAACAGAGGCCGTTGCCGTCGACAAAGATTAGTTTGATATTGAATTCAACCTTTCAGTTGCGTTAGTCAATATTACCGTTATGTGAGATTGATAGAACTACCATGAAGGCACGCAATTTCAAAGGCCCTATATCAAAATTTATATTATTACTTTATCTCGATATACGTAAATGTTTTAAAGGTGTCTTGCGACATCCGACATTTGCTAGATGTTATCTTGTACACGGGTCTAAGTCTTATTCCTTTTGCCATTACTTGCATAAATTTAATACATGAATTCTTATAGCGCCAATAAAATATCAAATAAAGTGTTTTTGATGATCCCTATTAAACTAATAATTTGTGTCACTTTTTCTTGAACGGCGGTTTGTCTTAACATTGATAAAGCCAATTTACATGTACAGTTCATTAATTAATTAATTCATTCATTCACTCATTCATTCATTTTTGCATTCATTTATATCATTCGTTCATTCATCCATTCATTCATTCATTCAGTAATTAATTGATACGTTCTTTCTTTCTTTCCTTCATTCACTCTAGATAGAAATTTATGGGTAACGGACATCATTACCCCGGATATTACACCCCCGGATATTACACCCCCGGATATTACACCCCCGGACAAAAGCTCTCCGGACATTTTTTTTAACGTCAGTTAGGCTACGTCTGAGCTTCGTAGATTTATTAGCGTCGTTTCCATTCAAAATTAGATTAGCAGGCCTACTTACTGTTACTACTGTATACGATTCCCATTCGTTCATCAGAGAAATGAACGAATGGGAATCGTACACAGAACTGATGACCGACGACGATGAGGCTGATGATCAGTGATGCCACTCACAGTTTTTTCCCCATCTAGATCTGGGTATTTTCGGTCTTGTCAATGTTTCTAGGGTTTTTTGGTCAGGATCTAGCATTTTCTCACGACGGTTTTTCGACTTTTTACACACAAATTTATTTTGTTAAACTGAAAATGCACAAAAGACGTGAAAAAATCGATAATTTTAGGAATTTGGAACAACAAATGCAAATTTTCGAGCGAAAGACTAAGAATAAGGTCATCAGAAAATTTTGTGGAATGGACAAGAGAGCAAATTTTAATCATGGGGCGATTAAAAAAGGTCGTCAGAAATTTCAAGCCGAAAAACTGGGCAAATCTATGTATTTTACAGGAAAATCGTCAACCTTGACTTTTCTAGCTTTTTTGGACCGAATATAAACTTTTTTCAAACAAGCCACGTCATCAAGTACGTAATTTCTTTCTTTTATATCCGCCATTTTGCTTACACCTAGATGTCTAAGCAGAAACCATGTGATACCACCGGCCTATGCCAGAGTGCCAGACCCATGAACATAGATAAAGAGAGCGACCATATTGAAATATGTTGCATAAAGCGTCGCTAAACATAAACTACTACTACTATGATTCAGCATATAGTATCTGCGCATATGCAAGTCGCAGAGTGAGTGAATCTTGGAAGATTAGTAGCACAGTGACACCATTTTTACATATAGAAGCTGCTGGACAAAATTGTACTAGATTGCGACGATGCTTAACGCTGAGGTGTTGTAGTTACAAGTTTGAAATTTACATATTTTGTTAGACACCGTCAAAATATTTTAGACGAGGCAATATAAAATTAGAATTCTTCCATTTTTGGTGCATTCGTCCTTTTCCTGACAGTAGACATTATGATCGCATTTGATCAGTTATTCAACGTCGTCTAGGCCTAGGCTGAATTTCTAACAGTACTTACAACTGTTCTTGAGGTGTGCATAGACGTCATAGTGTTACTAATGTTTTCATCATCTAATGGTCGGTGACTGGTAGCTAGTGCAGTGTGTTACGCATACATGCTGATTGCTGAGACAGAGAGATACTTCGCGAGGATGCGCCCAATAAGACGAACAGCAGAACGGCTGCAAATAAATACATTTTTGCACTGTTGTTTTATATGACCAATTTTTTTACATTTGTCACATTTAATTGGTTTTGGACTTTACCTACACCCACCTGTGTGGGGCGCGGAGGTGTAGTGGTGGCATCGTTGCCTTGAAGTCGGACTGTTCGAGGTTCGAATACACCTCAGGTCGCCGTGTAGGGACCTTGGGCAAATCCTTCACTCGCAAATGTTCAGCGCTTCGGCGGGAAAATCCGATGCAGTGTCCGCTCTGCATAGGGAGAGCCTCTGAGTAGAGTGCTTGAAGGGGTGCTATAACAAGTGCACATACAAACAAAAACGTTAATATTGAGCTTCTTTTACGTTGCAGCATAGTCGGTTTATTTTACGTGAACTAGCTGACTCAGGTCGAACCTCAGAATGTCTATAGCGTTAATATAAATAACCGTCAACAATCTCCATGCCATTGCGTTATCCAATCAGGGTTGCCAGGTCGTCGCGAAAAGCGCGAATTGGGCGACTTTTGAAAGTGCTCGCGACTGAAAATTTCGTCCTCGCGACCTCGCGCTTTTTGGCGACTTTTGAATTGTCTCGCGGTCGCCACGGCGACATTTTGAAATCTTATAAAATTTACCGCTGTAGATTAAAATTACCGTGACCAGTTGTGCGTGGCGTTGTCTACCTAATAATAAAGCATTAATTATCTAAGGAGCACGAACTAATTTACCGAAAGCACCAAATTGCTTGTCATCTTTCATGCACGAGGTACGCGGGCATCTGGCCTATTTTGGAAAAGTACTATAGATGATATTTCTCTAACTCACGTTATGGGGGGATCCGTAGCTCGGTCCGTAGCTCAGTTGAGAGAGCGTTGGTCGATAAACTGAGTAGTCATTATCGCGACCCGGGTTCAAGCCTCGCTCAGGGCAAAAATTTATTTGAATTTTCGTTAGCTGCCAGTGGCGCATTCCGTTGTGTTGTTTGCCTCGGGTCTGTTGAAAATAAGATCGCCCCTCTCCTGGCTTTGCCGAATCAGGAGCGTTCCAGCACTTAGGCCATTGGTGTTAAGCTACCGAGCCTGTTGTAGCCGACCTGCGTGTCGTGCCAAGCTGGCCGTATTTCGTATAACTTGTACCTGTAATCGATATGCGGTCTGTCAGATTTTATCAAGGCCGTAGCTAGGGGCGTGTTTTGAGTGTTTGAACACCTCCCGGAATGGAAAATTTGAAAAAATGTAATGCACTTACGAGCACATGATGCACAGTGCATGATACAAAGCAATGAAAACACCCACCGGAAAAAAATGGTAAAAAATAACTAACTAACTGGTCATATTTTTTCTAAAATTTTGGGAAATTTAACACTATTGTTTGAAGATTTCGAACGATTGTCTAAAAAAGTCATCTGGTTTTTAGAAGGAAAATTAAACACCTTTTTGAAGATTTCGGAAGAATGGATATGAAAGTCAATAGTGTTTTAGAAGGGAAAATGAACACCTTTTTTGAAGATTTTCGATGGACGACAAAAGACATCATTTATTTGAGATAGGAAATTGAACACCCTTTTTGAAAATTTAAGAGAAAAAGTCATCATTTTTTTTTAACTCCTCCACTGGTTGCACTCCGCCAGTGCCAGCCCCAAACCTGTATAAAGGAGGAAGACGTCGATAATGGTCCTTGTTACCTCACAGTGGCGTTAAAGTGCAAATAAAAACACATCAGTTTTTTGACAAGAGTAATTAAACACCTTTTTTGAAGATTTCGGTCATGTGACTAAAAAGGTCATAAGTTTTTTGGGAAGGGTAATTTACACCTTTTTAAAATTTCGGACTGATGACAAAAAAATAGTCATCAATGTTTCGAGACACCTTTTTTGAAGGTTTCGGACGGATTACTTAAGAAAAGGTCATCAGGTTTTCTGTAACTGAAGTTTTTAGACACCCGCCAAAAAGATCCTGGCTACGGCCTTGGATTTAATGTCAATAAACGAATATTATATTATGGAGAAAGTGGGTGAAATACGTTAAATTATACAAGAAGAATTGGAACGACTCCCAGATTGTGAAGGTAGGTTCGATCACTCCCAATTCACTGCAATAGCCTACATAGAATTAACAATTATATACATGTACGATTCATTTATGGTTTGTTAACCAATTTAGCCGCAACTAGAAATTGCAATGAAATTCATTACTGAATGCAAAAATACTTAATGTGTAACAGACTTCCGTCAAATACTCATGGCACCTTAAAATCATTAGTGACGTGTTTTTTTTGCGACATGATGACTGTCCAGTGTCCAGTGATCCCTCCGGCGAGGACAAAGCGTTTTGCAGGGCATGTAAACAAGCTCGGTAATCTCGCGATTTTCGCGACTTTTTTCGTGATAATCTCGCGATTTTCGCGACTTTTTTTCGAGATCTCGCGATAATTTTTTCCCGAAATCTGGCAACCCTGTATCCAATGCGCTCTCGCCTACATTGTAATGTAACCAAAATGCTCAAGCATGTGTAGCACTCTGTAGGCGGTGCAGTCCTAAGCCAGTCTAAATGAAGAGGGCAACGATGATCAAAGACACAGTTTAATTAAGCCTAAATTGTCTTTCACTTTAAATCGTGTGCTGGCAGAGCAAACGTAAAAGACAGAAGACAATGCTAATGCGTCTGAACACCTCTTTTAAAAATAATTTCCATCTATAAGTAATTGACGGTTCCAAACAAGTTGAATTATTAGGCGACGTCGGTAGGATATACAATTCATTGTCGTAAAATAGTAATAAAATAAAGTCAACATAAAAATAGTAATAAAATAATCGGCATTTTGATCTGCTTAAACCGACATTTAAACCGTTTTGTGCTGAAGCTAACATAAGCCACACGGCAGAAGATTTGCAGAAAACTGGATTAAAATGACTCGTTGCGTTGCGTTTCATTGTTCAACAATATTCCATTATTCGATCTATAGTAACAAAACCGTTCTCAAAAATCAGGGTTTCGAAAGAATCACTTCTACGGAGACCCTTTTGATAGTCTTCTGATTGGCTTCTATGGCGCCATGGTGGCAAGGCAAATCTCTCTTTTGACCCTTTTTTGATGTAAATTCTGTTTTTGACTATGTCAACCACCAATATTAGGCCTACTCCCATTGTGCGTTTGCAAGTGGAGTAATAAAGAAAATACTTACTTACTTACTTACTTACTTACTTATACTTCACCAACGGATCCCTATAAATTTCCAGTGTGGATTCGCTACTTTAAGGTCATACTCTATCACGGGGTAGTCACGTGTTTGAAGTGCTAGCAACTTCATTTTGCTAGTCTCGATTGCGTATGATTGCGGTTTATTAGTCTTCTACCTCACCGTTTCATCTGATCAACGACAGTTTACGGTTAGTGTACTCATCGTTCATTATCAGCATGGATTGCGCGTTGAGGGTTATAGGATTACAGAACTTAAGAATCAGTATGCGCCTAATAAAACTTATAGTCTCTATGTGAAACATAAAAGAGGTGTCATGAAATCGTAATTTCAGTTATTTATTTGCTTGTGCAATTGCAACTCGTTTAAATTCGTTTTCACGTCAACTTCCTTTACATATAATAGAGCAAAAGTATGTAACTATTACAATTTGTCGGCGTCGAAGTAGGCCTATCTCCTTGACTTAGCTGGGGTGTGCCATGGTGCCACCTCACATGACACAACGGTGAATGACACACATGTCTACAATTCAGGCACCAATCAGAGCTGCGTTGAAGAACTTTGGTGTAGAGATTCAATTCTGTACACCACGCTGAACTTCAATCTCCAAAATCACGAAACCATGCTTAGTTTGTTTCAACGCGGTAATTATGCGTTGTCAGGATAATAATTATTAGCCTCGATGGCAAGAAATACAGAAAGAAACAATAATCTGTTAGAACTTGAACTTGTAGCAAACTAAAGTGAAGGTTCACAAAGCACATAAAGCACTGAGCGTGCTATCGACTATTGGGACCCCCAGTTGCTTAGCCTATATTAAGGAGTAAAATGTAGTAGTAGTTGCAGTTTAACGTCACTGTGTGGTGATAAATACCCCTAGCAACGCCCTCCTCCTTTATCCAGGCTTGGGACTGGCACTGGCAGCGTGCAACGAGGGGCGGAGTTAGTAAAATATGTTTGTCGCATTAGAGTTATTCTGGTTATGAATGCTGTGGCATAGTTAAACTGAAAAAGGCCTGAAAATGGAATTTTTATTCTTTTCTAAACACATGAATTAAAGGTGTTCAAACAAGAGAAGCATCGCGTTTTGTGCAATAAGATAATCCGAATTCGGTTTCTTCAGAGGTTACTGAGGCAATGCAAAGTTGACGCTTCATTCTCAAGAGTCTCTGTTCAAACTCTTGCAGCAGACATATTTTATAAGACACCGTTTAAACCTATTTTTATGGAATTATAAATAGAGACATTTTGTAATTATTTTAAGTTATACCCATTTCATGATTGTAATTGATGCAGTTACAATAAAACACGTGTAATAATCAAATAACTACCTGGAGGCAGAAAGAGGGATAGACAGAGGGCCGACCAGATAACGGGGTTGGGTGAGGTTAAAAGCCCAAACGTCCCGGGCGGCACTTATGCACCTATTCACCTCAACCTTTCTGCAAGATAGACTTTTTAGCATAATATCATCATCAGCAGCAACCATGGGCCTAACGCCCGTAGGTGTCAGTTGCCATCTTCATTAGGCTCTTCATATGCATTGTGTGAAAAGTTTGAAGGCCTTCGGTCATCATTGTTAATTCTACTCATAGCAATACGGTGAAATCTTGCTTAACTCCTGGTAAAGTCGTATACCTGCTTTTAAACGAAAGAGCCACTCAAAATCAATAATTTATTAAATATCTGGCAAACAATTTAAAGGTGTTCAAGTAGAATCGTAAAATCTAAAATGTAAATTCTTAGCAATATTCTGAGTTTGTGTGAATATGAAAGATGCGTACAATTGCTAGCATCATAATATGAAGAAAGACAATGTGTCGTTGCTAAACCTCATCATTGTCACTATCGTCGTCGCTGTCGTCGTATCAATTGCCGTCGTCATCATCACAGCAATCGTCATCATCGTCATCATGAGGACCACTATCATAACTACGATCGTGATCCTTATAGTGACTGTTATGGTTGCGTGGATGGATGAATGAATGAATGAATGAATGAGCGAATGAATGAATGAATGAATGAATGAATGAATGAATGAATGAATGAATGAATGAATGAATGAATGAATGAATGAATGAATGAATGAATGAATGAATGAATGAATGAATGAATGAATGAATGAATGAATGGATAGATAGATGATGGATGTCTATAAGTACTGTAATAAAAAGACAAATTTCTGTCCGGGGTAGCCTAAAGGCCTCTTTTGTCATAGACCCAGGTCAAATCGGATCCACCAATTGAATGAGCCATTCCATCAGGATACTAATAGTTTGTGTTTTGTTTCTGACATTTTTATACCACCGCTGTAACTCATTTTACAGGTGTCTTCGGACTCCATTATTTTATTGCCATCGTTTAGCAATACCCATGGAGCGGTTGATCTCACTGCGTCTATAATTACACGTACAAAAAACATTCGTGACAGTTTATTCAGCGCTTAACCAGGCTCCCTATGTGTGGAATTCCCCAGAATTTACGTCCTTTGAAAAAGTAAAAAGTTATTATTACATGTATTTGACATTTTATATAGCGCACTTCATGTTTGACTCACTTATGTACTGGGACCAGAAATTACCTTAACTGCAATCATTTCTACAGGAAGGAAACCCTCTCGGGGGAACTATTGCAGAATTCTCTTAAAAATGGAAGCAAAGTATCGACGAATTCATGAAGGATGAAAGAAGGAAGTCGCATGTTTTTGGTGCGGAATCCAAGATGAGGCATCGTAGTTGTTGACATGTGACTGGATCCAGGGTAGAGAGCTCGCAGTCAGTTGACGGAAAGGTCAGTGGAGGGCAGTCAGCTGTAGCATAACGGATGGATATGACTTTCGCAGCAAATGCTTTCAGGAAGACATCTGGTGAGATTAGTCAAGTACAACAAAAAGCAGCCATGCGGTAAAATTTCTATCGATCTTGGCCGGTGCCACGTGATATTCTATCCTCCATGAAAGCTATCCGGAGGGGATGAATTAGTCTATCCTCCGGATGGAATTGACCGGTCTAGTCTATCCAGGGGGATAAACCATTCTATCCCATTTTTGTTAAATGCGAATAATTGAAAATTTTATTCTCTAATCAAAATTTAAAGTGATTCTAATTGTTTTAGGTGCCATAGGCAATGTTCAGAGAAAGGCAACTCGAATTTATTTAGTGTCTCTGAGTGTTCTTAAGCGTTTTAAAAGTTCTAAGTGCTCTAAAACCAAAGCAAAATATTATCTAATAGGAATAAAACATTTCTGTCATAAATGTCATTGTTCAAAACAAAGCAGATGGAAATTAATTTGCAAATTAAATGCACGCGGAAGTGACTTTTTCGACTTTTCTTCTATTGGGGGGATACGATTAATACAGGATGCTCTATTTCGGGACACTGAAACAATATGGCGATAGGACCGAGAAGATAATTCGCTCAAAATTATAACAATATAAAATGCGATTTCGAAACACTCGTCTAACGACATGCATAAATGTCTTCATCGTTTTTATCTTTACTAACATACGCGAATGTTAGTGACAAAAATGATTCTCGAATACATATACGAATTCGGAGTGTTTGGGACGCTAAGCTTAAAATAGACAATCTAATATTGAATTTAAGGGTGTATAAATGAGGCGTTGTATTGCAATGTAAATCATCAATTTATTGATAAACTTGGGTTTTACTGGGATCGTTTGAGCGCATATAAGCTGTGACATATTCTTTCACATAAATATTTTAATAAATGCGCTATATAAAATGCCGTGTGAATCATAACTTAAACGGACGGTCATAATCATACGAAGTATATTCAGAATTACCTCAGTTATTCGCTAGGTGGCAGCACCCAACAAATTCGTTTTGTACATTCAATAGTTAAATGTCCAATGATAAGTCCAAACTATGATGACTTCAACTTCGGCTTTCGTTTCCTAAATACTTTATGTAATATGTTGAGTAATACTTTGTTACATGGTGACCATAGATTGACATCAATATGTTGCAACACAATGAAAATTTAGCAATAGATCTAAACACGTGATGAACGCTTTTAAAACATCGTTAAAACGATAGAAATGACTCACCATAAATCCTACTCTCGCATGTTTGCACTCTGACGGTGCCAGTCCAAAGTTTGTATAAAGGAGGAGGTGGGTGACACTAATCATGGTCTTCTTTATCACACAGTGTCGTTAAACTGAAACAACGAGGCGCTGAAAATGGATCTGTAATAAACCCAGCAAATTTGAGCAGTTGAATACCATAGCCAACTCAATTACACTTAATATGAACTCTCTGTTAGAAGTTCAAATGGTGTGAGGAAATGGAGGAATGGTGAGAGAGAGGTGGTGAGAGTGGGGTTAGATGGAGAGGGGAGGGATGGAGAAAATGGTGGAGTTAACTAGAATGCGGTTAAATAGTCATTGACTGATCAGGTAAGATTTTGGTACAAATTAATCACGACTCTCAATTCCTGATTCTTATAATGCGCTGAAAAATTTAAAAGCGGTGTGCTAGGAACTTATAATAATTTGTGATTTGTAGTCGTCTCATCGGATATATTATGTGAGCTCTGCTGTCCAATATCCAATATCTGTTGACCTGACTTGCAGAGCCCTTCGTTCTGCATCTAGCGGGGAGGCTTTTGGTCTCATGTGTTGAAACCTCAGTCTGTCAGTGTCATGCTTTCTTGGTTGTAGGTCCTTCTTTTCGGAATTATCTCCCGTTACATAGGATTGACTCCTCAGTGTTTTACAGGCTACTTACAACTTTTTGAATCACCGTGGTTGGACTGAGATCGCTTCTGAATGGATTTTCTAGAAGGGGTGCTATATAAATTTTTGAAATGAATGAATGAGCGATTTAGTATTGGTGGCGAAAGCTCTAGACCCATATAATTGGCAGAAATGGCATGTATTAAATACCCCTTATCTATGTTGTTATTCATATTATTATTGGCCAGAAAGTCTTTGCGTCTATTTTCCTTCCTCCATTGAGGGGTAGAGTGGTAGACGTGCCAGGCGCTATAGAAATCGGATACTACTGAACCAGCAAAAGTAAAATCCAGTGCCTTCTTGCAACATTGAAGAAGCTTATAGCTAACCTAATCGTCTCTAAACCATTAGAGAAGATAGATATCATTAGACACCATAAATTACCTCAAACTGGGAAAATAAATAAAGAAGTCTGCAATTGGATGCATTTTTTGACAAATAATATTGTACAGTGCTTACATAGGCATATCATTGGGCTGCAGCGGCGCCCCAGGATGTTTTTTCTTATGCGCACAGCCAAGAGCGGATACAGACAAATTTTCGTCAGGGTCTCCGAAAAAACTGATGACCTTTTCTTGGTTATAAGCCATTATTTTTTAGCCTCTCAACGCCGTACGCACTTGCGCAAGTGCGTACGCCTGCGGGCGCCGCTGTTAGGCTGTACTGCGATAGTTGCAGTTAATCTGTATATAGAAAAAAGAACACATTCCATTAGTTTCCATATATGTTTTGCTTGATTCATCTCAAAGGCATTTTTTAACGAAGTTGCTATACTAACTTGAATGTAGAATTAGGTCAAGTTTCATGCAAGGCAAATCTCTCTATTTATACCATGGTAGTGTGGCGAAATTGGGTTCGCCTCCGCTTGTGTAGCGCCCGCCCTTCCCCCCGCGCTAGTGTTCTTTCAGCCGCTCGTATACCGCGCTCGGTCGGTCGCCGGCCTGTTTAATTACTGTATTGGCGGCGCCTTTATGTTCCCCTCTCCCCCGCAGCGGCAAGCTCTTTATGTGCCTCTATTACCTGCGGCGACGTTGTATTGGCCGTATTGGCGGCGCCTTTATGTTCCCCTCTCCCCCGCAGCGGCAAGCTCTTTATGTGCCTCTATTACCTGCGGCGAAGTAGTATTGGCCTATTGGCGGCGTCTTTATGTTCCTCTCTCCCCCGCAGCGGTGAGCCCTTTGTGTATCCCTATTACCCGCGGCGACGTAGTATTGGCCTGTCGGCGGCGTCTTTGTGTTCCCCTCTCCCCCGCGTCGACGTAGTTATTGGCCGCGGCTGTGATCGTTGATGCCTGCGCAGCATGTAGTTATCGATCGGTCGGCATCTCTTTATGTTCCCCTCTCCCCCCGCAGCGGTGAGATCTTTATGTGCCTCTATTACCCGCGGCGACGTAGTATTGGCCGTGTCGGCGAGCTCTTTGTGTTCCCCTCTCCCCCGCAGCGGCAAGCTCTTTATGTACCCGCGGCAGCGTAGTATTTGCATTGGCGGCATCTCTTTATGTTCCCCTCTCCCCCGCAGCGGCGAGCTCTTTATGTTCCTCCGCCTGCGACGGCGGCGTCTCTTTGAAGTCCGTCGCCGGCGTGCATGCCCAGTAGTGTATATAAGGGAGCCCGTTGCTCCATGCATTTAGTCATCGAGTCGTAGAGTCAGCGAGGAGCAGTCAGACAGTAGACACGTTCGAGAGAGTTAGTCAGCGTTACGTCAGCGGTCAGTGTGAAGCTCTGTCGTGTGCAGTTGATGACAGTCGTGTTGCCGTTTTCGTGAATAAACTGTGTTTCCTTACTTCATCGTCGTGTGTTTCCTGGGTGAGGCGAATCGGTCGGGAGGGCTGCACTACCTTCGAAATACAACGAAGGCGGACTCGCGTCTCCCTCCTGAGACGACACGCGGGCATATTTGGGCTGGCAACCGCCTCCTGATACGGTGCTGCAGCACACCTTTTCGTCTTTCCGCCACAGTAGTTTATTTTTTAAAGGTTTCTAATGGAATTTGCTACATTTCTCTAACTTACCTGTAGTAACGAATACATTAGCTATTAAGCTTCGTTAACTCCGCGAACTAGCAAATACCTTAGGTGCAACACAGTTTAAAATTAATTAGTTGTCTTGCTGCTTGCTTCATCTAATAAGCAAATCAATTGATAAGCCATGCATGTAGTTGAATTTCATCCGAACACAGGAGGAGGATCCAGATTTGACGAGTGCCTATTACAACAGAGACCGTTGTCATCGACAGAAATTTGCCTGGCATATTACATGTACATCACTTTACCCTCAGGCTACCATGTGTACCCCCCTGGATTTTGGATTTGGTTTGAGATATCATAACTTGTTATACACCATTCGATTCAGCATTCATTTCTGCACAAAATGGTATATTTAGATTTAGAAAATATGAATGCCCCTCGAAATTATGAATTTTTTACAATGGGTACCCGTCGATTCCACAAAATGTATACTTACGCATAGGGAATATATTAGATTCTGTGTGTTTTAAACATGATTTATATATAAAATGTAGTTTACATATAATAAAGTCCAATATTCAACTATAAAAACTAGTAATAAGTCTGTTTTATGTTCAATCAAAAAAAAAACATGTTTTAGCCGCTGAAAAACGTTTACGCACACATATCGGCTTGCGTTGTAAAAAACCCCAACATTTTCACACATTTTAATTTATTTTGAGCACTTCAGGTCATCAAAAGACAAATTATTTAGTATCAGAAAATAGCCCTGAATGCCCTCTACAGAATGGCATAATTTATTTCTATTAAAAAGTAAATTATGGATAAGTTATAATAGTAAAAACATGACAATTTTATGAAAATAAAACACCTTTATATATATTTTAATTTATTTTGAGCACTTCCGGTTGTCAAAAGACAACTCAGTGAGCATGGAAATGTAGCCCCACATTCCCTCTATAGAATGGTATGATTTGTGTCTCTTAATATTAAAGGGTGGAAAAGTTACAGACGATATTCTAGGGGGGGGGTGGAATCCACCCCCTGGTACCTTGGGTATATCTGGTGTAACTTTTGAACGGTAGGGGCATCATCAAACATTTTAGCTCAAAATGTGTCCCAATGAACCCTCTACAGCTACCAATTTTTTCAAAATTTTATTCCAGGCGGAACGCGTTTGATTTGCGAAAAACCTAGGGGGGTGGCAACCACCCCCCTTGGTAGCCCGAGAGTTAACAAGCAATATCAGTTAGTAAGTTATTATTATTCAACAACAGTTTAACGACATCATATAACTACACAGGATGTTGACGTCTTTAAAGATTTCAATTTATTTCAGTTCAGTTTTGTGTAACTTTTCAGCAGTTTCTGTTTGTATTTTTCTTTTTCTTTCTTTTTCCTTTTCTTTCAGAATTTGTAGGCCTATGACCGCCTTTCATGATGGCAAATCGGTTAGTAAGAAGGAGGATCCATATATGACTAGGGTCTATGTCAACAGAGGCCGACACCCTGTTTTGGCATACTACATCTATTTTATTTTTATATCCGAAGTCATACAAGTTTTAAGGGTGCTTAATTATATGGTGACTGTCCTAGAGACTAGCCACATATATAAATATTAGCCATTAAGCTTCTTCATCATTGCAAGGGCCAATCAACTTTACCTTGCTGGAAAATGGTAGTTCAGAAGTTAAAAATAAAATAAGTAAAAACCCGTGTTTAGAAGGTTTGAATATTGAAAGATATTTATGCATCATTTATTATTCGAAACGGATGACACCATAAAGGAAAACGGAGAAAAGAGAGAGCGAGGGGTCTCGGAGGGGAAGAAAGAAAGAGAAGACGAAGGCGCCAGGGATGTATCTGAGTTAAGACACTTTTAAATCCGCATACACATAATTATTCTGCCAAGATTATAACAACAACCAGCAGAGTAATTGTGATCTTATCCATGTCTCGCCTAGCCTCCTGGACTTTTT
This sequence comes from Lumbricus terrestris, assembly GCA_949752735.1. Lineage (NCBI taxonomy): Eukaryota > Metazoa > Annelida > Clitellata > Crassiclitellata > Lumbricidae > Lumbricus > Lumbricus terrestris. The sequence goes on from OX457049.1 coordinate 9,813,512, forward strand.
TGCCTCTGAGTAGATTTCTTAAAGGGTGCTATATAAATACTCGGAATGAATGTGTATGAAATCTCTCGCGTTCATAACATCGGAATGTTAAAGATAAACGTCTCTTTTTGCAATTATAGAGATGCATTTAACGTCTAGTCACACTGAATTTTGTAGCTATTGAAAATGGTTATGAAGATACATGTATTTTTCATTTGAACAGTACAAACTCGGAGCAGGGTTGCCAGATTTCGGGAAAAAATTATCGCGAGATCTCGAAAAAAAGTCGCGAAAATCGCGAGATTATCACGAAAAAAGTCGCGAAAATCGCGAGATTACCGAGCTTGTTTACATGCCCTGCAAAACGCTTTGTCCTCGCCGGAGGGATCACTGGACACTGGACAGTCATCATGTCGCAAAAAAAACACGTCACTAATGATTTTAAGGTGCCATGAGTATTTGACGGAAGTCTGTTACACATTAAGTATTTTTGCATTCAGTAATGAATTTCATTGCAATTTCTAGTTGCGGCTAAATTGGTTAACAAACCATAAATGAATCGTACATGTATATAATTGTTAATTCTATGTAGGCTATTGCAGTGAATTGGGAGTGATCGAACCTACCTTCACAATCTGGGAGTCGTTCCAATTCTTCTTGTATAATTTAACGTATTTCACCCACTTTCTCCATAATATAATATTCGTTTATTGACATTAAATCCAAGGCCGTAGCCAGGATCTTTTTGGCGGGTGTCTAAAAACTTCAGTTACAGAAAACCTGATGACCTTTTCTTAAGTAATCCGTCCGAAACCTTCAAAAAAGGTGTCTCGAAACATTGATGACTATTTTTTTGTCATCAGTCCGAAATTTTAAAAAGGTGTAAATTACCCTTCCCAAAAAACTTATGACCTTTTTAGTCACATGACCGAAATCTTCAAAAAAGGTGTTTAATTACTCTTGTCAAAAAACTGATGTGTTTTTATTTGCACTTTAACGCCACTGTGAGGTAACAAGGACCATTATCGACGTCTTCCTCCTTTATACAGGTTTGGGGCTGGCACTGGCGGAGTGCAACCAGTGGAGGAGTTAAAAAAAATGATGACTTTTTCTCTTAAATTTTCAAAAAGGGTGTTCAATTTCCTATCTCAAATAAATGATGTCTTTTGTCGTCCATCGAAAATCTTCAAAAAAGGTGTTCATTTTCCCTTCTAAAACACTATTGACTTTCATATCCATTCTTCCGAAATCTTCAAAAAGGTGTTTAATTTTCCTTCTAAAAACCAGATGACTTTTTTAGACAATCGTTCGAAATCTTCAAACAATAGTGTTAAATTTCCCAAAATTTTAGAAAAATATGACCAGTTAGTTAGTTATTTTTTACCATTTTTTTCCGGTGGGTGTTTTCATTGCTTTGTATCATGCACTGTGCATCATGTGCTCGTAAGTGCATTACATTTTTTCAAATTTTCCATTCCGGGAGGTGTTCAAACACTCAAAACACGCCCCTAGCTACGGCCTTGATAAAATCTGACAGACCGCATATCGATTACAGGTACAAGTTATACGAAATACGGCCAGCTTGGCACGACACGCAGGTCGGCTACAACAGGCTCGGTAGCTTAACACCAATGGCCTAAGTGCTGGAACGCTCCTGATTCGGCAAAGCCAGGAGAGGGGCGATCTTATTTTCAACAGACCCGAGGCAAACAACACAACGGAATGCGCCACTGGCAGCTAACGAAAATTCAAATAAATTTTTGCCCTGAGCGAGGCTTGAACCCGGGTCGCGATAATGACTACTCAGTTTATCGACCAACGCTCTCTCAACTGAGCTACGGACCGAGCTACGGATCCCCCCATAACGTGAGTTAGAGAAATATCATCTATAGTACTTTTCCAAAATAGGCCAGATGCCCGCGTACCTCGTGCATGAAAGATGACAAGCAATTTGGTGCTTTCGGTAAATTAGTTCGTGCTCCTTAGATAATTAATGCTTTATTATTAGGTAGACAACGCCACGCACAACTGGTCACGGTAATTTTAATCTACAGCGGTAAATTTTATAAGATTTCAAAATGTCGCCGTGGCGACCGCGAGACAATTCAAAAGTCGCCCAAAAAGCGCGAGGTCGCGAGGACGAAATTTTCAGTCGCGAGCACTTTCAAAAGTCGCCCAATTCGCGCTTTTCGCGACGACCTGGCAACCCTGACTCGGAGACGAATAATTTTGTTACATCGCAGACTTATTTATTACGTAGCTGATATTGTTTCTGAGGTATGTAAGTTGATCATTTTATTATATAGTATTCATTCATTCAAGAATTTATATAGCGCTTCTTCAAGGGGACTACTCAGAAGCGCTCCCGACTCTAGCACGGCAAAAAATGACAGTTTTGAGTTTAATAAAAAAAATGTTTCAGTAATAATCCCAGGAAGTAGACGTAGCTCCTGTTGGAGCCCATTCCAGACAACTGGACCGATCACAGAAAACGTTCTATTCTGCATCGTTGCAGTTAGTGCAAATGGGACCAAAAGTAATCCCTTCTGTGCAGAATGGACGGTGGTCTTGGGTACTAGTGGAGCAACAAAGCTCTCGCAAGTAGTGTGGGGCAATTCCAAGCTTGCATTGCCTAATTAGAGCAGCGATCCTAAATTATTATGACATTTGGTATCGTATATGTAATATTATTATCGATGGCGTTGACTCACTGTAACACAGTAACCGTCACACAGGAGGAATATCGAACACCTACTACAAGACGAAACTGGATTCGTTGTGATGTAATACAGAAGAAGTTGGAACGCAGAGACACACTGGTTGACAGAGTCGGAAAACAATGACATGGTTTGTAATGTGGTCAATGAACTGACGACAAAAAATTCCAATTAACTCAGATGGTAAATCTCATTCCCCGCCCTAATAGTAAAGGTGATCGCGTTATATGCCTCAAGCGTAACGCTGGTAGAGCCAGTCCCAAGATCCCTGAAAGAAACAAGGCGACGCCAATCATCTCTGGTCTTTAATTGTTATTATTATTATCGTCGGCAGGGATTAGTTCTATCACGGGATATCTATAGGCGATTTGAAACATACGGCGGACGGAGTCGCGATGGAATGTATATAAGCCAAACAAATGCATTATTGCGACATCCACATAAGTCTACTTGTCATCCCGACGGATCTGGAGTATTTCAATTCTATCCACATATTTTAGCGATCAATTACGATGGTTAAGAGACATCTGAGTTAATTGTAATTGGATGGATCCAGATTTGACCAGGGTCTATGACAACAGAGGCCGTTACCTGGACAGAAATTTGCTCGGCATATTACAGCACTTAAGAGCGTTTACACACACAACCCAGCTGACTACACACAACGCGCTCGAATATACAGGTGTTCGCCACTAAAAGTTTTAGTGGTAGCCTACATTCGAGCATTTGTGGGGCGTGGTGGAGTAGTGGTGGCGTCGTTGCCTTGAAGCCGGAAGGATCGAGGTTCGAATCCACCTCGCCGCGTAAGGACCTTGGGCAAGTCCTTCACTCACATTTTACGAGGGCTTATGACAACAGAGGCCGTTGTCCTCTAAAAAAATTGGTTGGCATAATACAACACTTATTCTTTGCTCACATGAGCATTAATATAGAGTTATAGACCCTTAAATAATCTACTCAGAGACCCTCCCAACCCAGGCCTGTTCGAAAAGAAAAGTCTTGAGGAATGAACTATTATAAGTAATTGCCCAACTCCATTTCCTTTGCTTTTCAATTATCACTGCTTTTGCATAATAGAAACTGATCTGAAATATTGTTCAATTCGCATTAAATAAGTCTGCACAATACTCCGACGCCCATTACCTTCATCATTACACGCGATCGACTTTTTGCCCTATTAGGTAAAGCTCCGGAAAGATCAAAGATAAGTAGTGAAAAAATAATGAAAGTGAGATTGGATGGATATGAGCTGGAGCACGTGTATGCCTACATGGTAAAATTCCTAGCGGATGATTGTCACTGTACAATAATTATAGACATAAAACGTATGGTTGGTTTAGCATCGGCGATGTAAGGAGATTCAATGTTTTGTGTGAGGCAACAAATCAATAGGAACGAAACTAAAATTGTTCAAGGCGCTTTTTACTGGTACACCAACACTGATGTCTGGATCTGAGTGTTGGATTATAATGACGGAATGGAGCTGGAAATAGGGTTCATTCGCTTCATATGTATTAGGTGGATGGATGGATCCAGATTTGACGAGGGCTTATGACAACAGAGGCCGTTGCCCTCGGAAAAAATGTGTTAGGCATTTTAAAAATCTTATTCGACTATGACCGAGTCTATTTCGGAGCAAATGATGTGAAAACTGCAACCTACTGGATAAGAGCTTCACATTACTGACGATGTAGTTTTGCCTGATCTTATAGATAAATGATATTTGTTAAAAGAGGTGTCAGTCATGTCATGTCATGTCACCATCGTCGCATCGCGACGGTTGGCTACATGAATGGATCTTTAATGCCCAGAGTCTTCTGTCCCTTGTTGCGCTCATTAGGCTACGGAACTCCGCCACTGGTTGCACTCTGCCAATCGCCAGTCTCAAGCGTGGATAAAGGAGGAGGGCGTCGCTAACATATACAGTTGGTGTCTTCATGAGTTTAATATAGTGGGGTTAGGTCATTTCAACATTAAATTTGAAACACCAATATCAAGAGTAGCACAATCAATTTAACACCAACATTTGACATGAGCGCCAGCATTAGCATTTAGCATTTAACATCGTTAACGTCAGTTTAAACTCTGCACCACGCCTGCTTGTTCTCCGACAGTGCCAGTCACGAACCAGGTAAAAAAAAGGGCGACGTTAATTGATCTTTGTTACCACACATTGTCGTTAAACTGAAAATGCTGCTTCTACTGCTCATCCATCTATATAATTATTATGCTAAAATTACTGCTTGTTTGGCTTCAGTAATTGCATTTATTTTCTGTACAAAATTAATGATCAGCATAATGCATATTGGTGACTGTTCAACGATTTATTCCCTGTATTATATATAGGAAAAGTGTAATTATTTAGAAAGGTGTCGAATGGAATTCATTTCATTCATCAATAAACGAATCTGATTTTTGAAAAGCAATTATTTTTAGTCGCTCTATAACGATCTTGTTACACCCTCCCATTTATATAAGCGCCTGGGAAGAGCACCATCGAGGTTCCGCCAGTGCTGGCATTGAAAGAATGTTGATGTGTGAATATCGCGATATTTTTTTTTATGATTATTCATTAATAATGAAAAACGGCTATGGAAAAAATGTTCACAGATTCTCAATAGTGTAACTTTCCGCGAAGTAATTTTGATAACAAAACTCCTCGGTGTAACTGACACCTTAAAATCGTAGGTTTCCGAGGTAATAAATTATTTTGTAGTCGTTATTTTCATTAAATTCAGCTTGCCTTTCTAAATATAATGGAACTGAATTGGGAACAAATTCGATGTCATGTTGTCCGACAATAATAATTATTATAGGCGTTAAACTATTGTGACAAAAATGATCTGATACTGATTTAACAGTAGTATTTCAGAGAAATTTCTCCCATATAAATTTTATAAAATTTTAAAAACAATGGAATCGATGTGCAGCATTTACACACCTCTAAACCTTTTACGAATCGGTCAATATACTGATCGCAGGTCATTACTGCCGTCATAAGCAAGAACCACGTAACAGCAAATTATATGATAACGTTTAAAATTACATACTGGATAATATTATGTTTCACTGGCGTCCTATTCCCTGGCGTATTGAGATCAGGGTACCTGCTCTGATATGGCGATGTTGTCAGGGCCTCGCATCAGTTTACCCTCGAGAGCAATGATGCCGTGCGTTGGGTATCCAAGGACGTCATCCGCTAAGCTCTGCTGAACAGGGATTCCCTTTAGTTTTTTTGGCTCGTACTGCTACTATGAAGAATCAAGTCATCGCTATGGTATGTCAAAATAGTCTGGAATGGCCTTCCGTCAGAGGTACGCCTACACACTGGTACTCTATCAGGATTCTTCCTTGCCAAGCTTAAAACTGTTATTTTTGGTAACGCTGGTATCGGTAGCGCCCCTCTGAGTAGTCTTTTCTAGGAGGGGCGCTATATAAATTTCCGAATGAATGCATGAAAACATACATTGAACTTCATAGCAACGAATTATTATCTACTGCTGATATAACACACCTTAAGTTTGGTATGTTTTAGATGTTATATAAGAATATGTCGTATGTGATTATTGAATAATTGATGAATTCCCGTTAGGATCAAATGAATTTATCACACGCGACTCGCGTGACTGAAATCATTATTTTAAATGATAAATAATTTTTTTTACAAAGTTAATCGTATCTTCTTTCTGTAGATTTCCGCTGCCCGGAAAATCGCAGAAAAAAGCATCGTAATAAGCGACGCTTAATCAAAGCAAAATCGAGAGACATGTAGGACAAGAAAAATCACAGTTGGAATAATCGAGACCAGTGAACGGAATTATAGGTCCGCGACCAACATCTGTTTAGAGAAGACCATGCAGTTGAGTTGGTTGATGTAAAAAAGAGAGAATGTTTAAAAAAGAGCTGTATTATGCCAAACAATTTTTTTCGAGAGAAACGGCCTCTGTTGTTATAAACTCTCGTCAAGTCTGGATCCATATATCCATCACGCGCGTTTGAAATGGAATATATAGAGATACGTTTATTTAGCGACAGTTTATCATCATAAGCGTAGGGCAGACAGCCTGATTTTTATTTTTCGCCTGTCTCTGCTTTCCGTGTTCATGTTTAGTTTCTTCGCAGCACTAGAAAAGCAGTTCTTTCATCAAAGGCCGTTGATTTCAATTGGAAAATGTTCCAAATTATTCATGCCGTTACTAATGCAGTTCATTGTTACGTCAACTATATAATCATCCGACTCTGTTATTGAACTTAACCCCGTACGATCAATACTTGGATGGATCCGATTTGACCAGGGTCTATGACAACAGAGGCCGTTACACTGGACAGAAATTTGCTTGGACTGGCATTGCTACTGTAAGGCCAGAGTCATAGTTTTATGTTTTATGTTAGGCTTCCTCTAACTGCGCGCATTAAGTTCAAAATTCTCATTTTGGTCTCTAAAGCACAACGGGGTCTTGCTCCAAAATATCTAACCAATGGAATTCGCAGGCCAGTTTCAGCCTACTCGCATCGTCCACTCCGCTCTTTAAACAGATTTGAACTTCTAGTACCTCCTACTAGAACGGCTATGGCTCAGTCCCGTTTCTTTACATCAATTGGCCCCTATCTTTGGAATACGCTCACTCCTTCTACTCGATCTAAACTTCTGACAGGTAATCCCTCCTCCTCATTTTCTTTTCTTAAAACCTATTTCTTCTCTCGTGGCCTTGCGCACTGGTAACGCCTCTGAACGGTTCACCCTAGTAGAGGCGCTTTATAAATGTTTTTATACAATACAATACAATAGTTATCCTCTCAGAGCTCTTTTTGTAATTGTAAATGTAATCGTACATTTATATAGCGAAAATTCAAGAGAACTCCTCAGAGGTGCTCCCGATCTGACACCAAACCATAATCAAAAAAATCAACCCTTTCACGCATTAATGAGTTGCAATCTGTCGTTAATGCTGCGGCCCGCCTGATTGGCGGCAAACCAAAGTTTCGACATATATCAAGTTTTATACGGGAATAACTGCACTGGTTGCCAATGCAAAAACGTATTGAGTTTAAGATTTTAATGTTCATGCGTAATTGCCTAGCAGGCCAAGCTCCGATCTATCTTATGGAACTCTGTGTACCTGTGCTGTCCATCCCAGGCCGTAGATTCCTTCGCTCTGCTACGCATGGTGACCTGGTTGTCCCTATGGCTCGATCTTCCACAGTGCTGCACAGAAACCTTGCTATGTTCGGTCCGTCTTTCTGGAATAAGTTGCCTATTAGTCTCCGTAATGAACTTCTTTGTCTTTCTTTGCCCCTTTTCCGCAAGCGTTTGAAAACCATACTCCTTGATTGTGGTTTGGTGCCAGGTCGGGAGCGCCTCTGAGGAGTTCTCTTGAAGGGGCGCTATATAAATGTACGATTGCAATGACAAAAATTACAAGTACAGTAAGTACGCTTAGCTGCTCTATAATTCTGCCGTGCTAAGCAAAAAGACAGTAACTCAATTTTTTCCGTTTTCGAGTTAGCACTTGTTTTCACATCCTGGCAACATATTCTATCATATCTAGAAGCAAGGAAATGGTATCTGTCCGGGAACATGGAAAAAAACGGAAACGAAATTAACAGTAACTCAATTGGGGTATCATGGTGCTAAGAAAAAACGCAGTAACTTGAGTTACTGTCTTCTTGCTTAGTATTCCATGTATTTTGATGGCCGACCGACCTACAGATATTTCAATATCTCAGCTTCCAATTCACTTAGAATCACCATATTGGTGTTAAAACAAACACATTCAAGGTCAAGGATTCCATCCAAAATTTCCCCGTGGCCTCAAAAGCGGCCATTTTCCAAAATGGCCGACCTAGAAAGATGGATTTGTCGATATCTCGGCTCTGAGTTTACTTGGAAATGTCATCTTGGTGTCAAAACATACACATTAAGGGTCACGGATTGCAGTGGAGCAATCAAATATTTGCCATGACCTTAATAGCGGCCATTTTCCAAAATGGCCGACCTAAAAAGAAGAATTTGTCAATATCGCGGCTTTCAGTTCAGTTGGAATCGTTGTCCAAGTGTCCAAGCATGCGCATATAAGAGCAAGGATTCCAATAGGACTATAACAAAGTTCCCCATGGTGTCAATGGCAGCCATTTTCCAAAATGGCGACCAAAAAAGGACTATATTAATATCTTTTCTTCCAAATCGCTTATAATCATTATATTGGTGCATAAACATATGCATTTTAGATCAATGGATCCATTTAAGCAATGGAGCATTCGCAAATTCCTCAATGGCAGCCATTTTACAAAATGGCCGACCCAAAGATAGGAAATCACTACAAGTTTACGCAATCTTTCGCCACAATTAAAGAGTTCCTGTCGCTTTTGAATACTTGCACCTTAATATGTATGTTTCGAAACGAATATTACGATTCTAAATAGACTGAAAGATCTGATATTGATAATTTGGTATTTTGGTCGGCCATTTTGAAAAATGGCCGACGTTGAGGCCATAGGAAAAATCTGTCATGAACCTATTGAAGCCTTTGCCCCTACATTTGGATATTTAGAAACCAAGATGGCAATTCTAAGTGAATTAAATGCTGAGAAATTTAAAGAATTTCAGTTTGGTCGACCATTTTGAAAAATGACCGCCATTGAGTCCATAGAAGGTTTTAGACGGTCCCATTGGAATCGTTGCCCCTACAAATGTATGTTTAGACACTAAGATGACAATTCTAAGTGAATTAAATGCTGAGATATTGAAAAAACAATTCTGGTCGGCCATTTTGAAAAATGGCCGCCACTGAGGTCAAAGGAACTTTTAAATGGTCCCATTAAAGTCCTTGCCCCTACAAATGTATGTTTAAACACTAAGATGACAATTCTAAGTGAATTAAATGCTGAGATATTGAAAATAAACATTCTGGTCGGCCATTTTGAAAAATGGCCGCCACTGAGGTCATATGAAGTTTTAGGTTGCGCCAATGGAATCCTTGCCCCCAACGAATTAAATGACCTATACAACTTAATATATAAATATATATAAATATATATATATATATATATATTTTGTATATATAGTTGATTTCGATGCCATTGACCATTGTCTAGCTTTCTTATTACGAAATAAGCCGTAATGGATATTTTCTGCTTTCTGCTTTAGGAGGCTGAGCCGCATTTAGAGGCTATAATCCCTAGCCCGCTGACGAATTCTTGCCCTCACAAATATATGTAATTTAGGCACCAAGCTGACGATTCTAAGTGAAATAGAAGCTGAGATCTTTAACAATATGTAGATTGGCCAGCCATTTTGAAAAATGGCTGCCATTGGGGCCAGATTGCAAATCTGCGATGGCCCAATTGACAAGTCTTTTTCTTAGGACTTGTTCGTGTTATCTACCAAATTTTATGCAAAGTGAACATTTTCTCAACAGTCTGCAGTACTACAATGAAGTCTTACTGCTTTCTTGCTTAGCATCGCGCCGATATTCAATGCTCGATACTAAGCATAAAGACAGTAACTCATTTTTATACAATTTATAATCAAATTTCACTAAAAAGGAGTTTATTTAATAAATTCACAAGTCTAGATATGATTGTTTGCAAAAATTCAGAATGATTGGAATATTATTTCTGGTTGGAATAAACCGATTTCTTCTTTGTCGTTTTACGCGGAATCAACTTTTTTGAGTTACTGTCTTTTTGCTTAGCACGGCAGAATTGCCGTTGGCGTAAAACACCTTAAAATTATGATAGACAATATTATATAGTTAAAGACTACCGGGTTATTGCTAGTGGAGAAATGTCTAGATATTCAGATTAACCCTCGGGCTACCAAAGGGGGGATGGTTGCCACCCCCCTAGGTTTTTCGCAAATCAAACGCGTTCCGTCTGGAAAAAAATTTTGAAAAAATTAGTAGCTGTAGAGGGTTCATTGGGACACATTTTCAGCTAAAACTTTTGATGATGCCTCATACCGTTCAAAAGTTACACCGGATATACCCAAGGTACTAGGGGGGTATCCACTCCCCCTAGAATATCGTCTGTAACTTTTTCGCCCTTTAATATTAAGAGACACAAATTATACTATTCTATAGAGGGAATGTGGGGCTACATTTCCATGCTCACTGAGTTGTCTTTTGACAACCGGAAGTGCTCAAAATAAATTAAAATATATACATAAAGGTGTTTTATTTTCATAAAATTGTCATGTTTTTACTATTATTTTTTAATAGAAATAAATTATGCCATTCTGTAGAGGGCATTTAGGGCTATTTTATGATACTAAAGAATTTGTCTTTTGATGACCGGAAGTGCTCAAAATAAATTAAAATGTGTGAAAATGTTGGTTTTTTCCAAACCCAAGCTGATATGTCTGCGTAAACGTTTTTCAGCGGCAAAAACGTGTTTTTTTTTGATTGAACATAAAACAGACGTATTACTATTTTTATAGTTGAATATTGGACTTTATTATATGTTAACTACTTTTTATATATAAATCATGTATAAAACACATGAAATCTAATATATTCCCTATGCGTAAGTATACATTTTGTGGAATCGACGGGTACCCATTGTAAAAAATTCATAATTTCGAGGGGCATTCATATTTTCTAAACCTAAATATACCACCATTTTGTGCAGAAATGAATGCTGAATCGAATGGTGTATTACAAGTTATGATATCTCATACCAAACCCAAAATCCAGGGGGGTGGTAACCACGCCCCCCTTGGTAGTCAGTGTTACAAAAAAGCTTGGTAGCCTGAGGGTTAAGGCATGAGTATGCTCGATGTTGATTAAAGTGCCTAGTTGTTCAGTTTTGACAGGCATCAGTGGAGAGGCGTTCTACGTTCGATCTGGGTTCGTCAATCAACCAATCAATCGTAATTTATACAGCGCCCCTTCAATGTATCTACTCAGAGGCGCTCCCGACCGAGATCAAGCGAAAAGAACAGACTTCAATAGTTTCTGAAATTGAGAACAGCTTGCGAGGTGTCGCATAGTCAAGGGAAGTCCATTCCAGATTGTTGGACCAACCACAGAGAACGAATGCCTCTGCATTGTTGCAGAGCGAGTGAAAGGAACCATTAACCCTCAGGCTACCAAGCTTTTTTTGTAACACTGACTACCAAGGGGGTGGTTAACACCCCCCCCCCTGGATTTTGGGTTTGATATATCATAACTTGTAATACACCATTTGATTCAGCATTCATTTCTGCACAAAATGGTATATTTAGGTTTAGAAAATATGAATGCCCCTCGAAATTATGAATTTTTTACCATGGGTACACGTCGATTCCACAAAATGTATACTTACGCATAGGGAATATATTAGATTCTGTGTGTTTTATACATGATTTATATATAAAAAGTAGTTTACATATAATAAAGTCCAATATTCAGCTATAAAAACTAGTAATAAGTCTGTTTTATGTTCAATCAAAAAAAACATGTTTTTGCCGCTGAAATACATCTACGCACATATTTCGGCTTGCGTTGTAAAAAACCCAACATTTTCATACATTTTAATTTATTTTGAGCACTTCCGGTCATCAAAAAATTATTTAGTATCATAAAATAGCCCTAAATGCCCTCTACAGAATGGCATAATTTATTTATATTAAAAAATAAATAATGGATAAGTTATAATAGAAAAAACATGACAATTTTATGAAAATAAAACACCTTTATATATATTTTAATTTATTTTGAGCACTTCCGGTTGTCAAAAGACAGCTCAGTGAGCATGGAAATGTAGCCCCACATTCCCTCTATAGAATGGTATAATTTGTGTCTCTTAATATTAAAGGGCGGAAAAGTTACAGACAATATTCTAGGGGGGTGGTATCCACCCCCTAGTACCTTTGGCATATCTGGTGTAACTTTTGAACGGTAGGGGGCATCATCAAAAGTTTTACCTCAAACTGTGTCCCAATGAACCCTCTACAGCTACCAATTTTTTCAAAATTTTATTCCAGGTGGAACGCGTTTGATTTGCGAAAAACCTAGGGGGTGGCAACCACCACCCTTGGTAGCCCGAGGGTTAGGTCAAAATTCAATCGAAAAGTGCAGCACAGTCAAACTCGTTCGTTCGCTTTCCATTTAGTTTCATTGACCGTTGACGTCCTTTGTTGTTTATTGTTCGTATTTTGGCGATGTGTTGTTTTGACTGTCATCCTAAACAATACATTGACGAGTATGACAGTTTTATATATCACTGATTAACACCAGGAAAAAGGTGTCTAAGGTGTGAAATTCACAGGCGTATCCGTCACCAATAATATTGCTCTGTTCTAAAGCCCGGGTCAGGGTGATGTGGGGTTTTCTGCTCGCCCTCTGTCTAGGAACCAGGTTTCAGGTGAATGTTGTGAAAGTGTAGCCTACGTGTGGAAATTGGATGTTTGTCGGTGAAATTTGGGTTTGTCGTCCCACCCAAGGTGAATGGGATTGGCCAACGCATCTTCTGGGTGGTAATGGTGGTTCTCTGTCTACGTAAAATGTTTCAGGTAGACAACTGCAAAAATTGTGGGCTTGCACAAAATCTGGTGCCCTCATTCAGTCAAGTAAGTAAGTAATTCCAGAGAAAACCACAAATGGTCAAGGATGGATGGATCCGATTTGACCAGGGTCTATGACAACAGAGGCCGTTACCCTGGACATAAATTTGCTCGGCATATTACATCCCTTAGGATCAAGTGTGCATCGGGATCAAGGGTGTATGTTTGTCGAACTTAAAAAAAGGTGTGTAAGTTCAACTATTCAATAATGCTTCAGTCTACGATGGGAGCTATGTGTACATTGACCTTCTTCATAGGCGGAGACCTGGTCCGAACTTTGGGGGGGACGGACGAGCGGCCGAATGACGATCGCCGAGGCACGAAGCGCCTCGCAGGGGAGGGTTTGGGCAGGAAGATATGCCCCCAAACTTCGAAAAAGTTTGATTTTCAGCTCTAGGCCTACAATGGTAGCATTTCAGGTAGTCCTATTGACAAATTTCCTCGTCATTTTAGTGCTTATGGTCTTTGTTTAAGACTTCAAAAGTGTCCCCGCCAATGTCGAAATGCTTTGAATTAATAATTGTTTAGTAAAGTTAAAAGAGGTGTCTAAAAGAAATCTCCAATAGAAATTCTCTGTTTAAAAAAAATAGTTAACTTAGTTTGATGATAATAGTTCAGTAAAGTTAAAAGAGGTGTGTAAGAGACATCTTCAATTGGAATTCTATGTTAACAAAAATAATAGTTATTATTATTAATCAGCAGTTTAACGACATCTTATAGCTACAATGGCTGTTGACGTCTTCAAAGATTTTAACGTATGTCCATTCACTTTTGTTCAACTGTTCAGCAGTTTTTGTAAAGTTAATTTGTTTGACGATAAAAGTTCAGTAAAGTTAAAAGAGGTGTGTAAGAAACATCTCCAATTGGAATTCTCTGTTTAAAAAAATAGTTAACTTGTCTGATGATATAAGTATAGTAAAATTAAAAGATGTGTGTAAGAGACATCTCCAATTGGAATTCTCAGTTTAAAACAATAATAATAGTTAACTTGTTTGATGATAATAATTTACTAATGTTAAAAGAGGTGTGTAAGAGACATCTCCAATTGGAATTTTCTGTTAAAAAATAGTTAACTTGTTTGATGATAATAGTTTAGTAATTTAAAAGAGGTGTGTAAGAGACATCCAATTGGAATTCTCTGTTAAAAAATAATAGTTAATTTGTTTGATTATAATAGTTTAGTAAAGTTAAAAGAGGTGTGTAAGAGACATCTCCAATTGGAATTCTCTGTTTAAAACAATAATAGTTAACTTGTTTGATGACAATAGTTTAGTAAAGTTAAAAGAGGTGTGTAAGAGACATCTCCAATTGGAATTCTTTGTTAAAAAATGGATGGATCCGATTTGACCATGGTCTATGAAAACAGAGGCCGTTACCCTGGACAGAAATTTGCTCGGCATATTACAGAACTTTAGAGCAAGGCACTTGAGTCACTTGACCAATTGTTAAAAAAATAGTTAACTTGTTTGATGATAATAGTTTAGAAAGTTAAAAGAGGTGTGTAAGAGACATCCAATTGGAATTCTCTTAAAAAATAATAGTTAATTTGTTTGATGATAATAGTTTAGTAAAGTTAAAAGATGTGTGTAAGAGACATCTCCAATTGGAATTCTCTGTTTAGTAATTATATTACATTTAACTTGGGATTTTAAATTGTACGTTTTTATTACCTATTGTTAATCCGATGTATAATAACGATGTTCAATGTCCCATTGTTCGTTTTCAAGAGGAGTAATAAACAAAATACTTACATACTAACTTACTTACTTTCCATATTATTCCCAATGTCCAACTGGGGGCTGATTCGAGCTGGAAGGAAACCTGAGGGGAATGTAGCAGAAGCCAGATTATGACGTTGTGGCGTTATTTATTATTATTAATCAGAAGTTTAACGACATCTTATAGCTAAAAAGGCTGTTGACGTCTTTAAAGATTTTTAACTGTGCATTCCACTTTTTTCTCCTCGCATTTTTTAAATAGTAAGATTGATATATCATTCGTTATACACGCAAGCAGCGTATGCTCAGTTGTTTCAGGCAATTGGCATCAACAAGTCTCCTGCCTTTGCCTCCTTGATGTCTCTGCCGCCTTTGACATCATCGACCATAACATACTACTCCAAAGACTGTCTTCCTGCTTTGGCTTTACCGACACTGCTCTCCTTTGGATTCAGTCTTATCTCTCATCACGCTCTTTCTCAGTCAAAACACTTGAAACTTCATCCCAATCATGCCCTCTCACCTGTGGTGTTCCGCAAGGTTCTGTCCTCGGGCCCCTCTTGTTCATCCTCTACACCACTCCACTCAGTTCACTCATAAAAGCATCCACAGTCGACCATCATCTATATGCTGACGACACCCAACTATTCATCTCTTTCTCTCCAAGCAGCTTCTCTGAATCCATAGATAATCTTCTCTCCGTGGTCACCCAAATCACCTCTTGGATGACCTCAAATCTCCTCTGCCTTAACCCCTCCAAGACAGAATTTATACTAATTTGCCTCAGAGAACAACTCAAGAAAATTCCTGATCCCTCTATTTCCTTCAACAATGACTCTTCTTCCAACCACACTTTCTCCGCAAATTCTCCTGTCCGAAACCTAGGTGTAATCTTTGACCAGCATCTTAGCTTCTCCGACCACATAACCCAACTTTCCCGCACTTGTTTCATGCACATACGAGATCTCCGCAGAATCCGACCTATGCTCGACTTTAAAACTGCATCCACAATAGCCACATCCATAGTTCATGCGAAACTTGATTACTGCAACTCTCTCTTCCTAAACATTGATATAACCCAAATTAACCGCCTCCAAGCTATCCAGAATGCCCTCGCCCGTGCAGTGACGAAAACCCCCAAACGTCACCACATCACTCCTGTCCTGAAATCACTTCACTGGCTCAAAATACCTGAACGCATCGAATACAAAGTCCTCTCACTCACTTACAATACACTTCAATCATCCCAGCCGTTCTACCTTCGTCAGTTGTTCACCATCCAGCCACCTCGTTCAACACGCTCCTCGTCCTCCATTACACTGCTTCGCCCTCCCATCACTTCATCACTGAAATTTGCAAACCGCTCCATAGCCATTGCCGTTCCACCTCTCTGGAACAAGCTTCCGCCAGCACTTCGGCAAACTTCCGACCCATCATACGAACTCACCAAAACTCCACCTCTCGCTATCTCCCCACAGGTCTTTCACTCAAAACTGAAAACATTGCTCTTTCACAAATCCTATCCTGATTCCTCCTCTTCTCATCACATCCCTCGTCATTTCAATTCTAAACATCACACACCTTAGCCGTCCATCTATCTGCCTGCCTGACTCTCCGGACTTGACCCGCTGCCTATCGATTTTGTTTTGATTGAGCGCCTGTGAATAAGCTGGTTTCCGCGACTTGGCTTTTGTGGGCGCTGTAGAAGTTTCGAGATTACGATTACGATTACGATTGGCATTTAGAACACAGGTCTGTTGTGCTTTACCTAACACTTTCAGCCAAGTGTTATTAAGAACATGCCACATCCTAAGTCGGGTTATTTGAACTTCTCTTTTCCTGATTGAGTTCATAAATTTTATATCAGTTGTGACGTTAGGTGTTGGCAAGGTTTTTATAATAACCGGTTATCTGTTAAAAGAGGTATCTTTTCCACACAGTATAATGTTCGCAAACTATTCAACGTGGGACTAAATAACTATTGGTTAGAGCCCGGATTGCTCGGGAATTCATATCATTAGAAATATGAACTTCATCTGCTAAAGTTTTCTTTCTCTAGAACTCTACTGACGTGTTTGTGTAAATGCCCTAACGCTTAAACATTGGAGGGGGGGGACAAATGCATGGGCCGTCCCCCAACGCCTCCATTGGGGGACCGTCCCCCCCTGTCCCCCCTAGGTCTCCGCCAGTGACCTTCTTATCGGCTAGACGGTAGGAACAAAATTGGAAAATATTCCCTCAAGAGGAGCGGAATCTTCAATAAATGCTGCATCATTGATGTCAATCGGTGAGTTATTCCAAGTTAACGAAGGAAGCTGGTCAAAATCGATACTTTCACACAAATAAATACAGCAACTGATAAAAGATTCTATACCAGGTTATTATTTTTTTATTTACCGTGGTGTATGATGATATTAGACATCGAATCAGTGCTTAAGACAGTGTCCGTCATCATTATATTTCAACTGTTGCATGATTTAAGTGAATTTGTTCATTTAAGTGTTTATTCTTTTAAATTTCTTCATTTTAGTCGTGAACTTTTGGCATTGACAGTTATTATCATACTATTATCATGCTATTTCAATTTCTTTCGGCGTTCGTGCCTAAAATGAACAACTGTTTGACAGAAAGTTAGCAGCACGCATCATGCGATTGACAATAAAGCAGTTATTACGCGTCTGAATCTGTTTTAGAGGTGTTTACTTTACGATCAAAATAATGCGCTAGCGTTACGCTTCTCTTACGCTACGTCGATCCATTTTGCCTTAGCCTACAATTTGCTTTAATGCACACGAAAGTGATTTCGAGAAAGTCATTTATTCCAATCTCATTTCAATGTCTTACAAGCCATCGTCGTCTTGCATTGTATACTTATATAGATTAATGTATGTACATGTATGTCTGCGCAGGTCAGCGGCCATATTGGTTTGTTTATTAGACCACTCCGTCATTTCGGTGGATTATTTCAACTTTATGCAGAATTCGCGCAGTAATTTCACACACGTTCGAGTTTACTGGTTCTAGGTTTGTGTACCGTACTTATTCGTCGGGTTCGTCAAGGATTTTGTGTTGGAAGGGATTTTGTTCGCAAGTCGTCTTGTGTCGCCCATGTGTTGACGTTAGACGCCTCTTGATGCACACGGTCGAGCTCAACCATCAAGACCGTGTGGCTTCACCGCTGTTGTCTGGTGTTTACATCTACATCACGCCGAAGGACGGTTCACGCAGGTCAGTGGAGTTAACTCGATCGGATGTTGTCTCTGGTGGCGTTCAAAACTACCGACCGACAAGCGACAAATGCCTTCTACTGTGCATACCTTGTGCCCGATGATTGTCCGGACGCGCGCATCATCTTCAACCAGCGAGGAGCTTCAGTTTCGTCAGCGTTTCGTGTTTGCGAGCCCTGTCACCTGTCGCCGCTCTACTCTATTGTTGCAACCTGTACCAGAGACTCTGAACATTCACACCATCTGAAAGCTGTTGACGGGATTCCGTTGGATGATTCTACGTGTCTGCGAGGGATCGCCACTGATGACTGTTTCCGGCTCACTGTGACTTATTTTGCTAATTGATGAAATTTTCTTGTTGCTATGACACTTAACATCATTTCGGCAAGTTAGCGCAGAGAGCGCCTCTGAGTAGGTTTCTTGAAGAGGCGCTATATAAATATTTGAAATAAATAAATAAAATAATATTTAATTATTATATTAATTAATATAATATATTAATTAATATAATAATTAAATATATTATGTTAATGATATACAGACTTGAAGAAGAAATTAAATGGACCCCATGAAGACAATAATAGTTTCAGCATCGGATAATTTTGAGAGCAGCCCCCATAAAACAGAATCTGTTCCTCTGCATATAAATTACACACCACGCGAATTATGCTATAGCAGAACGGAATGGTCATAGCAATTGTTTCAATCAATCCAACTTCTAGCTAAAAAGCAATTATTATTCTTCATCAGCTCCAAATTAAGCAACAACATATCCATCAATCCAGGTCCAATAGCAATTTACCATTTACATCTTTCCAGCCCCAAATTAAGCAAGGTTAATTTTCATCAAACAAGCTTCAAATTAAGCCGAGTGCTTCTTCCGTTAATTACGATTATTCTCATTTCCCATAATGCATATGTTCATTGCAACTAATAATGTTTTCACGAACCACCTTTATTATATAGCTTCTGATAAAATGCTTATGATGGTGTATATGGAGGTCGCGTTTATGGTTGGTTTGCTGTAGTTTATCGACACTGTGTGGTAGATAGAAACATTAACGGCGCCCTTCCTACTTTATTCAGCTTGAGATTGGAACTTTCAAAGAACTGTCAGTGCCAAAGTTTGACCACTCGTTTTGTATGTCCACGACATTTATATGCAGGAGTTGAACGTCTAAAAAGCGTCTTACCAATAATTAGTCACTTAAACTATTTTTCTGTCATGGCGCTGATCAATTGCAATCACCTATTTATTCACTTTAATAATTGTCATGACCATCATAATTTGCTAAGCAACATAAATGACGAAACATCTATCGATAGTGAATTTTGTTCGCACCTGGGGCGCCTATGATTAGGTTGTACTGTGAGCTGCGCTTCATAAATCCTAAAACAGAATAGAATAGAATAGTGCACAACAATTGTGAGTGGAGAGACTTACTCAATGCATCTTCACAGCAACCTTACGGTTCTCTGCTTGTAGGTATTAAAACTCCCGTATCCCTTAGATTTAATATAAATGATAAAAACGTTAAAAAGGTGTTCTAGTCAAATGCTTTAACCAATCGAATGTCCAAATAATAATGATTGCATGGTAGACGCAAGTTTTTGCTGTTCAACGACATTGTGTCATTGCAACGATGTAAAACCACCCGTAAATCCATCCATCCATCCGAATTTCCTAGTCCCATGAACGGCTAAGTGAACTGGTTGAAGTCCCCAGCTGAGATGACGTAAGAGTCAGACGGAAGAGCGAAGAAATCGTCCAACGTCGATTCAAGACATTTCAGAAGGTCAACCGGTTTATTAGCAGGCAGATGGTATACGCCACCGATGTGTTAACCCATTATAGCCCATTGATCCCATGATTGCTATGTTCAGCCGATATCCAAAGCAATTCGATATCAGGATCATAAGGAGGAGTCAGTGATAGAACAGAGATCTTAACAGTGAGGCGGCAACAGATGGCTATAATACGTCCACCCAAACGACCGTGCCTATTCCTTCCAAAAAGGTCATCACCAGGAATATGGAATAAGTAGTCTTCAAGTTGCGGTTTGAAACAGCATCATTCTGACTTACTAATGCAGTAGTACATTTTTCCGTTGTTTTGTTAGCTGGTCATAGATAAAATCCACCTTAAGCGTTACATGCTGACAGGTTGAGACTTTGAAATACCTAATGCAGAGAAACAAAAAGAAGATAATTATGAATACTGATATTATTGTTAGAAACTTTAAATAAGCAGTGAACCCACGTTATCTAATAATTGAATCGCAAAAATGCCACTACTGGTTGCACTCTGCCAGTGCATGGTCCAAGACTTGGAGGAGGGCGTCGCTAATTTTCGTTGTTACCCCTAGGGACGTTAAACTGAAACTACCTACAATGCCACTACTTGAAATTATTAAAATTTTATAAATATAGCATTAGCTGCCAGCATTTTAAAGGTGTCTTACGGGAGAACGGTCTTGGGCTGTTTACACTGAAGTAATAATTATATCTAATACAGGAAACAAACGAAGTTATGTTTTGTTTTTTTAACGATACAAAGCTTTAATACCAACCATTCGTACATCCATCTATCCATTCACATATCAACCCGTCCATCCATTTATCCATTTATTCATCCATTCACATATCAACCCGTCCATTATTATTATTATTATTATTAAATAAATTTGTAACGCGCGCAATGTCACACCGAAATGTGAATCTGAGGCGCGGATAGTCAGCCGCCAGAGGAAGATGCAATTAAAGATCCATATGCTTGAAAGCCAAGGAGAAATAGTAAGTTTTTAGCCGCTTTTTGAAGGAAGGAAGTGAAATTGAGCTACGAAGAGAGAGCGGAAGCCGATTCCATTCATCCATCTATCCACCCATTCACCTATTCATCCATCCATTAACATATCAACCCTCCATCCATCCATCCATCCATCCATCTATCCATCCATCCATCTATCCATCCATCCATCAATCCATCCATCCATTCATCCATCCATCCATCAATCCATCCATCCATCTATCAACCCATCCACCTATTCATCCATCCATTAACATATCAACCCTCCATCCAACCATCCAAACATCCATCCATCCATCAATCCATCCATCAATCCATCCATCCATCCAGCAATCCATCCATCAATCCATCCATCCATCCACCCATCCATCCATCAATCCATCCATCCATTCACATATCAGCCCAACCCGTTCATCCATCCATTCACATATTAACCCGTCCATCCATCCATCCATCCATCCATCCATCCATCCATCCATCCATCCATCCATCCATCCATCCATCCATCCATCCATCCATCCATCCATCCATCCATCCATCCATCCATCCATCCATCCATCAATCCATCCATCCATCCATCAATCAATCCATCCATCCATCAATCAATCCATCAATCCATCCATCCATCAATCCATCAATCCATCCATCCATCCATCTATCAACCCGTCCATCCATCCATCCATCCATCCATCCATCCATCCATCCATCAATCCATCCATCCATCCAGCAATCCATCCATCAATCCATCCATCCATCCACCCATCCATCCATCAATCCATCCATCCATTCACATATCAGCCCAACCCGTTCATCCATCCATTCACATATTAACCCGTCCATCCATCCATCCATCCATCCATCCATCCATCCATCCATCCATCCATCCATCCATCCATCCATCCATCCATCCATCCATCCATCCATCCATCCATCCATCCATCCATCCATCCATCCATCCATCCATCCATCAATCCATCCATCCATCCATCAATCAATCCATCCATCCATCAATCAATCCATCAATCCATCCATCCATCAATCCATCAATCCATCCATCCATCCATCTATCAACCCGTCCATCCATCCATCCATCCATCCATCCATCCATCCATCCATCCATCCATCCATCCATCCATCCATCCATCAATCCATCCATCCATCCATCCATCAATCCATCCATCCATCCATCCATCCACCTATTCATCCATCCACCCAAACATCCATCCATCCGTCCATCAGTCCATATGCTCTACCCTCTCCTCTGCACAAAGCGAACGTCTCCTATGCGAGTACTTCAATCAAGCAGCCTTCTCTGCTGCTGGCCCTGTAGTGGTCTGGAATGGGTTACCTTCATTTCTGTGCCTGCTGCCCAGGGTCTCCTCTGACACGATCCGCCACAAACTTAATACTTTTCTCTTTAGCCGATGAACCTTGAAAGTACGCATTATATATTCTCGTAAAGATTAGATTGATTGAATTCTTTTGTTTTTGCATGATTAAAATTTTGTTCATAGTTATCTAATAACACCGATGTGTGTAGGTTTTTCAGGTGTGTAAGAACTTTATCGCATTTGCTTACAAACAACCTGGAGTCAATAATGAAGGGTTTATTTTCAAAACCTGTGAAGTCCACTTTTTGAAAAACTTAAGTTCTGGGCGCCAGCTGTATGTATATAATTATGGCAATGCATGTTCACTGAAAAGTTTGGCGTCAAAATCGCTTAAGTCCCATGTCAGCAGCCTGGTAAAATTCGGTGTTGTTTCCAAAAGCGGGGTCCTACTTGGTTTTGTTTCCAAAACCTGTTAAGTCCTACAGCCAATGGCGTGGCGGTTTGAGGTCGCGTGATATTTTCTTCCGTGATGGCCGAAAATATTTGTGAGGATGATTCCGAGCTTGTTTCTTCTGATTCACCCGAGAGAAACATACATGTAAAGATCGCGAATCAAAAATATTTCCATATCCCGAGTGACGAATTTTTTTAATTTCAATGTGACAAAAAATTGAAAACGAAACATTAAAGACGGCACATGCTCACTAAACTAATGACGTCATTATTTTGAGCTCAAATCTTTACGCGTCACATCTGGCTGAAGCGCAGTTAAGTATGATCGGGTAGCAAGAAATGATGTTATGGAAGTAAATAATGCCAATTTAACTGCAAATACTTGGATTAAAGAAGCTTAGATTTCAAAAACTTCCTTTATTTAAGTGGACTTCAATTGTAACAAAGAACAATTTATGAAAAAAGCACGTTGCGATGAATGGTAGTGACTTTCAGAAAAAGTCGTTTTCCTCAGTTACACGTCGAGTGGACTTAACAAGTTTTGGAAATAAGACCTATTGATCTCACTACGTCTATGCAAAAAATATTCACATAGTTTCTTCAGTGTTTAATCTATTCCATCCTGGATGTAATTCTCCAGAATTACTTCATCTGCATAAACTAATTATTCTGTTGACAACATGATACGATCATGAAAAATTATGAAATTCATTCATTCATTCTATGGTTTATTATAATACTGTGGTCAATATTTGCATGGTCATTGCAAAATGTTTGAAGCTGAATCGAAAGATATTTGCATCGGCTTAATTATAATTCTGCTGCAGATTTCAGCTTTTATTGCGTCAATAATTTATGTTCCAAAGGTGTTTAATAGTATTCGATATTTTCCTATCGCTTCACTTTTAACACATCGATTTAAAAAAAATGCCGAATGAGCTATTTATAGCCTCGAAAGTAAACAATACAGAGGTGTTTAATAAATTAGTATAAATTTTGAGCGCTTAGGACCATAAGCATTCAACATAGTTAAAACTAATAACGCTGTGGGCTATTTTATTAACGTTGTTCCGCTAATAAAACTTCCACTGCGACCTACATGTAGCTGATTACATGTCTGATAATTCCATACGTCTTGAAAGTTGGCTCTACTTTCAAGCATTCATCTAACAAACGACGTTGTTTCATTGTTTAACTTCATCATATTCTGACCACCGCTCTTCACAGAAGGGATTGCTATTGGTCCATTTTGCACGAACTGCAACGATGCAGCATAGAGCCTTTTCTGTGATCGGCTCAGTTGTCTGGAATGGGCTCCCAAAAGAGCTACGTCTACTTGCATTTATTTCGAAAAAATGCAAAAGATAGAAATAAAATAAAAATAGAAATATAAAAAGGAGAGTGAGAAAACGAGAAAAGAAAATCACAAACAAATCAAAATAGTCAAGAGGCCATTGTCAAAGAACGAGCAAAAACTCAACATACGACGTCGTTAAACCTTGGAAGAAGAAGAAAAATTCTAAAACGTACAACTTCTTATATGACTACAACAATTGGTCGATATTCCTGAAATTCATTGAAGGAAAATAATATTCTAAAACTTTAAGACCTGCACCTCTAAACTGTTACGGTAGTACTACATGCATATAGCGCATTGGTAAAGCACTGGTCCTTCAATCAGGGATCGTGGGCTTCAATCTCATTAGAGAAGATCGTCCTTTAAGGAAACGGGTTGAAACGACTTTTTACAATGAACAGACAGACGTGTTTTTCATCTTTACACTGCATGAGAATACGTAGTTGAAACTCATCAACGTGGTTCGCAGAGCTTATTATACACCGCTTAGCTTGTGTTTTATTTATAGTGTGATGAAATAATGCTTTACAGGTGTATAGGCGCAAAGGAGGACGATTGAGATGGAACTACCGATCCATCAGGCAGGTTTCAGGAGACGGAGAGAAACAAGAGACCACATAGCGAACCTTAGGTGGATAATGGGGAGACAAAGAGAATTCGGACAGGAGGCACACATATTATGCTTCCTAGATTAGGCCCCTACAGCAAGGCCTTCGACTGCATCGATCACGCTCTGATGTGGAGGACTCTGGGGGAAATTGGGATCCCGACACACCTCATAAAACTCCCCAAGAACCTATACGGGAACCAGGTGGCCGTGGTTAGGACGGAGCATGGCGAAACTATAACCTTCCAAATAAAGAAAGGAGTTCGGCAGGGTTGCATACTATCGCCATACCTGTTCAACCTTTATGCTGAAATGATAGTGAGGAAAGCAGGCTTAGAGGAAACAAATGCTGGTGTGAGGATAGCGGGCAGAACACTGAACAATTTAAGATATGCGGACGATACAACGTTACTGGAAGGGAAAGGGAGATCTAAAATATATCATCAGAAAATTAAAAACATAAAGCGAGAAGGCTGTACTGTATTTCAACTTAAAGAAAACGGAAGAAATATTCTCTCCCACCGGATGCTTCATTGCAAGATATACTCTTGGGGGGTGGGTAGATTTATTCTCGAACGATCCGCCGGGGAGAACCTGAGTCGAAATAAAGACTACAGAGGGTGACTTTCAGAAGGAGATTGTCATTCGAAACCGAATATCTTAATAAAAAAATTATGAGTATTTGGATATTTAGAGAATCAGAAAGATCAAAACTAAAGGTGTCTATGCCACACAGGACAATCATTTTATTTGCATTGCACACCCGAAAATTGTTTACCAAGTACATTATAAAAACAAATTGGACCACTGGAATTCTTAATCATTTCGAAAAAACTAAGTTAAGTATCTGACACTGAAAGATTTTGTCTCACACTAAAAAACTACCACTAAACTAAAAATAATTCCTCAACTGCCAATACTCTAAAGTAGTGCTAGTGGCAAGCCTGGTGTAACGCGGCTGGCAACGTTTATCGTCGTTGATTTGCGTCTCAATTACAAGTGGGCTGGAATTATTAAGCAAAAAGGTCACTTTCGTTTCTCGCTTTCTCTTTATCTTTCTTACGATAAATGCCATAGATAGCCTATAGGAATATTTATTATTTGCTAAAACTTATCACATCTTGTGAGCTGATTTAAAAAAATTCTATCCAAATCCACTGAAAAGAATTTGTGGGAATGGATTGTTAGATGGATTTTAAAACTTCTATAGCGAAAACCATTTGGACGTTGTTGAGTAGAAAAGAGAACACTGTCATTTACGGCAAGAAGATGGCGGGAACGATGTGGCGGGTTTAATTTGCTTTTTGGTTACTATTATTGAGTTATAGTTGAAAAGGGTCTAAAACGTTATAAAGGTGTCCAAGCTGCTATATATGGTTGTGCTGTTTCCGTTTGGATATGAAAAGATCTCCAAAGTCTGAAGATCAAATTAATCGCCTCTTATGTGGCTACGAGGCGAGTAAATAAGAAGAGCGAACGGTCAAAGAAGCTACTGTTGTAGAGAGAAGTGAAATTGTATTTAGACACCTCTTTTTATGTGATAATTATTATATAAAAGCAAATGACACAGATAATGCGCTGCAGTCTTTTGAAGAGGTGCTGGACACAAAATTTTAATGATCTTTATTATCACACAATGTCTTTAAACTGAAGTAACCAAACAGTGACATACAATGCCGCACAGCTACCAACGCAAAACACCCAGGGTGTGAGGCGAGAGAAAGACGAGGAGAGACTACAAGAGAGAAAGACGAAGCGAACTCAAGTAGGAAGTCCATCCATAGAGAGAAACCTACGCAGGCAAGTTACCTGGATTGGGCGATAGTAACTGTTGGGTGCTTGTCAGTTTCACGAGCCCCAAACAAATTATATAGCGTGATGGTCGGTTAGGGCTCAGGTTATGCGTCGTGAGGGTAGGCTATGGAAAGATATAAGGTTAGTGCAGTCATTCTTGCTGAAATTGAAGCTGGTTTGATGAACAATATTTTTTAATTAAATGGAAGTTATATTGATGAAAATAGTTGCTGACGAAATTGAAGCGGTGTTTATCAAACAAATTCTTGCCTAAACAGAAGCTGGATCGATGAAACGATTCTCGCCAAACTAGAAGTTGGATTGATTAAAAATAGCAACGCTGCAACGCTACTTCTTGGAGGTCGTGAAACTGACAGGTACCAACTGTTGCCCTGCCGCGGAGAACAAAGAGAGGATCTCGGAGGGTGCAGCGAACTCGCAGAAGGTGGGAGCGAGGCATGAGTTCACGAAGATATACTTCGGATCAAGACCTATATTGACAGGGCTGTTACAGTAGGCATGCCGGTAAAATTTCTCACAACGCTCGAAAGAATTGACATGTTCGTCTTTTTAAAAGCCAGCTACAAGGCAATCGCTGGCAATTCTAACCGTATCAACTGGATTAATATCGTCCTCCTTATTTTTTAGTCTTGAGACTGGCATAGAAAAATTACGAGAAATTGACAAACTCAAATGATGAAACTAACGAGTTTCACTGCCATAACTTTATATAACAACGGATCCACATGCTTTTAAGGTGTGTGATGTGACCGTTTTATCAGTGTCCATTATTTACCTATTAGTATTATTAACGACATTTTATAGCTAAATAGGCTGTTGACATCTTTAGAATTTAGTTTCAGTCATAAGTTAAGCATAGAGCGAGGACACTGCATAGGAGTTTCACCCCGCGCAGTGAAGGACATGCTCAAGGCAGGGTTGCCAGGTCGTCGCGAAAAGCGCGAATTGGGCGACTTTTGAAAGCGCTCGCGACTGAAAATTTCGTCCTCGCGACCTGGCGCTTTTTGGGCGACTTTTGAATTGCCTCGCGGTCGTGACGACTTTTTTAGTCATCAGCGATTTCGGCGAGCGAAAAATGGGGAAAAACTGGAAAATTCGCGTAAAAATGGCATTTTAAAATGCAAAAAATTCTGACGACCTTTTTTTAGTCGTCAGAAATTTTCGCGACCGAAAATAGAAAAGCTCGACGGTCTCGCGATTTTCGCGACTTTTTTTCGAAATCTCGCGACAAAGTTTTGCCGAAATCTGGCAACCTTGCCTTTGAACCATCCGTCACTGTTTCGCAATCTGACAGTACCAGTCTCACGTTAGGTAAAAAAGAAGAGGAGGGCGACACTAATCAAGTTTGTTTGCCACTTGATGTATTCATTTGCAATAGTGAGACTCATAATTTGCCTGTTTTCTACAATTTGCTCAAGACCTATCTTTTTAGCTGTGGCTGGACTGGGAGCGCCTCTGAGTAGACTTCTTGAAGGGGCGCTATATAAGTTTTCGGAATGAATGAATGAATGAATAAGATTATCGAAAGAAAGCGACTCAGCAGCGCTCCCGACTGCGGTGCAGACCCTGAATAGGAGATTCATGACAAGCAATGGCGAATGAAGGACTTGAATGAAGGTCCCGTTCTCTTAGGTCCTCTGATCCGAAGTATCTGTGCGATCAGATACATCGCCCCCTTTCTGCCACTTCACCGCGTCCTCTTAGGTCCTCTGATCGGCTTGACCTCTTTGTCCCCCCGAGTCAGGACCGCCATGGCTCAATCCAGATCATTTGCCTGCATTGGTCACTCCCTATGCCGAATTGATGGGGGAAGCCGATTCCATAGGGCCTATGGAATCGGCTTCCCCCATCAATTCGCTCTGCCATCCTCTCTGGTAGTCTTTCCTCGTCTTTCTTTCGTCTAAAAACTTGCCTTTTTTCTCGGAGTTAAACGCACTGCGAGCGCTTCTGAAAATCTCTTGCTGCGATAAGCGCTTTACAAATGGTCAGATACAATAGTATAGTATAGTATAGTATAGTATAGTATAGTATAGTATAGTATAGTATAGTATAGTATAGTATAGTATAGTATAATAGGCCTACAAAAACTCATCTTCAGGTGGTGCCAGAACAATTAGAAGGGCAACTCCGATGATCGTTCAGCTGAAACAAACACAAGTTCTTGCCTTATTTATAATATTTGAATTACTTGTTTTTGAGGTGTGTAAATACCTCACACCGTTTTCCTTTCTTTTCAAAATCTCACGCCTGGTGCCTAGAGGTCACACCACTATGTTCCTTTGTCGCCTAAAAACTGTCTTATTAAACCGCTGTTAGACTGGGAGCGCTTCTGAGTAGTTTACCTTGAAGGTGCGCTATATAAAAAGTCAGTAATAATAATAATAGTAATAATAAGACTTCTATTCTCGTCCTAATCCTCCACAACACGGTTTTCTTATTCTTGTTCTGCTGATTCTTTCCACTTACACATCCACCCGTCATTCTCTGCTTCTCCTCCTCTTATTCCTCCATCTTTTCCTCTTCCAATTCATTCTCTTCTCATCTCCTCATCTCCTCCTTTTCCTGTTCTCATCTTCATTTTTTCTATCCATTCGATTGCACTTTGCACTGTTCATCAAATATTCGATCATTAATGTCATGACTATTAAGCGGACCAAATACTTTATTACTAATGTTATTTACGTTTAAAAGGTGTGCGTCGAAGAAGAGAGAATGCAGTGTAAGACGAACTTTTGCAAGACGCGAAGATATTAAGAATGAATAACAATAATAATTAAGTTGTTGAACGTCACACGCAGCTGACTTTTGCTGAAAGAGAAAAACACAGACATACATGACATAGAAAATCGAGAACAGACTGACATGCAGATAGGCGGAAACGCGCAATATACAGGATGCGACAAAAAAATCCCCTTGTTTTTTGTCAATATCTTGACCAAAAGAAGAAATTTCAAAATGAAATTTTATAGGCTTATAGACAAATCATTGTTACACCAGATTAAACCAGATTTCATAAAAATATTTCAAATGGAACAAAAATTATACCACTTTTAGGGAGGCCACCACCGTTTTTTGACGATTCAAAAACGTAGCGAAACAAAAGTTGCAAAAGCACAATTTTATTAAGTCATGTCTTAAATAACTGTTTGAAAATGAACTTGATAGTGATTCACAACTTGTGTTCCATGTGCCCACCACCAAGCTGCTAGTCGGGTTACAAAAAGCAATGAGACGCAATAATATGTTTCGAAGAATTAAGGACGACATGACAAACTGAATACGACAATTGAATAAACAAAAAAAATGAACTCATTAAACACCTTTAAAAATCTTATAGCAACCTTATAATAGAAAGTTACCGAGTGCAATTGCTACCTGCAGGCGCTGTCTCAACCAATCAGTAAAATAAAGGATCTCATCTTTTAAGACGAATGAACTGCAAATAGTTTGCTACAAAAGTGCGTAAAAACTATCTTCTCGAATTTCGATTACTTTTACGTAGTTTCGAATATCCACTCAAAATAATGTTAACTTGTTGCAGCTTCAACCGACATCAAGTGCCGTCCAAAGTCACAAGAACATCAGAGATTCAACGATTACGTTTTTGGTAACAGCGTCATCTAGCAGAATAACCTACAGCAAATTATGTCACTGCCAAATAAAATGTTATCCTGCAACCTTAGTGTTTTTTCAATGGGTATTTTTTTCTGAAACCTTCTTATAATCTTCCTTCATATAAAATAATCGTTCGATCATACGCGATTCTGTCTGTAGTAGTTTTACGGGCTGCTATGACGGGGCTTTTTTACGGGGCTATTTTGATGTGATGCTCTCCAGACACACCCTCAAACCCAGACTTAAAATTCTCTATTTAATACTAAAAATTGCATTTTGATTTTTCGAGGGCAACGCCCTCTGTTGTCATAAGCCCTCGTCAAATCTGGATCCTTCCAAAAGAATGCTGTTTTGACTGATATAAAAGAAAGTCTAACAAATAGCCGATGTCATTATATACCTTTAAAAAGGTTTTCAAGAAATTATAAATAGTAGAATTATACATTTCAATTTGGTTCAGTACCTTGCTCTTAAGTGCTGTAATATGCCGAGAAAATTTCTGTCCAGGGTAACGGCCTCTGTTGTCATGGACCCTGGTCAAATCTGATCCATCCATCAATTCCGCTTTATCTTCTGGTTCCATTCTAAAAAACATTTTAAACATTTTCAAACGCATTCCAAAAACAATACACGTAGCTACAATTTAACTCCGCCACTGGGTGCACTCTGTCAGTGTCAGTCCCAAGCCTTTATAAGGGAGGAGGGCGTCGCTAATGGTCTTTGCTACCACACAGTGACGTTAAACTGCAAACCCAACTACTGACGCTATTCGCAAATCTGTTTCATCTTCGATCTTTACCTCCATTGTCCACGCCTTCGTCTGTTCTCGGATTGACTATTGTAATTCTGTCCTTGCTGGCCTCCCTAAGGTCCGGTTAGCTCCCCTACAGTCCGTACTCAATGCTGTTGCGAGGCTCATTGCCCGTCTTCCTCGATTCTCACACATATCTACATTCATGGCTGAACAACTTCACTGGCTTCCACTCTCAGCTCGCATACAATTCAAAGTTCTAAGTTTGGTTCTCAAGTCTCAACGAGGCCTTGCTCCGACGTATCTTTGTGACCTCAGGACCGCCATGGCTCAATCCAGATCATTTGCCTGCACAGGTCCCTCCCTATGGAATGGTCTTCTCCCATCCGTTCGCTCTGCCATCCTCTCTGGTAGTCTTTCGTCATCTTTCTCTTGTCTAAAGACCTGACTTTTCTCTCGGAGTTGCACGCATTGGGAGCGCTTCTGAAAGGCTCTTGCTGCAAGAGGCGCTTTACAAATGGTCAGATACGATACGATACGATACGATACGACGTACCGGGTGGCCCATTAAAAACGTTCCCGAACTTTGTTAACCTGGCAAAGATCCAATATCAACTTTATCAAATATTAATTTACACAAAAAATGTTAAGCAAATATAATTTTCTGTGCATAACTCACATTTCAAGAAAGTACGTTTATTAAGGCACACTCTGCGGCAAGGGCATGACGTCATATCTGTTTACAAGATGCCGTGTGCCATATACTCGAGTTTCAAAATCTGATATTAAGATCATAGTCTTTACAGATGAGAAGGATTTCACATTGGAAATCCTTCTTAACAGACAGAATAGCCGCGTTTACGACCCTAGCTATGAACGAAAGTCTTCAATTGCGCCAGAAAGACTCTGTTGCTCCACTAGTACCCAAGACCAACTCCGTTCTGCACAATCGTTTCTCTAAAAAAATAATGGTATATGCTGGAGTTTCGATGCACGATAAAACATACATCATCTTCAGAAAACCAAAGTCAATGGAGTATAAATAATTAGGTTACTTAGGTTACGTCGGCTTGTTACGCGATGGGTTCATGCCCGAAGAATTCTACTGACGCTTTGATTTTGATGACTTATATGCAATATATCTAACGTAAAAGAGGTGTTTATTATATCAACAGGTCCACGTATACAGCGGCTGATAAAATAGTAGCATAATTTGCAATTTAAAGTCACTGTGTGGCATCAAAGACCATTAGCGACGACCTCCTCCTTTATAAAGGCTTGGAGCTGACACTGGCAGAGTGCAATCAGTGACGGAGTTGGCTGATAAATAGTTATATATTATATATTTTATATATGCGGAACTCTTCGCGATGTCATTAAATGACGATATTGTCGTTAAAAAATACTTCGGCGCTTAGACACCCTACAAATTGAATATGTTTTGCTATAAATAGCTGTGTTCCGTGAATAATCTTTTTATGGAGTACTAGGGCTGGATTAGTAAACACACAGCATAGACAGAAAAATAGATCTGCTAACGACTTTATATTCTTAGCCTCCGCATGTGAATGTGTGTGACCAGGGATTTGAACCTTTGACCTTTTGAGTGACATAATATCCAAATTTTGGACACCAATTTTATTGATATTATATCGCATTGAATTTGTTTTTACCAAAGTTAGTCGTTGATCCGCTTCATTAGAAACCATACAATGTCCAAATAATCGAAAAAAAGCATTACAATTTTTTGGGGGGCATAATACAGTATCTGGTATGGATGTGACACAAAACCGTCTTTTGTCCAATATAAATATTTTTATCGTGGGTAAGACTTCGCCAGTGTGGCCGAAGTCTTTTGAAAGTCTCGTATACGCATAGCCACCAGAAGTCGAAGATAGCCACCGGAAGTCGAAGATAGCCACCGGAAGTCGAAGATAGCCACCGCTTTGTCTCCATAGAGAAGTCCCTTTCTATGGAATGGACTTTCGCCATCAGTTCGTGTGGTATTTCTCTCTGGTAGTCTTCTTTCCTCGTCTTTTTCTAGTTTCAAATTCTACCTTTTCTGTCGCGGTTCGCACATACCGGGAGTGTTGTTCATGTTTTTTAGCGTGCAGTTGTACACAAAATGACAAGTTGCAAATGAATTTGCGCAATTGTAAAATCAATCTTGTGCAGTGAAAAGCATTAGAAAAGGTGAGTGTGAGCCGAATTGGATGTAGTTCACCATGGCAGTGGCGGATCCAGACCGTTTCGAAGAGGGGGCAAATATTTTTTTGGGCTGGGGTCGGAAAATTTTTCGTTGATCTTTCGCTCAAAAATCTGATGAACATTTTTAGTCGTTTTTGGCCGAAACCAGAGTTTAATTTAGCCCCCACCTCTGGGGGGATTAAGGTTTCCGGAGGGATAGACCTGAAGACAATCACGAGGCGCGCAGCCCCGAGAGTGGTAGGGGAGGGGTGTGGGGAGGGGATATGCCCCTCCCCAGTCCCCACCAGAAACTTTTTGAATTTTCACATTGCAATGGTAGCATTTTAAGCTGTTATCTTAACAAAATAGCTGTACTTTTCAGTGCTTATAAGAGTGCCATAAGGTCTCAATAAATATTGACTTTACTTAAAAACTTCTTTCCCGAAAACTAGATGTTCTTCTTTAAGTGATCCGCCGGAAATCTTCAAAAAGGGTGTTCAATTTTCCTTCCCAAAAACTGATGACTTTTTGGTCATCCGTGCGAAATCTTGCTCTTAAGTGCTGTAATACGCCGAGCAAATTTCTGTCCAGGGTAACGGCCTCTGTTGTCATAAACCCTGGTCAAATCGGATCCATCCATAGTCTTCCGTGCGAAATTTTCAAAAAAAGGTGTTCAATTTAGCATCCCAAAAAATGATGACTTTTTGTAGTCATCCGTGCTAAATCTAGAAAAGGTGTTTAATTTTTCGTCTGAAAAGAGTGATGAATTTTTATTCTTCAGTGCGAAATTTTCAAAAAAGGTGTTCAAATTAGAATCCCAAAAATCTTTTGACTTTTGTAGTCATCCGTGCGAAATCCTAAAAAAGGTGTTTAAATTTTCGTCTAAAAAGAGAGATGACTTTTTATTCTTCCGTTTGAAATTTTAAAAAAGGTGCTCAATTTCGCTTCCCAAAAAACTTATGAATTTTTAGTGAACCGTCCAAAATCTTCAAAAAGGTGTTCAATTTTCCTTCTAAAAATCTGATGACCTTTTAAGATTAGAATAAATAAAATACTTCCCACTACTGAAGGATATATAGTAAGATATAAATAAAAACAAGGAGTAAACATGTGTTATCATTCACCGCATTTTCTTGCACATATAGACTAAACTCAAAACTTAACATGTTTCGCACTGAAATTTTTTGGCATCTGCAAAAAATAAATTACATCCCAAACACTGTTGTTAGTGTTAACTTGATTTGTAATTAATAGTTAGTTGTACTTAGTTATGATTGTGTTTATTGGTGTTAATGTTTTTACAATTTACTATGAATATATTCACGAATAACATACATTGCGTGCCATAAATCATAGTTGGATACTGTTGAAAGATTGTTTCATTTCGATGCTTTATATTAAGATAATGCAATTGCGTAAGATATTTAGATTAGATTTTAATTACATTTATACATTATTATTATTATTATAGATTTTAATTACATTTATACATTAATTCTCCTGTGCATGACTTGCACCCTGAATTTTTTTTGGGACCACCATGGATGGGGAGCACGTCCCATGGTGATTTGAAATGGGGGCCATGGCCGAATTGGCCCCCTGGATCCGCCCCTGCACCATGGATGATCGGAATGGAACGAATTCACAGCTTACAAATAAGAAACAGGGTAAAAAGCAAGATTGTATTTGTTGGTAAGTTGAAGGTGAAAGACAACAATGCCATCAGGTTTTGCAGCCGGTGACTGGGACATTGTTTGGGGAAAATTTATAGCGGATGACTAAATAGGGGCCAAAGTTGGGCACGCTAGATAAAAATTGATGCCTGTGGAGTTCCAAAAATTCCTTTAACAATACTGTGGTCGGTCCATCTTTGATATGTTTCTCATCTTTCTTTGGACGTTCCGGCACGAACTTCTTCGCATTTACTTGCATTTAATGTGGTCATTGTGTTGTTGTTGGTGGTGGCTGTGGTGGTGTTGTAGTGGTGTTCGATATGATGGTGGCAGGGTTGTTGGTGGTGGTGGCTGTGGGGGTGTTGTAGTGGTGTTCGATATGATGGTGGCAGGGTTGTTGGTGGTGGTGGCTGTGGGGGTGTTGTAGTGGTGTTCGATATGATGGTGGCAGTGTTGTTGGTGGTGGTGGCGACGGTTGTTTTGGTGGCTGTATTCAATGCGATCTGGTATGGCGTGTGATATTGATATGATGTTTGTATCGGATCCAATATATTGCTGAAAACAGAATTGAAAGTCGCAATTATAGATCGTTCATAATATTATTAGGAGTGAATCATTTATTTATGGATTCTGTATTGCTTTAATAACCATGATAAATGTAAAATAAATTGGTTGGTATGCGGTTAATTGAACAAAGTCATAGATCTTTATAACTTGGGACTTTACAATCGATTACTGTAGCTCCGTCATTGTTTGCATTCAGAAAATATCAGTCCCATGCCTGGGTGAAGAAGGGATGGCTACTCTTATAAATTTCGGTACGCAGGTCTGCTTTATTAGTTAGTTAGATAGAAATATGATCGAAATGAAGCGTATAGGACGAAGAGCAAGAGGAGCATCAAGTTATTTTAAATTGCATGGACTATGCGTAATACAAAGCGTAAGGGTTAAAATTAACATTTTCTAAAGCTAAACACGAGATATTCATCATGCAAACAAGCAACTTTGGAATAAGATTAATTATAACCTGACCAGAACCAGGCTGCTTTCCGTCCATTAAAAAGTACCAGTCCCTCGCTAGCGCGAAGTAGGAGGGAAACGTCGTCACGGACGGAGACTTAGGGGGACAGAGGGACGATCCCTCTCAATGGATGTGGTGGGAAGACGGCCCATGCATTTGTCCCTCACCCCCAATCGTTAAGTGTTAGGACATGTACACACTTCATGAAAACAGTGGGGAGGCAACAAACGAGGTAAACGAGGTAATGACTAAAAAAGGTCATCAACTTCTTTTCGGAGAGAAAAAGTTGGTTTTTCCATCGACATTTCGGCCGGTTGACCCCCGCAGGTCTCCTCCCAAGTCTCCGCCCATGCTTGTCGTCACACAGAATCGTTAAACTTAGTCTATAACTTTGTTTCTGCCATGCCTCTTTTCATGTATCTATGTACATATTATAAAGAAAAACGAATGAGTTTTTTTCTCCAATCGGATGCTCATTTCGTTGTGGCATGACGTAAGTATCAAAAGGTAACCACATAATCATCAATGCGTCGTTTTCGATCGACCTTTTAGCCTTCAATAACTTTCTCTACTATAATACTCTACTCTACCGTAGGGTGAAGCATGCGGAACAATAATTTTGACGTAAATATTAGGGATGAGAGACTAATCTCACTTTAATTTCACAGTGTCGTTACAAGCAACAAACAGCCTTATGGAGCAAAACTCCATCACGGCTAGATCTTTGACAGTGCCAGTCCCAATGCTGCACGGGTAATGGAGGAGGACGACATGGATGATCTTTGTTAATTTGAAACTAATAGCTTTGTCTCTTTGCAGTATTTTCATTATTTTTGTGATATCTCCACATCGATTGTATATTTTTTTTCTTGTTCCATCTATTAACCCTTATAGGGTCACCGGGGGGTAAAAAAATACCCCCATCTCGGTTTTTCACGAAAATTTTATTCCCTGAAAATAGTTGAAGAAATCGCTTCTATGACTTTTCCTAAATATGTTTTCTGCACAGAATGCATATAGTTTCATTAGTTATTCATGCACCCAAATCAGCTATAAAGTACGAAAATGTACCACGTCCTAGCTATTTTACTCAGGAATTTTTAAACATAGCACTATGCATGCTTTACACATGAGTGTCTTGCTGTTAAAATGCGTCCTTATCAGAATCTGGACGGTTCCATAACAGGCTCAATGCTACATAATTATGGAATGTGGCTTTCATGAAATTATTTGACCAAGAAATTATTAAATCATATTTTCATTAGATACAGAACTTTACTGATAGCCAATTCACGAATCTGGCTGCCATTTTATCCCAATTGTGGTTTCCTTGCAGTGCCATATAAGTGAAATTGGTTCCATCGCATTCCTTGACCTCGAAAATGCTGATTTAGACCCTGAGATCATGTTTCCATTGCACATATGACTTCACTAATAGCCATTTTAATATTGTGGCCGCCATTTTGTCTGCCATTTTGATTTTCGTTCAGTGCCACATATGTGACATTGGTTCCATTGCATTCCTTGAGCTCGAAAATGTTGATTTAGACTCTGAAATCATGTTTCCATTGCATATATAACTTCACTTATAGCCATTTAAGATTCTGGACGCCATTTTGTCCGCCATTTTGATTTTTCTGCAGTGCTGCATATGCTGCTTTGGTTCCAGTGCATTCTGCGAACCTTCTATAAATAACTTCTTTTAGTTTTATACTTGAAAATCGGAATTTATCTTAGGAATCATGCGAATCACAGTGGGGGTATTTTTTTACCCCCCGGTGACCAAAATCGGTTGAGAAAAATCGTGACCCTATGAGGGTTAAGCAGCATCTACAAACTTTAAACAGGTGTTTTTGACAGTGCTTATCGCTCGCATTATACGAACAACCGTCTCAATGGAAATCCGACGTATTAGAGGTACCACTAAAACTTTAGGTATATTCGAGAGCATGACATGACACCATGCCAAATAATTTTTCGTGGAAAACAGCTTTTGTTGTCATAAGCCCTCGTCAAATCTGGATCCATTCATCCATTTCAATTTAAGTTTCTAGTTCGATCCATCGACTGCGTAATCCCTTGTTTACCGTTATATATTAATGATTTATCTCATCCACTGTTCGTTAACAGGCATCGCAAGTCTAAACTGTAATATTTTCGCTCTGTCTTTGTATAGGGTGAGTCGGTTTATGTGGGTAGGTGGTTGTGTGAATGAATGAGTGCGACCACTCAATATCAAATGACCGTGCTTGAAATAATCGACTTCCGATCAGGAGATTTATTATAATTTTTTATAGCATTCGTTTTATTTGATGTTAAGTGTCAATACAATGAAAATCTCGATATTTGTTGAGCGATTGCCAGCATGCTGAGCGGACAGTCCGCCAGGAAAACCAGTTATTCTGCCGTAATTGACCTTTCTATACTCCAGGCCGAATTAGCTGTCACGTCCTTATCTGGTGGGTTCAACTATAATTATAATGGGCCGTCTCGAAGAGAGACGCACTGCTGCAGGGTGGTGTAAGATATCGCTTTGTAGCTGCTAGATGTCGTTAGGGCGAACTTTACGGAGTTGCTTCTTCGTATCTTCCAACCTTGTGAAGTGCAGAGGGGCGATGTTACTTATGACCGGAAACCACGGCACCGGGTGGGTCGGAGAGTGCCCGAGACAATACCCGTAACGGTTGACGCGTTCAGTTTCACGTCGACCAGGTTATTGTGGGTTGAGCGTATTTTATAATACACCTCTAAATAATATATTTATGAAGCTATAAATAAACATCTATCTCAATCGATGAACAATATCAATCGGTTCTTTTGCGTGCTGTACATTTGACATCCATTCATTCTTTCGGACATTTTTACCTAACGCCCCTTAAATTGACTGAACTGTGATTTAAGACATTAATTTTGATAGAATGTTTGACTGAATGTATGCAATGTAGTTGATTGACTTTCTGGCTATGATTCCACCGGATTAGAATGAACCCGAGTCTGTGTCTCTTCTATCTCTCTTTGTCTATAATTATGTGTCTCACTGTCTCATTCTGTCTCTCTCTATTTTTCTCTGTTTTTCTCTCTGTCTCTGTCTGTCTTTGTATTCTCTTTATGTCTTTCTCCATCTCTGTCTCTCTGTCTCTCCCTGTTTCTCTCTGTTTTTCTATCTACCTGTCTGTCTGTGTATGTCTTTGTCTTTCTCAGTATCCGCCTCAAGATTTCTCTTGTGTGAATTTCTTATAAGTTCACAGAGTCTTGAATGGTGAAAAAACAACTGAACCTGGAGTATATAATATTATACATGTATAATTTATATATAAGGGCAAGGTACGCGATGGCATTGGCCGTCTACCAGCAACTCGACATCGTGCGGAGGAAGTCGATGATGATGGACGGGACATTGAAGAGGCTGGGGCGATATTTATTTCGGTTGAAGGTAAAACAATAATTATAATATTCGTTTATTGACATTCAATCTGACACACCGCAGAACGATTACAGGTACAAGTTATACGAATTACGGCCAGCTTCGCACGACACGCAGGTCGGCTACAACAGGATCGGTAACTTAACACTAATGGCCTAGGTGCTGGAACGCTCCTGATACGGCCAAGCCAGAAGTGGGAGGGCTAACTTATTTTTCAACAGACCCGAGGCAAACAACACAACAGAAAGCGCCACTGGCAGCTAACAGAAAATTCAAATAAATTTTTGCCCTGAGCGAGGCTTGAACCCAGGGCGCGATAATGACTACTCAGTTTATCGACCAACGCTCTCTCCACTGAGCTACGGACCCCCCAAAATAC
Organism: Lumbricus terrestris; assembly: GCA_949752735.1. Classification (NCBI taxonomy): domain Eukaryota; kingdom Metazoa; phylum Annelida; class Clitellata; order Crassiclitellata; family Lumbricidae; genus Lumbricus; species Lumbricus terrestris. Next base: position 9,853,115 of record OX457049.1, read on the forward strand.
AAATACATCGTTGAGCAGACTAAAATCACGAAACAGAAGAAGAAACTGCGGGACGTCAGGGACTTCAGGGTTTGTACCACGGAGACGTATATAAAAAACACTCGCGGAGAGAGGAAACTGGATGCATCGAATCGTCAGGTAAGCTCTTCCCTTCGTGCCACATACCACTCGCCATCGGCTCCAGAAACTGTTGTTCCCACAAAGATCCTTCAGGAGAGCATCGTCGGTCTCTAAGTCTCATCGGTGGAGTCTTCATAACAATTATACGAAAACAAAATTCGGATTGAGGAAGGTTGAAGATAATCATACTCTCGCTTTACATGAGGAAATTCATGGAATAGTAGTTAATCACATAACGCGCCCGATCAATATTCATTATTATAATAGACTGTCAAACTAGTTTGAAGGTGTCTAATACAATCCGTCTAAAATTAATACGCAACGAGCTCGATTAACCACATTGGACATTATTATGGTGGAGTAAATACACGAAATTTATAAATCCGAAATGCAATAGCAACCAAAAGTTGTCCTATGATATGGGGGTCAAGAAATGTCGTGACAGCTATTTCAATTTATTTCTCATTTGTTTGGTTTCATTACATTTTTGGGAGACTACTATTATAGGTCTTGACTTTTCTGACAAATGGATGGATTTGGTAGGTTGGGCTATCGATAATGACGATAGCCCAATAAAGACGAACCTGTGACCCCATGATGTTGAGCGTAATCGACCAGTCCAAAGAGGGAGGACGCATGGCGAGAACGTCAAAATTTACAATCCAAAAACCATCCAAACCCTGACGAAACTGATGAAGAAAAGTCAGAAACTCGATACTCAACATCAGCAAACATAAGAAAATCGGAACAAAAACGAGCGAGTTATGCCACAGACGTAAAAATTTGTCATAACAACAGAAAGGCAAGATCGTCGACCAACATGGCCGACGACCATAGAGCGCCTCAGCGTAGAGGGATTGAGCAAATGCGAGCAAAAAATAAAAAAATAAATAAATGAAACAAATTACTTTAGACACCTTTAAAACTGATAATTATCTTTTATGAATTGCTCAGACTGCTTTGAAACTCTATCTTCGCAAGTGCTATCGCACCTCAACTCGTCTGGAAATAATTGATTACCATGTGGTTAGCATACTTATATATATCTACGCACGCGTTTTGTTTGTATTTGCACTTGTTATAGAGCCCCTTCAAGCTCTCTCTATTCAGAAGCGCTCCCGAATGCAGAGCGAACACTGCATCGGAGTTTCACGCCGAAGCGCGGAGCAATTGCGAGTGAAGGACTTGCCCAAGGTCCTTACGCGGCGAGGTGGATTCGAACCTCGAACCTTCCGGCTTCAAGGCAACGACGCCACCACTACCCCACCGCGCCCCACAAGTGGATGGATGGATCCGATTTGGCCAGGGTCTATGGCAACAGAGGCCGTTACCCTGGACAGAAATCATAAAAAACTTGCAATAGACCTACTATAGGCTTCTCTACACGTCTTTTTAAAATGGCGTATTATTCCAAATCGGATGGTATTGAAATTTCAAATAATTTTTTTAGCTGCACAAAAATAATTTTACAACTGCCCACATCCATTTAGAACTACACATTTTGTGTAGAACTACTAGAACTGCACGTTAAAAAAGCCCTGCCAACGAGTATGTTGAAAGAAAAGGCGTACACGACTGCATTGTCGCAGTGCGTTTGCTATAATTGGTTTCTTTTGAATAAACCAAAATTATGGGAACAAATGCTCGACGAATAATAGTTGAAGTTAAAAACACCCTTTTATATAGTTATTTAATACGATATATAGGCACGCCTTATTTTTGGTAAACGTAGTCATTAAGATGTTCTCGATTCGTTGGTCCTTCAAATGTAGTAAATAAACTTCGCCTCTGTTCGAGCTCTGACAGTACCAGTCCTAACCCTGAAGAATGTAGGAGGGGACATTATCATCTTCCGATTTTCACTCAGTTTGGAAGACTTCATTCAGAAAATGTTCCTTTAAACCAACTTACTAGAAAAAAACCGCAGAATAACTCATTAGTTGTTTCTCAGGACTTTGACGACATGAAGATTATTCGTGAACAGCATTGTCGAGCTGTGTTGTCTCTGAAATGGTTGTCCAGTTGTCGAAAGCGTTGTTGTCGCATCACGCAGGTCAACTCCTTTAACCAGCCTACCATCTTTTTATCTTCATTGAATGAAGCTTAGCATTGGATTCGTCAGCCTTTTATTCGAGTCTCGCTTGGCACCGAACTGTTGTAATAGTCTAAATTGTTTCTACGCAACTTTGTTCGAACGGTTTTCTGCCATGAGCAGTGGGATATATGAAGTAACGAAAGATGATTGCGACGCATTTATTTAGCGCCACGGTCTGATATTGTCAAGTATCAATCGATGGCGATGAGCAAATGCGAGTGAAGGACATAGACTAAGCGCAAGCCGTCCAAGGTGAGATAGACGATAGAACTATTTTCGCCCGTAGACCTATTGCAGGGCGATCTGTACACGACTACTTGTATGGAACAATTTTTGAAATGTAAAAATATTACGAAGACGACGACCTGAATTGCGTCACAACAATTGTCGTCTCTCGCGATTGGTGTATGCCTCTCTGGTCTCATGGTTGGGTCTCGCAATGGTGGAGGACCAGGAAAGACTTGACTGACTTCTGCAGAGAATGAGACGAGCTGGGGTTAATCAGCTGCATGGTGCGTGATGCTGTTTCCAACCGACTGAATGTTGTGCTGAGGAATGAGCTCCACGTTCTACGCCCTATGTTGCCAACTAAAGTCAATCCACATTATAACCTGCGACCCCGCCCCATGATTTTTCCGTGCCGGCCAAGATCGATAGAAATTTCTTCCCACGGCGGATGCTATCTGATGTACAAAACAGGACAAACATTATTTTTAGTCTCTTTTAATATTATACATACCTCGATCCGTAATTCCCGTCTCCTTCACTCTTTTGACTATTATTTTCATGATCCAAACTCTAGGCTGCAGCTTTTGTACATAGTTGCGTTTGTGTCAACGAGTCTTCAATGAAGGAGTAATGGTAGTTGTTGTATGTGTATTACTTGACACTTTATGCTGCTTGCGACCAACTGGTCTGAATGCTTCTTAACCAAACTAAGTAGAACCGATGTTTTATTTATAACATCAAATATAACCGTTTTTGAGGTGTGTAAAGACTAACCTCGCATCCTGTGGTTTTCAATACCGTATAACTTTTGTAGCGGAGGTATTGCTCTGAAATACTATTGCACTCCGACGTTTAACTGAAAAATACTGATACTTCCAATGTAGCAATAAAAATCATGTTCGACGTATTTGGCATTACTGGAAAGGTTGACACTATAAAAATGGAATAAACACATAATTGCGTAATAGGTGCACAACATTACGTAAATAATATTTATGGCTTTTGTTGCCGAAATGTGTTAATAAACTATCAAATTCTTTTGCTACATGGACAATTATAGTTTACAGCTCTAAAGTGTTGGTGCAGATGGTAAACACAATGTTTTCATTACACACCTGGGAAACGCATGCAGTCTCGTTATAAATACAACAGAAGCTAAAAAACGTTGAGTCGGCTCCAATACCCGTCACAACAATATTTAGATTCAACAGTCACAGACTCGCAATCTAGCTGTCCTGTATAATTCATGGCGACTGCCTTTCATTTAGACCTAAATCCAGCCTGGAAGAAAGAAGGTTGGCGACAGTATTCATCTTTGCATCTTTGTTTTGATGCAGTGTTGCTAAGCAACAACTGAACAATCAACTCATAAGAACGCACACACACAACAGACAAACACGAACACACACAAACGAGCACACAAACGAGCACAAATACACATACACATATACCCCCACGAACACACGCACGAGCACACACACATATGCACACACACACACACATGCAGATGCACCCAGGCGAACACACACACAATTACTATATGTTCTTTGAAAGCTCCAGTCCCAAGCATTAATATTTATGGAGACCCAACATCTTTGTAACATACATGTAGACGGGCATTGACGGATCTTCAAGTAATAATCCATAACTACATTAAATACAACGAGTAAAAAATTCATAATTAATATCAGTATTAGCATGTTTAGAATATATTTTAAATCTATTGTAATTATTTATGATTTCCATCCACGAACATTCGTTATTAAATTGTGAATATTTTTCGAGTTTAAAAACGAATTTTAGGTGTGGTCTGTTTGAATGGTAAAGTAGGATGGTCGCCATGTCTTTGTAGCCACATAGAGTCGTTCATCTCAAGCAAACCAATCATTCTTAGGAGCTGTAATATGCGAGGCAAATTTTCTGTCGACGACTTCGACCCTCTGTTGTCATAACCTGTCGATAAAATCCGGATCTGTCCAATGTGTCCATCTATTCACTGACAAAAATTAATCGCAGCATCAGTCAATAGCATTTCACGATTTATATTGGTAAGGTTCAGTGCCATTCGCAATGTCTTTCTTATTACATAAACGTTCACATTAAAACAAATTTATTAGACACCTCCTATTTGTAAGACTATGATATTATAATTATTTCGCTAAATCGGCGTTCAATAATATTATATTTGAATCTTGTTCGAGTCTTGACACAAAATTACACGACCTAAGAACGACGTGATATTCATTCGAAACGAAGAACACCGTCAACAAAACTAACAATCGTCACTAAAGACCTCTGAAGCTCTTATAATTCGTTTATTCATGGACCACGGACGAGCGATGGATAAATTATGAGAGCGATGCGATTGAATTTCGTCATGAAAATAGCGTCCATAAAAAAATAACTAAAACGAGTCAGCATGGTAGCGACTATGAACTGAATATTTCACCATTCTCGCACTGATAACACTATGCACGTAAAAGCTGTTTATATAAAAAAATATACAACAGGTTGCGAAAGCTGATCAATACCATGTTTGAAGAGAAACTATAGAAAATGGCGTAATATCTCGCTTGTAGTCATCATTAATAGCATCCAAGCATGTGAGAGTCATTACCATGTCTAAAATGAAAAGCGACAGGTTAGTGCTAATCGTCGTTGTCTATAGAGACAAAGTGTCGTTAACCCTCATCCGGACAAGGGGGGGTCTGGCCAGACCCCCCTCTAGATATTTGCGGCATAACTTTTTTAAATTTTATATTTTCACAAATTGCTTTTATGACTTTGTTCCTATATTGCAGGGCTACAATGAGCACATCAAAACGACCAAAACGGTTCAGTGCTCGTGAGGCACTGGAGCTGATACTGGCCGAGACTGACAATGACAGTTTCGAGAGTGAGAGCAACGACGAAGAATGTGAAGGTGAAGAGGTGTCAGTGCCTGAGCAACAACCTTCAGACATTTCTTATGATGAGGACAATGTTGAAATTGAAGATGATGAAGAACAGGATGATGAGACTGATCATGAGAGTGACAATATTGCTGAAGAAACTTCTGACACTGTTGAAGCTGAGAGACCAGAATACAAGTCAAGGTCCGGATATGTTTGGCAGTCAAAAGCACTACCAAGATGCCGTGCTCCGTTGCACAACGTAGTAAAAGAAAAATGTGGACTAAAGGACTACGGACATATAGAGAACATTCAAGGGAGTTTTGACATTTTCATAACAGCGGAGATGAAAGACATCATCATTCGACATACAAATCAGAAAGCAGCAGCATATTATGAGAAATGGAATAAGGAACATAATGACAATAAAATATGGAACGATGTTCAACTCGAAGAACTGAATGCATTCATTGGGCTGCTCCTGTATGCTGGTGTTCTGCGGTCGGGCAAGGAAAGTCTCACCGAATTGTGGAAAATGGAAGATTGTGGCAGACCGATATTTCGAGCAACAATGGGGCTAAGGCGCTTCAAAAGCATCATGCAATTTCTTAGATTTGACGATTTTGCCACTCGCTTGGAACGAAAACAAACAGACAAACTGACTCCAATCAGGAATCTTCTAGACAAATTCAGAGCCACATTGCCTAGTCCATACACACCAGGGCCATGCTTGACAGTGGATGAGCAGTTAGTTCCATTTAGAGGACGCTGTCCATTTCGTCAATACATGCCGTCGAAACCCGCCAAGTACGGAATAAAGTGGTGGTTGTGTTGCGACTCTGAGAATTCATATGTTTGTGATCTTGACATTTACACTGGTAAAGCGCAAGATGGTCAAGTTGCCAAACGAGTAGGTGAAAAGGTTGTGACAACATTTGCCGATTCGTTCAAAGGATCCGGGCGCAATATCACTATGGACAACTATTTTACCAGTGTTCCATTGGCCAAGACATTGCTTCAAGACAATCTCACATTGGTTGGCACAATGAGAAAAAATAAATCAGAAATCCCATCGGATTTTATGCCATCGAAAAAACGCCAAGCTGAGTCATCGAATTTTGGTTTCGATGGAGATCTCACGCTAGTGTCCTATGTGCCGAAAAAAAATCGTGCTGTGATTCTATTGTCTACCATGCATCATAGCGCTGCTGTCATCCCTGAAGAGCACAACAAGCCCCAAGTAATACTTGATTACAATGCAACAAAGGGTGGAGTTGATACGGCAGATCAAATGATTCGAATCTTCTCTGTAAAGCGCAAAGTAAACAGATGGCCTGCTGTTTGTTTTTTCAATATCATTGATATTTCAGCACTGAATGCTTTGATCATTTGGATAATGAACAATCCAGAATGGGAAATGAAAAAGCGTTTCAAAAGGCGCTTGTTCTTGAAGGAACTGGCGAGATCTCTCGTGGTACCATGGATCACAGCCAGAGCAAGCAAGCCACAGTTATTATCAGTTCGGCGTGCAATCTTGGCTTCTGGGTTTCAGATTGTTGCTCAAATGAAGCAGGAGGTGGAAGGTTCAAAACGACGATGCTACCTGTGTGGCAAGAAGAAGGACAGAAAAACACAGTACAGATGCTGCACATGTTATAAACCGGTCTGTCTGTCGCACAGTTTGTCTGCCGTACAGTACACATGTGATCTTTGCAAACAAGAACAAGACTAACAGACTATAACTCATGTTTGCAATTTATGTGTATTCCATTAATTTGTAATATAGCTGCTAGACTTTGAACATGACAGCATTGAGTACTAATTGTACTACAGGTACGATTTCTTTTTTTCTTCTTCTAATTTTATAAATATATCATTTGAGTCGATCAGACATGCACGACAGACTGTCACAACTAATGTAACTGATCATTTAGTTTTAAATTCATCATAGAAATGATTTATGTTGCATAAAAAGACTTATACATTGTTGTTTTTAGTCATTCTAATATCATTTTACAAAATTGGCAAATAAAAAACACTGTTACCGATGAAAAACCCATATCAAAACGGGGGGTCTGGCCAGACCCCCCCTTGTCCAAATTAAGTTGTATTTTCGCTTGTTCGGATGAGGGTTAAAAAAACAACCAATCAAATCATCTTCAGGTGGCGCCAGACTTGAGCACATTGACAAAGGAGGTGCGTTTCATCTATCGCGATTTAGATCATCAGATTTAAATAGAACTGTTTACGGCCATTTAAATTGACGCCATGGAAATTCTTTGATTATTTCTTAATGATTCAGTTAATTGACATGGAATGTATCGAACCTGTCTAAATTAGGTTAAATATAGCAAATGACAGATATACATATATTTGACACCTTTTAAAACATGCTTTAACGCATAATAAATAAATGAATAGGAGCATTTTTTGCAATTTCGCTCTCACGATGTATTTCCCGCTTTATTTACGTTCGAAAGCAGAACGTGACAACAAAATGAATACAAGAAAACGTAGCACACATATCCGCAAAATAATAGCATGATAAATTCTAAATCACAAAACTCTGCCATTACCTTGACTGAGGTATTGCCAGTCCAAAGAATGGAAGAAAGAGGAGGTTGACACAAATCATCTCTTCTTATTTATCACGCAGTGTCGTTAAGCTGCGGCTGACCAATCTAATGTGAATTCAACAAAGGATTCTATATTACCCTAACATGGAATGACATCAGAGCAATCATTGTTAGCCTATACATGGTCGCAATAAGTAAATCTCAACGGCTCTAAGATATTAAGGAAACTATAGACGAAAAGACTTACACACCTATTTCTATTTCCTATTTTAAAACCTCAACGTCATACCGACACTTACTTTGTCAGCACGACATGGAGAGGCGTCCAGACACTTATTTTTCCACAGTTCAAGTGGAATGATTACCAGAGCGAAGTGAACTGATCGACTCAGATCGAGGAAGTTCATTCCACATGAAAGCATACAATGATTAATTGGTTGAACCAGCAAACGACTATTCGTGTCCTTGCAAACTCATTCTGACGAACACCGTTCATAAAAGTATTCCTTATGACAGTCGTTTAAAACAGAAAACCCTTCTACCAGCATGATTCAGCTTACAGATTACGTCACTATTAAATAGTGACGCCACATAAGTTCTTTTGATTGTAAGATAATGATAGATTTTGAAAGGCAGACGTATTGGTCTTCTTTGTAGCCTGATGGTTAAAGAAACTAGACGAACAAAACATAGATTTAAAGAGTTTTTCTACTTATTAACTATTTATTACAGTAGAAAAGGTGTCGTATTTATCGATAAGCGTGGATGCGCTTTTCTATTGAAATCTGTTATCTGGTGGCTGTAAGGTCGCGGAGATCAACCATAATTTATTCTAATCTAATCCAATCTGATCCATAATATTGTCAAATCTTCTAATCCAAGTGCAGAAGAATGAATCCGATAGGGTTTTGCGATTTAACCATGTCCGTTCATTATAAAGCCGTGGATGCAAATATCAGTTTGGAGTGGTAACCTAATGGCCACCCAAATATTAAGCACAATAAGGCAAACAAAACTTGTTGAAGTTCCGACGAAGTCACTACAAGCCTGACTCAAGTAGTCACACGTGAAGACTCACAAACACTCACGGACAAAATAAGCTAGTTCGGAAAGAGAACATTGCATGAACAGAACGACTAGTTTGTATCAACGTAGCTGGATTGGGAGCGCCGCTGAGTGCGTTTATGAAAGATGCGCTATATAAATTCCTGACATGATTGAATAAATGACTGCACTACGCTTAATGATAGGCTTGATAATATAATTATAAGACGCTATTTTTATTGGTCAAGTCATCCTCAGTGCATAAATGTTCATGAGAATCTATTGCAGATTTTATTTTAGACATATATCTATTTATACGATCTTCGAATTCTGCACCAATCTACATTTATACGGTTATCACAGTCTGTTGACATGGATGGATGGGTCCGATTTGACCAGGGTCTATGACAACAGAGGCCGTTACCCTGGACAGAAATTTGCTCGGCATATTGCAGCACTTTAAGAGCAAGGTACTGAACCATTTTTTTTTGTCTGTTGACATTTATTGTGGCAAACTTTTAAAGTACTGGAACTAACGCTAATAAGGGTGTCGAAGGGAACCGATCGCGATTATGGATCTGTTGTCGATATCAACAGCAGCCAGTGTTTTTCGAATCATTTGAGATTATTGAGTCTGCAGGGTCTCTATTTAGTGTCGTGAGATTCTGTTATCAGCTATATCTTTTGTCTGAAGCAGAACTGCTGGAAGTTGAATTAATTCTCACCATTTAAATATGTTTGGTTATCCTGATTTCTTTGGATAAAAATTAAAACGCGGCAAAAATTTACACAAATTCATTCATAAAAATAGAGACAAAACGTAATATTTTAAAATACGCACAGTCAAGGGATATAGCTCCATTGAGTTCGATTATATCGGTAATCCTGATTACCAATATAGCGGTCGGATAATAAATTGCAACGGTGCGAGACCGCTTTGAAATGCTGATGCCTAGAAATGAAGCCGAGATTTTGAAGACATCGATTGGCAGCAAAAATCGTTGAATGATTACGGTAGTTCTATAAGATGCCTGTAATCTTATGTTAACGGTTTTCGTAAAATTATGTCAAATTATTATTATGCGGCTGATGCATAATGAGGTGTATATATAATAAGGAAGATTATTCATGAATTTCATTGTTACGTTGGCGCGACCTCTCATGACTAACAAAGACGTTAACGTCGGTTGTAGAGCAGTTTAGTGATCGACAACACTACTAATATTATTTCTAAAGCCCCTACAGACTTTACAACGGTACTTTTCGATGTATATAATAAGTTTATTGGTCTCGTCACAAGCGTTTGTCAACATCATGTGACACGTGGTGCAGTGGGTACATGTATGCTCGTTACCTGGCAACCGGATGGTTGCAGACTCGAATCGACCTCAAATCGCCGCGTAGGGACCTTGGGCAAGTCCTTCACTCGCAATTGCTGAACGCTTCGGCGTGAAACTCCGATGCAGAGGTCTCCACTTACAATTATAGCGAAACACTAGCTACGCACATTAACTTTGATTAGCCGCTGACGTAAACACCTTTAAAACATTTAAATATTTGCTATATAAAATTAGAGAGCGCGACGGTTAACAATTATGCTGCAATAGCAGGGTCGTCATCAGCTAGCATTTAATTAATTTCATTCCCTCCTACTGAGCATGATGCACCGTACAAAAGGAATGCAGTGATCTCACATGCACTCAATAGCGCATTGGGAAGATGGGGAGGGCTAAATACCACTTAAACGGATAATTTCTTAAGTTTGGAAAACCAATAATGTCTACTTTGCGACCAAATCCTTTTATATTAAGCTGAGCAAATGAATGCAGTCGGAATGAACTGTGGATGAATGCAAAAATTAAGAGGTATATGAAAAATCTCTAAATCTAAAATATAGCCCAACGACCTTAAACATGAACTTGAGCTAGATAAACAATGGAGTTAAATATTCCTGATCGAAAGCTGGTGTTCAGTAGAGAATCTGGTTCTGTTGTAATGGTCTATTATTTTGTGGATGATTATAGATATGGTTTGCGATGTCTTCCTCTTTTATCTAAGTTTGCAGCTGACACTCCCAGAGAAAATACATTAAATTATACTATACGTTTTTATAACGGCCTCTCTGACTATTGCATGTCTTTCATAAATGATATACTTATTTCTGCATTTTCACCTTCACAGTCGATATACCTTTAAATAGTTTTCTCAGCGCGCTATATAAGTCAGTTTCATTTATAGGTAGATGGTTCACAATTTTATTGTTTATAAGTGCTGTAATATTGTCAAATCGGTGATGGTCGTAATTGGTTAGTCTTAACGTCATTGTGGTGAGTGGTGACTGGTATTATTTTGAGAACAATCAGCCTCACAAATACCCCTCATTATTATACGTTATCGGGAGTTATTATATCCGGAGAAATATTTTTTTATGGAATTTGTGAATTTTTAATTAGATACCCAAACTAGAGATGATCCGGGATTTCAATATATCACTTTTAGTGAACCCACCAACTGCTCTTTTGTGTGGACTCGCTAAAAATGATATAACTTTGTTTTGGTTTAAAATATTTTAGTGAAATTGGCAGTTGTGCGTAAATATTAATTGCTTTATGCGTGAAAGATGCGATTTATAAATTCTCTTTCTCGCCAAGATATTTGTCAAAAGACCTTTTGGGTCCTTTCATAGTCCACCCAGTATACGCGTTAAATTATCATCTTTTCTGATTTTCCTATTCTGACTCTACTCTTTTCCGCTCTATCATCTCAAACAGTTGTCACATTCTTAACGACCTCTCCCTCCCCATAATATCCAAACTCCAAACCGCACTCGACCCAGGCCGCATGATCTAATCTTACGTAGAGTTGATTCCTGTGCATGGAATGTTATATTATGAGAATGTTGTATGACGTTGCATAAATATCTATATAATTATAATTCTCTTCTGTAACTGTAGCAACTGTGCATGTGATGCTAGTCCAATAAAGAATATTCCTACGTAAGCTTACTTAGGCTACTTTTCACCCGACGTCATTAAGCCAGTGAATGTGTGGGTTGGTTGGTTGGATGGGCCGCTGGGTCTTGCATTGAGTTCAATGACCTCAGAAGATGACTTTGACCTGGAATTATCACAAAATTGCGTATAAATATTATTACAGGGGACGTCATCGGTAGAAAGAGTCGGAAAAATACTGGAGATAAAATGATGCCCATGCACACCTCAAAAAAGAAAGCATGTAATTTTACAATTACGGCATTGTCACCATGATACTCAACTCCGTCCCAGCAATTTGTCAGCAAATATCGCGGTTTAGTGTAACAGGTAACAGAAATATTATGGAAAAGCATTCGGAATCTCTCCAAAATATAATGTTACCAGTCCGCAACCTGAACTGCAGTCACAGCTGAGAGCTTGAATAATGTCTATGCTGCTGCTATGTCAACTGATGCCGACTACATTGAGTCTGCTCTACGACTATCGGTACCCACCAACAGACCGGTGTTTCCACAGACGAGAATAGTCCATCTGCTTGATCACCTACAGTCCTAAACCATACTGTCGACGGAATGGACAGCCCTCCACCATGAGGCTCACAGCACCGATTTATACCGAATATATAATCCTTTCTTGGAAACTTGTCTCTTGCTGCTAATCATGTTCCTTCTCAGTGGAAAACTATGGACTTGGGACTGTCACTTCCCTAGCTCTGCAACTTTTTTTGCAGTACATCCTATTTCAGGGGTTCTCAAACTGTGGTACGCGTACCCCTGGGGGTACGCCAGACGCCGGTAAGGGGTACGCGAAAAATTCCAGAAATATAAATTCTCTTCAAGTTTATGGACTAGCCAATTATATGCTGAAGTGCCGTTAAACTCAATCAATCAATCAATCATTATGGACTGTGTGTCCATCTTTCTTTGATTAGCAATGATTTTAAAACGTTGCAACATATAGGCTAGCAGCATCGTCATTTGTTTCTTTCACAACATAATAAGACACATATTACGGCAAACAGTGTAGGCCTATATTTACATATTTATGTTTAGGCCTATTACTATAATTTTGAAACAGGTAATGCATATATGGCTGAAAGTAGGCCTACCAAAGTCAGAAATTCTCAGTCTATAGGCCTATTGAAATTAGAGCTCAAATAGCGGAGAGCTGAATTGGCTGAAGGATTAATTTCTGGTCGAGCTTTAAATTTTGCGATTTCTTTCAGCACGTCATATCTGGGTGAAACTGGTTTTTAAACTCTTCTTGCTATCAAAAACAAACATGGGGCAAATTTTGAAATTGACAAATATTAAATAAGATATTTTTAATATGTGCTAGTCTAAGCAAGCCCACAACACTAGCCTACAGATTGGCGCTTTCTTACAGAGGTTTGAATAATAAAATCTTATCAACAAATTTAAAAGGAAAATTGGTCTATATGGACCAATAATTATTTTATTTTACTTTTAAATTTGTTGATAAAATTTTATGATTCAAACTTAATTTTGCTCCATATACGACTCTAATAAACGATGTCACCAATGATTAAATGGACGTTTAGTTGTCACTGCAGGGGACCTCGCAATGGCATTTTGTTTCTGATCTGACTTTGCTTGGGGGTACGCCATCATTCGAATTTTTTACTTGGGGGTACAACAAAAATAAAGTTTGAGAACCCCTGTCCTATTTGCTGACGATTCGAATGCTTTTTACTCTCACTCCTCTCATGAACAGCTAATTAAAATAGCAAATAGCGACCTATAAATGGCCAGTGAATGGTTCAGAGCCAATAAGCTTTCACTGAATACTGCAAAAACTAGTTATATAATTTTTAGATCTAGTAAAAAAATCTTGCTCCGCCCCATGGTAGTAATTTGCTAATTGAAAATATATCAATACCGCAAGTATACTCATCTAAATTACTGGGTGTACATATCGTCCAGCACTTAAAATAGAATATACACAAAACTGAAATTAAAAAAAAAACAAAAAATATAGGCATAATTCACAGAATAGCCTATCTTCTTCCACCTCATATACTAAAAACATTATATTTTACACTTATACAAGCATACGTAAGTTATTGCAATCTCATATGGACGTCTACTGTACATAATGACACAGAACTTACAAAACTAAATGTGCTGCAGAAAAAAGCCATAAGAATATTACCAAGTCTCCCTTTAAGCTCAAAACTGTCCTTTTTGCCGTGCTACATTCGGGAGCGCTTCTGAGTAGTCCCTTTGAAGAAGCGCTATATAAATTAATGAATGAATGAATGAATGAGTGAATGAATGAATGAATGAATGAATGAATGAATGAATGAATATAAAGTGTTGGATGTATAATGGAAGTATACTTATTGTAGGCAGTGTTGCCACAGGGTTGCCAGGTCGTCGCGAAAAGCGCGAATTGGGCGACTTTTGAAAGCGCTTGCGACTGAAATTTTGTCCTCGCGACCTCGTGCTTTTTGGGCGACTTTTGAATTGCCTCGCGGTCGCAACGGCGACTCTTTTTGACGACTTTTTTAGTCATCAGCGGTTTCGGCAAGCGAAAAATGAGGAAAAACTGGAAAATTCACGAAAAAATGGCATTTTTGCGAAGCAGTCAAGCAGCAAAAAATTCTGACGACTTTTTTTTAGTCGTCAGAAATTTTCGCGACCGAAAATATAAAAGCTCGACGGTCTCGCGATTTTCGCGACTTTTTTTCGAAATCTCGCGACAAAGTTTTGCCAAAATATGGCAACCCTGTGTTGCCACTCTAAAATTAAAAAAAAAAATTGAAGGGTAAAAAAACCCAAGAAAACCCAAGTTGAGCAAATCTTCCGAAAATGCACAGAATTTCCCGAAAATTTCCTGAATTTCCCACAAATCTTATGAAAATTTCCCGAATTTTCCGTCCAAAAATCTGATGACCTTTTTTTAGTCATCCGGCACATATCTCGGAAAAAGTCCACCAATTTCACGAAAAATGACCGAAAATGATAGAAAAAATCCCTTTTTTCCGTCGAAAAAAACACAAGAAAAAACCCAAGTTCGTCCAAAAAAACCATTTCCCAAGTTCGGATAATAAAAACCAATATCTTGTGAAATAATCCAAGGAGTGGCAACGCTGACTGTAGGCCTACACAATGTACCTATTCCTTTTTTGGTTGATCAAAGGTAAATGTTATAGCTTCGGAGAAATCTAAAGTAAAGGTGTCAATCTAACAAAGGGGAATTGTTAAAACCTATCGCTTGTTCATACACGGATATGAAACACATAGACACGTTTATCTTAAAGCAGTATAAATAAGCTGTACGTAATACGAAATCCGTTAATTGCCAATTATGATTATGACGCTTGAAAGATCAACGGCATTGTTACTATTATTATTGAGGTTTTTATATAGCGCACCTTCAATGTAAGCTATTCAGCATCGCTCCCAATCCAACGAAGAACAAATAATGTAGTTTTTAAGTGGTAAAGGCACACAGTGGTGCAACCTCTAGGTACGATAGGAAGCTCAACATGAAGCCCATTCCAGGTTCTATAGGGCCAGCCACAACTGCATTATAATAGTAGTTCGAGAGCGAGGTGCCAAGAACTCAGAGTGATAAGCGGATCGGAGTTTTGATAGCCGCTGGACACCAGAGGTTGTCTTAATTGTTCACGGACACACGGTTACACACCAACGTAGATGTAGACGCTGCTGTTTGATGGCCCGGTCGATGATCACGTGGTCAAAGAGCTGTCAAAATGTCTTCATTCTTCGCCTCTGAGGAGTTCTCTTGAAGAGGCGCTATATAAATGTACGATTACAATTGCAAGTACAATTCATTGAAATAATATCTAATTTTGTTGCCACTAGTCAAATATTTGCTCAGTAGACCTATATTGACACGTGTCACTTGTGTGCCTCTATTATTATTATTGTTATTGTTATTACATAAGTTTCTTACGCCCGCAAAGTCACACCAAAGTGTGAATCTGAGGGGCGGATAGTCAGCCGCAAGTGGAAGATTTAGTTAAAGTCCATGTGCTTGAAAGTCAAAGAGGCATTGTTCTGAAGTTCCCTCAATTCAACAAAGATAATTCATTCAAATGGGTGGTCAGATGGATGGATCCGATTTGACCAGGGTCTATGACAACAGAGGCCGTTACCCTGGACAGAAATTTGCTCGGCGTATTACAGCACTTAAGAGCAAGGTACTGAACCAGTTTTTTATGGTCAGATTGCAGAGTAATAATTATTTATAGCATCCGTATGATCTAAACAAGAGGTGTCTATTTAACGATGGAAAATTTCTATGATCTGTCGCTCATACACAGCACTGAAACTGAAGAAACAACATGGCTCATAGACACCTCATTTCATCTTGAAACCGTATTATAAGTATTAGACGCATGGAAACCGTCCAATGAATGACCCTTTTATTTTACAAAACTATCGTAATCAGAGTGGCACTTCATAATTGTTAAAAATATTAAATAAATTTGTAACGCGCGTAAGGTCAAACCGAAATGTTAATCTGTATAGTCAGCCGCCAGAGGAAGATGCAATTAAAAGTCCACATGCTTGAAAGCCAAAGAGAAGCAGTGAGTTTTAGCCGCTTTTTGAAGGAAGGAAGGAAGTAAAATTGAGCTTCGTATACAACGGTGTTTGCTATCAAACCGTCATCAAGATCTGAGATGATTTTTTGAGAATGGACTCAGCGACTTCATTTCTTGGCCTCGGCGTATCAAAACGGGTGACCATTTTTCCCACCGTATAATTATACGAGCCTTAAGCTGTTCGTATCGCGATTTGGGGCGACTTTTTGACGTGATCTCGTGGAAAAAGTTTTCCGATATCTGCAACCCTGCACGAGAGTATTTATAGAACTGTCGATGAAATCATAATCACGTAACTCACACTTGGTAGTGTGGCAGTAGCGGTGTCGTTGGCGACGATGATAGTGATCATGATGATGACGACAACGACGTCGATACAAATAATGATGAGACTTCCTTTTATTGTATTGGAAAAATTAACGTTGGTGGGTCTTTAACATCCATCCAACACTCAGTTCACGGGGCAGGCTCAAATGAGTATTGACATCATCCATTGAAAGATATCGTCTCCCACTTAAAACCATCGGTGAATGGTAAATAGTTCCGAAACTGCCCGTGCCTCTGATTACACTTGAAACAATATGATTTATTTTGACACCCGAAAATCGCTTACAAGTGATGTAATAAGTGATAAGAGCGAGAACCCTAAAATAATTGCAGAGCTTGTCCCATGCCAGATGTACCGAGAAAATCGACGTTCATCACCTTTGAATCACTCAATTGTAATGCGTTTTGAATAGAGCTGAATTATGCCAAACAAATTTCTACGGCCTCTGTAACAGTTGTCACAAGACCCCGTCAAATCTGGATTCATACATCCATACTATTTATATCGCTTGAAAAGTTTCCACCACACAAAAGTTCATTATTATAAACATGGTGTGCGAAGTGAATAACGTCGTTTAATCTATTTATTTATTATACGAGAAAGATATGATCTAAAAGTGTCTCATGGGCATTTGAGATGATGACGTATAATAGAAGAATGATGCAGGTCGACTGGAAAGAACACAGAACAAATGCCTCGATTTTGGCAGAGTTGTGGCCGAAACAAAGACTGCTGGAGAGGGTGCAAAAAAGGAAACTGCGATACTTCGGACACCTGATGAGGGCAGACAGCATATCGACACTGCTAATACAAGGACGAATTGAGGGTACCAGAGCACGGGGAAGACCAAGAAGGCGCTGGATGGATGATGTCTGTGACTGGACCGGACTATCACCTGTGGACTGTGTCAGATGGGCTTGGGACAGAGAGGAATGGAGGAAGCTGCTGTCGTTGTCTCTGGTCTCCGACCCTCAGAAATGAGGATGGTCAGCAACATCATCATCATAGGCAGTGATTTACAATGATTATTCTACAACCTAGTGAGCAAAGATAAATTTGATTCATTGATTCAGAAATTGATAAGCTTATAGCGCCTTTTCCGGGCGAACTACTCAGAGGCGCTCTCGACTACAACGCGCCTAAAAAGAACAGCTTTGCGTTTGATAACTTCATGTTTATGATGAGATATCTCTTTAATTGTCCCATTTTATATAAAATTCAAAGGTCTTAATATTTCTCAACAAAGGATTTCGGAAACGCCTGAAACTCTTCCGACCGCACTATGTCAATGTTATTAGAGCAGCTTAGCAAATAGGAGAATGTGAGATTCGCCATAATATAAACTCAAGTCGTTGCATGTTTTATATGATATTTTATGAAAACTGTTGTTTGTCGGTTATTTCGCAAGCAGCGCATTCGATCATTACCAGAACTGATTTCCGAAATATGGTAACTTAATTATTGGAACTGTGTAAAATCTAGCTATAAGTTGTGTCAGAAGCAAACGAAGTAAAGGTGTCAAAGATGCAAAAATTTATTGTCAGATTCTGGATATTTACGCAATAATTTTTTTACCACAAAGGTCATTCAAGGTCATTCAAATCGACATAGTTTCATCTTGTGTGCAATATTTTCACCGGTCGTTTCATTTGTTGATTTGCAGATTCTAAAACTTAATCAGATTACAGTATACCAATCGTGTGAATTTATGTACAAATCGCTTCACAATATTCTGCCTGATGAATTCACTAATCTGTTTTAAGCCAAGCTTAGACTTTAATTCATATGAAACAAGAAGTTCGCTTTCTCTAAGAACTGAATTTGCTAGAACAAACTCCCTTAAATTCTCTTTAAAATGTAGGGGTCCATTATTATGGAATAATTTGCCACACAGCCTTAAAGCCTCTTTTCGCTTGATCTCGACCAGGAGCGCCTCTGAGTAGGCACTTGAAGAGGCGCTATATAAATTGCGATTGATTGATTGATTGATTGATTGATTGATTCGCGTAATGGCATGAGCATTTGCTTGACGAGGAACACTCGTCATTTGCAGTTAAAAGCTTAGGCTAATCTACTGTGTCTTTGATGAATGATGGGTATGGATGGATCCGATTTGACCAGGGTCTATGACAACAGAGGCCGTTACCCTGGGCAGAAATTTGCTCGGCATATTACAGCACTTAATGATGGGTATGGCAAAATGTCTTATTTATAACATAATGTTGTTTCCGATTTAAGGGTGTATTAATCTTATTTATCATAGGCATAGCAACTGCAGCGATATTAAGCGTTAATGTACAACTGAACAGAGGTGCTCAACCTTTTTCCGCGCGCGACACACCTACATTTGCAACCACGCAATCGCCATACGAATATTGTTAAACAATGAGCTCATAAAAAATAATATATTACTTGAAATTGTTAAAAAATCAATGAATGAAATGTTGACAATGAATGCTTTCTAGTTTCTAATTATTCTCTTTATTTACACCCGGCGGCAGAAACAACAAACGTAAACAAGTGCCATAGTTTATATCAGGCAGCAAGTAAGTAAGTAAGTTTGGTAGATATTTAACCTTAAATAGTCCATAGTCAAGCGCACAATGGGACATCCATATAGAAAGCGAAGTAATAATAACAAAGAGTTGATGCTGATGTGATGAAGTAAATCATCGCCAACCATAAACTTATGTACAACCATTGCTAGTCGCCATCCGCCCGGTTGATGGTGTTGATGAGTGCTAGAAGAAAATGGTGACTTCATGATTGTAATACCGCTATGCAAATTTTAGTCGCGAATTTTGTGGCACTGTTAGGTCTGTGCTTAAACAGCAACATTGGATATCATTTGCAGCCGACTCGCGGAGAAATACTATTTGCAGAGGGGTGTCATTCGACACCCATTAAACGTTATTGCTCGTAGATATATATGCATTAGAAACAGACGCTATGCATGTGTAATATGCTAACGCAACTCCTTCACCCACGCGAAATGATAATAGCTAACTTCGTTCACAGCCATTGCATGGAGACTCAGCGCCTTCATTTTTTTCATTTTCTCAGTATCGGCGAATGACGATGGTAGGTCCGATCAATGAATAAAATACGGAGTTAATTGCCACTAGAATCCTCCTTTCGTCATCCTTTCGTGTGCGTCAACAATTAGAACCATGCATTTATTTTATTGCTATATTTATCCACGTCTGTAGCGCCACTTCAAGCTCACTACTCAGAGGCGCTCCCAACAATAACGCTTGCACTGCATCGGAGTTTCACGCTGACACCAATCTCACCTTCATCTCTTACTGTATTGTTTGCATTGGTCACTATTTTGCTTTGACACATTTATTCAGAACTTAAATCACATTAATACACTCAGTGGCGACGCCAGGATTTCAGGTTTGGGGGGCTGAAGCCCCAAGCCTTTCTCGCTCCCAGAGACGCAACTAGAACATTTTCTTCCCCGGGCGGTCATATTGCAATCGCGCGAAGCGGCGAGTGCAGAATGCATGAACGAAGCACATAGCGACCAAGGGTTTTACAAGAAATTGTGCACTGGCACAAACGCGCTCCACGTTGCAAGACGTAGTTGGAGATTGAGTGGGTTATTTAAACGAAGTCAGCAATAATTGCTGATGTTTTTGATTTTTGGTGTATCCAGCCGCAATTCTAGATTAAGTTCCGAATTATCATAAACAAAGGTGTCCAACTAAGGTAGCAAAAGAGAATGGGAGGTCCTCAAACGCGTCCTCGTAAAGTCTATGCCGTGTCCGCGCTATACCATACCCCGAAATTTCAGTCATCTGAGCCAAGTTGGTGACCGAGCTGAGCAAAGGCGATACAGTATATACAGTGCGTGTGCACACAGCAGCCCGAGTAGCTATGTTGTCCAGAGAGTGAGGTAATGTAAAGTCCCTATTGTCTTTGACATACCGATATGCAAGCACTCAAAAACCACGTTGACTAGAGTTCTAAGTTATCACAATAAGAGGTGTCCAAAACTGAATTAATATTCAGAAATTCCGCAATAAAATGGTGCGTAAAGCAAGCGTAATGGACAATGCGCGTGCAACGAAAAGGGTTCTGAACGCATAACAATGGACGTTCTAGAAGCATCGCAGCCGTAGGGTATAAACGTATTGTTAATGGCGTACGTTGCAGAGGGCCACATTGAATGGTCTGCGTGTAATATTAGAACCTTCCAGTATTAACGATAGCTGGTTGTCTTTATTATGTCGTTGTTCATCAAATACAGAATCAAGCGTGAAGCCAACAACGACGTTCGCCACGGTTGGATGCTAACAAACAAGATTGTTATGAGCTGGTACCAACGATATTGCGCGGTCGACATTATTACAACTCTAAATAGTTGCAGCCACAAAACACCGTCGGACAACGAATAATTGCAATATATTAGTGCATCTGTGCTAGTTGATGATTACGATACCTTTTTTTACCTAAAATTAGCTTTTATGTAAAACGTTCAAGCGCCAAAAATTTATTCATTCAATCCACACGAACTAGACGCAAATTATCGTTACAGGAAATAACGTTCATACAAAATTAATATTAGTCAAATTGAGGTTCATTTAAACCCGTTTTGACAATCAGAAAGGCAAGATTGTCATTTTCGCTGCATTGACGGAATACGCTTCTTGCGCATTCTCATATGCAGCAAATAAAACACAAAAGAGGTGTTTAAAGACCGGTACGCATGGATGTACTTCTTTAGTACGCAAGATCCAAAAATGGATTTGTAGCGTGTGTATATTAATGAACAATATTATTATTTACGCTCCCACTTGAAATGTCTATCTCATGCGCTTTAGGAAAACCGCGTTATTACATTTATTGAATTTGATAATTGAATAAGGAGTAGGTTTAAACCGTGAATGGTCAAGCAACTCAGGACTTAAGATCGGGCAGTATAGGTGGCCCAGGTCTCGGGGCAGTTTTGGCTGGAACTTCTGCTGCGGACTCTATTTGTCGGAATTCATTTGACTGGAATACTTTATGGTTTGAGAATATTCTTGGTGTGGAAAAATGTTTTCGGCGGGTAAATATAAGCATTTCATGGTTGGGAACCTTCTGGTGGTGAGGAATATTTTGGGCGAGAGGAGCATATATCTACGTTGGAGAATATCTCTGGAGTGGCCTCAATATTTCCAGTGAAGAATTGTCGATGCCTTGGACCCGGAGAGTTCTTGGTTCGAATCCACCCTGAGCAAGTCATTCACTCGCAATAGCGTGTGTACTTCGGCGTGAAACTCCGACGTAGTGTCTATAATTAAATGACCATAATCATAATTATATATGTCTATAAAATTACGGGAGGATGGGAAGGAGGAAGGGAGGGTTTACATTTATATCGATTTAAGTTCTCCCGTTAGTCACCTCTAAAACGCACAAACATCTTCCATTATAATCGAAAGGACTCTTGAGGCTTATAAAATTAAGTTCATTTTAAAGTCTGGTAGTCTGCGTCATGAGCACGGAAGATCGAAGAGAGTGGAAGAAGATTATTCATGATGCGGCCAACCCTCGTCACGAGGACGGCTGAGGAAGAAGAAGTCTGCGTCATTAAGTTTGCTGCAATTGGCAGGTCAAGAGAATAATAGGCAGCTGCGTATTCCATTCTCTCTTTAGACACCTCTAAAACGCTAGACCATTCCTATATATGAGAGAAAACTATTACGACTATCAAATCAATTAAAGTCTGCAACGATATTTTGGGATTTGCGATGCTGAAACGTTTGCATTTTTTCTTGTAACTAAAGATAATGATAATTATAATTATAATAACTGTAACGATTATGATTGTTTGATATTTTTCCATTATTCAACAATCCGGTTGACAGACGGCAACCGGTTACAGTGTACAATTGTGCAGTTGAAACAGTTTACAGCAACTCAGATAGCAGAATACATAAATCTTAACTGCTAACAGAATAGACAGCCTGGAATAACAGCAATTTTCAGTAAGATGATTTGTAAATTTGTATATTTAATTAATAATTCTTATTAATCAAAAAATCATTGAATTCAAATAAGATACATCATAATTATTATGCAATCATCTCTTGTATTGGAGTAAGGTTTCTCCAAGTTCGCTAAACACCATAGGCCAATTTAGTTCAAAATAAATCTAAAAAGGTCTAAATTCCAAACAACGAATCCGTTGCTGATGCTTGTTGTTGATGATCATGTTCGAGGATCAACATTGACACTGCATCATAAGATATCTGATTAGCGGTGCACTTCTCCGTTATACAGACTTTGGCTGGTACCACCACACACCAGTGTAGTAAAAGGAGTGCTGTGATTTCATAAATTATTAGCAAATTGTGGTGCATTTATTGCATAATAATATTATTATCAGTTTAAAGTTCAAAGTGATGGCATACGTATCGTCGCTTGTAATAAAATGCCACAGCCTGGCCCATACTATTAAAAAATTCTGTTGTAGGCCATTTAAGAATGGCGCTATACAAATTCTTAGATTAGATTTTACTATAATTATTATTATTCAACGTGAAAGAAGTCCTTCCGTCTCCCTTTCTCTCTCTGCCGCACTATCCCATCCATCATCCTGCAGACCTCAGATACTACATTAACATAAGAAACCATTCACGACGACAAATCGAAAAATGCTGTTTGCATAATCCGACCTTTAGTTATAATTCTTATCAACCGATACACTTCATTTTGGAACAAATTAATCGTCAGCAGATTTTTAACAGAAATTTCATGTTTAAATATTTGACATATATTTCTTAAAAACTTGGAAATATCTTCTTTTTTACAGTCAAGTAAAAGATGAGGAATTGTCTCCATCACGTGACAAGCATCACACAAACCGTCAGAATGCCTTTTTTATTATGTATAATCTTTGATTAGTATTTGCCACTCCCAGACGTAATCTAGAAATCTGGACTTTCTTGTGCCTGTGAGGTTCAAGATATTTTATATTTGTATTTACAATTGGACAAAATAATGTATTTGTAAAAATGACCTTTATTATCATTATTAACTTCTATTTGCCATTTATTTACTATAAAAAGTTTAACCAAAGTAACAATTTCTTGAAATTCAAGATAATTAGTAGATTTTATATGATCCAAACTGAGAGCTTCCTTAGCCAAAGAATCTGCTCTATCATTGCCTGTCAGGTCAACGTGACTTGGTATCCAAACAAATCTTACTTGATCAGTATCTAGTTTGCTAATAAGATACATCAAATCATTTAAAAATGTAGGTCTAGATTCACTGTAAGACTTCCTTACTGATGTCAGGACACTCAACGAATCTGAGAAAATTGCAATCTTAAAATTACTATAACACTCACTGTCCAGCAACCATCTAGGAGCCACTACAATTTCAGTCAACTCTGCTGCATAAACACTCGAGTCATTGCACAATCTAAATTGCCTATCTACATTTAAACACGGTACTGTAAAAGCAGCAGCAATACGGTCATCTGCTTTCAACCCATCAGTATATATAGACACATGTCAGTCGCCTACACATGTCAGTCGCCTACAATTACTTACGTTGCCCTCCTTTATTTGCCACACTATGGACTGGTGCCACTTCATCATTATCGGTGGCGTAGTATTTGGTAAACGAGTCTCAGTATCGTGCATAATGGCTGAAGATGTATGCCATGTATTTTGAGAGCTTGCAGTATAGGACATCTGCTGAATTTCTTGCGTCAAATTTAATGATTTGTTAATAATTTTTTGCATCATTTTGGAGAGTGAGTGTTCCCATAAATTGATCTTTTGATGAGTGAAGAAAAAAACGAGTAATTTATAACGATCGGAAAGGTCAATGTAAAAACGGTTGGAAGACACTCACTTATATACGCCGTGGAAAATACTTATTAAGGGTGTATAATCTTCGTTTCTGCCCTATGATTGTGAAGTAGCTTTAACCCACCAACATCTGGTAAAGTTAGATATTATGACCATGATCGAGTGGCCGAAGGAAGGACGCGAGATTTTGGACGGACAAATCTACCATCTTTTTGCGGGCAAATATTTCTGTTGACTTTTTTAGTCATCTGGCCGAAATGTCGAGGGAAAAACCAATTTCCACTGTCAAAAAAGTTGATGATCTTTTTAGTCATTACGTCATTAAACTTGTTCGAAGATCTCTTCTTCTAACGTATTGACCTCACCAGTGTGTTCGTGCAGTGTGAACCAGTGATATTTTCATTAACGATAAGTAAAATTAGAACTGAAAATATTGATTTACGTTCAGTGTAACTTTAACTGTAACTGAAATTATTTTGAGAACGAAAACTGAAATAGAACTGAAATTAAACACAGTGAACGAAAATTAGAATAAAAACGAAAATTAATTTTAGAACGGAAATTAATGAAAAAATTTGAATTTTTAGTTCATAGCCTTTGAAAGGCACACTTACTTTCTGACTCATTCAAATTTGGTATTTTTGACTTAGCACGTACTTCCGTGTGCAATTTATTATGGCCTTTTGCATTTGGACCTTTCCTGTAAGTTAATAATTTTCAACATGATAAGAATGTGGTTATGTGAAAATCACCTTGAATAGGCCTACCGGAGTGCAAATATTTTGTCATGATAGCCTAACTTTGTGCAGCTTGCTCATTGGGCTAAATTAAAAAATCATGTATTGGATTGCTTAAATAGACCTACTGAAATGAAACAGAAAAATAGGTCTAGCCTAACCTTGCAACGCTTGTACCCTAAAACGGACGTTTCGGGATGTTTCTGGTAAACTTTTCAACAATTTAATGTCTTTTTCAGTGAATAAGCGCACACAGAACGCTAAGAAATATATTCAGGGTTGGCGCGAAACTTTCATGTGACTGATTCGAGTCAGCGGCTTCACCACTGATAAAGCACAAGCGCTGCATAAATGTGTAAAAGAAAGAAATGTAACGTGGTAGACCAATTCAATGGAATATGATAAGGGAGTGTGATTAGCTAAATATTGTCACATGTTAGCGGATTGGTGCCATCCACCAACTATTGCCAATTACCATTTTCAGGAAATTACACAAACTAGATCTGGAATTCAAATTGCTTGGTTTTGTAGTAAAAAATACGCATAATTGTTATTGGAGGGAAAGACGGCAAGTCTACGGCAGCACGGCCCACTTGCAGAAGATGTTGAAGCTCCGGCTTTTCAAACTTAGCCTATAAGAAACATATTTTTTTCTGGGTGAAGGTTTCTAATAGGTGGGAGAAGAAACTGTCTGCTAATGTTGCTGATAATATGAGGTTCTTTTAAAATTAAGAGGCATTTCGATATTGAAAATGCTCGAACTTGGTTTAATCTGAGGCAAGTTCTAGGCCTATAAAGAAGTAATACCGAAATTATTTCCATGCAAGAACTGAATTGAAAACTGAAATTATTCTAAAAACTGAATTAGAAGTATAACTGAAATTTTTTGAAGAACTGTAATTGAACTGGAACTGAAATTGAGGAGGTCCAAACTGAAATAGAAGTAAAACGAAAATTATTTGCTGAAGTAAAATATCACTGGTGTGAACATGTTCCAACACTTAACGATTGTGGAGGGAACAAATGCATGGGCCGTCTCCCCACTACACCCATTGAGAGGGACCGTTCCCCCTAAGTCTCCGCCCATGCCAGAAGCCCCCCCCCCCCCCCCCCGCTGGATGATGTCGGCGCTGTAGTCGAGAGCGTCTATGTTATTATTGTTATACTTATATTTTTTATTTTTATTTATTTCTCACGTTTGCTATTGCGCTTCTTCAACGTCCGATTGCATCGTGGACACCGCTTCGGAGTTCGATGAACTGCAGATGGAGGACTTGCTCGAGATTGCTATGCATGTTCATTGAGGTTCATTCGAGCCTGTAACCATGCGGCTCCAAGGCAACGAACCCACCACTACACCACTGCGACTGTAGTTGATTAATGACACTGACAAATTTAGTTCACGTTGACTTAACCCAACCTGACATGCGTTTAATATAATATGCCGTTCCGACTAAGTAAACTTATACAAATCAATTGCATCAGTATTCAATTGGATATTTGGCTCTTGTCTCTTTACGTTTTGACCAATGGTCGTTTCACTATATCGGTTCATTCCTTTTTTATATCCATAATTTTATTATATAATGCTACAGCTATGAAAAAAATAATCAATTGCCTTGCACACCTGTTAAACTATATTTATTGTTTGCTATATAAATGAGGATTTCAGTAACTGTTTTTGTTTAGTCTATAGCTTGTAATCCGTGACGGCTGATTCAATAATATTATTATTATTGCAAAATACTATCAAAAGAAAAAAAATAAAGGAAAGTATGCCAGAGAGGTACTTTTGGCTCAAACGAAAGTTAGAAAACTGCGATATTGTGGCCACATCATAATACAGCCGCACGACAGCATCGGCAGTTACTAATCTGACGGGTCTCGGGAGGGAGTTCAGGATTTCGTGGCTCGACAACGTCTCGCAAGGTACAGGTCTCGTGGGCACACCTGCTGAACGCGGCTCCTACCAGGAGACTCTGGATAATGGCAATCCTTTCGTATAAGCTTAGCCAAACGTCGCGAACGACGAAGGCATTACGATAGAACATGACACGACATGACATAAGAACCGGTATATAATTCTGTTGTCCAAAAGGAGAGAAGCGCTATCGGGGAAGCAGTTGCCAACAATTACTGTCATTATTTATTTATTAGAAGTTTGATCTTGTTTTAAAGGTGTCTAATGATATCCGTCATTTGCTAGACCTTACCTTCAAATACGATTTCTTTAAGCTCCTCTTACGTTGTCACAAGTCGATCAAATTTACCTTAATCAAAGGAAAGAAATATAGTCTAAGAATTGTCATAGCTTCAATTTAAAATGGCCTTCAACAGTCCCATGAAATCCAATGAGCTAAATTCGTGGCATTTTTTCAAAGTGACGATAAATATTATTGCTGACGATAAACGACGGGCTCCTCCCTTGTCCATAGGGTCAGATCTGGCTAATCTAAACGTGCCTAATGTGGTGGTGGCATTTGCAGTCTAACGTAATTGTGTGGTAACAAAGACCATTAGCGACTCCCTCACTAAATTATCCAGGCTTGGGACTGGCACTGGCAGAGTACAACAGGTGGTGGAGTTGTGTGAAATGTCGGTTTCAAGAGTCTTATTATTTTCCACCTAAGATAATAGATTGAAACTTGTTAAAACTACAATTAATATATCACTTAAAAATAGTGTAATAAGTGTATAGGCTTAATAATTACCTTACAGTAAATTTAACAGTACTGCAGACATTGACAGAGGGCGTGACTGTAGTACAGAGTTTCTACTCAGAAAAATGTGTAAAACACAACCATCTAATAATTATAATAGAAAGAGCTAATGATTGTAAGACTGGATGGAGAGGAAATGGAGCAATTCACAGATTGCATGTTTAACTGGGAGGGGATTAATGATGGAGATTGCCACTGTATGTGTTAATTGTTGCCACTTGCATTCAAGAATGTACAGGGTGGGCCATAAAAAGTGTTCCTAAGGTTTTCTGCTAATATGCCTATTTCGCAAAACGTATGTTGTTAGGATTCTGTTATTATGAAATTAAAATGACATATTAGTATTGGACTGTTTTCTTGGTCCTTTTGCGCGTAAATGAAGTGGACTATATAACATTAGAACGATAGATGACGTCGAAGCATGATAATGACATAAATTGAAACATGTATATGTATTACTTCGGGTGCAAATGAAGTTTAACGACTGTTTGTTAGACAACGAGAAACAGATGTTTTAGTTGGAGGGATGGATCCAGATTTGACGACGGCCTATGACAACATAGGCCGTTGACCTCGACAGAGATTTGTTAGGCATAATATGCCTAACAAATTTCTGTCGAGTCTATAAGTGCTGTAATATTATTACAGCACTTACTTGCATTTAATGCATTTAATAACAGCACATTTTGTGCACAACTGCACGTTAAAAAGTCCTGTAAATGTTTTAAATAATATCCGTTATTTTCAATGAGATTAGCTACAAATTGCAAAATGCAAGCAGACTGTCAGTTGGATGGTAGAGATATTCGCACGCACGGAGTACACCCTGACTCATTGGCGTTTGATGAATCATTAAATTTTGGTTAGATTTCACCATAAATTATCATGAAAGGTAGAGTGAAATCTAGCATTTCACAACCCAAAACAAGCGCAGCGCTGACATGACAATTATAATCAATCTCTCGGCAAACTATGAATGTCATTAGAAACCTTCAAAACAAATATTATTGGCCAATAAAGGAATAAATTTGCGATAAGATTTAATGTGAGAATTTTTTCTGAGCAAACTCTAAACAATGGCGAAGGTCATTGGACAAAACAATTAACTTCGACTTCAATGTCCAACGAGAGCCCAGTGATGGCTTATAACTGTCATTGAGCTTTAGCTCAGTTTATGACTACTGAATACATTAGCCGAACATTCTTTATCCACAATACGTTTTCCTTAAACTAAATTAAATACTAGCAGAAAGGACATCATCCAATGCAACGCAATACAATAGCAGATTACGAAGCACGTCCATCCTACGGCGGCTTCGGGAATCGAGTTCATCTGCACCGATCTGCACGAAGATGCATAGATTCTGAAACCGGTGTGATCTAAAATGAAGTCTTTACACACCTCTAAACTTGTTTCAAATTATGCTATAAATAGAGCATTGTCGCCATGAGCATTCGAATCGTTCTCCCTACAGATCCTACAAAGCAAATGTTGTCGTTTAGCACAAGTAGCCATTGGTCGCACTCTGCCAGTGCCAGTCCCAAGCCTGGATAAAAGGAGGAAGACGTTGCTAATGTTTTTTGTCACCACACAGTGACGTTAAACTGTAACTACACAGCACAAGTAGCAAACACAAAGCAAAATTATTCCGGATCTCTCTCCATAATCTAGCGTGTCTCCTCTGTCATAAATGAATGTACATGTAACTATGATGTAAGTAGATTGTCTAAAAGCAGGAAGACATAAATTATGGAGAAATAAACAAGCAGGCGACTTACACGGCTTGACAGTGGCATTTTAACAATTAGGGCAGTGACGAAGTTGCGTAATTATGTAATTAGCTTTTTATCACACAATTAGTATGCATTAATATCAGATTAACTACATTGTTTGAAATTAAATATAACCTGCATCAACCTCCGCTTTCTGCCACCTTTAGAACTGGCAGTGCTAATATACGAGAATGACTCGTTTATTATGTAATAATGTTTTCTATGATTGCACAATAACGACATTAAATTCAGTGAATCTGAAATACATTCAAAACTTGCTTCATAAATATATATTATTTTGTGTCAAAAGGATTTAAGGGTGTCTATATAATTTCCTCTGGGGCAGAGGAAATTATATAGTGCCAGTGGGATGGCGAGTGGCAGTTCTTCCTGTGCAATAAAGAAATATATTTGTTCCTCGATCAACGTATGATCGTTGATCTAGGCAATCAGCAATATTCTTCACAAGTTGCTTCCATGGTACCAAATTCCGCGTTCGACCACTTGCTGTTTGGTTCGATCGTGATTGTCATCAACTGCGTCGTCGGACCCGCTGTTTTGAACGGCGTTTTCGGCGCTCTAAAGATCCAGACGATCAACCAACTGCACTCCCTCTACCGTCTCTATCGTCAGAAAGAGTCGACATAATTATTGGGAGGATTTGGTTATCAGGAACTCAACTCTTACTACCCCAGTATCACCTTTTTATATATTTTAGACGAGCTATCATTAATGACGTTATTTCATTAGTTCCTTAGTTATTTCGTTATCTCCGCCACTGGTTGTTCTCTGCCAGTGCCAGTCCCAAGCCTGGATAAAGGAGGAGGGCGACACTAATCATCTTTGATATGGCAGTGCCGTTAAACATGTAAGAAGAAAAAGAAGAAGGAATGTCTCCCGGGAGCAGCAGCCTTTCCAAAAGCATGACTGAAAAGGTGGAAGCAGACTATTTTGTTAGAAGAGTGGCCACTGAGTGGGTGAGCTGGGCAGCGATCACCTTCTGGTTTAAAAAAATACAGCTCAATAATTATCATTCTAAGAATCGTATGACTGTCGTTGATTTGTTGAACTCGTGTATACGGCGCCCTTCGGCTTCGTCCTACTAGTTTTTTATATTTTTGTTTTGTTTTATGAGGTTTACGGGCACGTTGTGCCTCGGCATTAACCTCCCACTATACAGGCTTACAGGGTTTTACCCCTTGGCAACGGCCCAGTGGTGCAATGTATTTGGATGGATCCGATTTGACCAGGGTCTATGACAACAGAGGCCGTTACCCTGGACAGAAATTTGCTCGGCATATTACAGCACTTTAGAGCAAGGTATTTAATGTTTCTGACGCTTATATATAGTCGGTTGACCGCATTAAAAAAGTGTCTAACAAGGCCATCAACTTGCCCATCAACTTGACAAGTGTTTGCGAAATTTTACGACTACCCGTGACTTTGAATTTGACCGTATTCTTTCGTTGAAATTTTGTCCAATTAAAGCAGTTCACATGGGCAATTAATGAGAAATCCAGGACCTATTAAAGACAAAACAAAAAGTCCTTGTCTAAACTGTGTTAAAATATAGTTCATTCACAACTGCATGCAGCGCCTCTAGTTGCAAAGTTTGAAACTGCGTCCTTGGATACCAAATCAATTATGGTTGCTAAGAAGAATATAGCGCGTAACGGCCTATACTATATCGGATTGACGCGGGATAGCATCAGTCAATAATAACAGTGCCAAGAGGGTTACCTGGTCACCTGGGATTTGTCAATGGACACAGAAATATCCTGTATTAGCCAGCAAGTGAGGTCTCCGTGGAGTGGCCTTTTCCCGTCATCAGCTCCTGACGTCAACGATTTGGCGGCGATTGAGTACAGAAATAAGTTCTCTCCATTGACTTATCTGCAGTAATTCACAGTAATTCACATTAATTCACTGTACATCGATGCATCGCCTCTAAGGAGTATCTGAGATGCGGCCCTATGTGGGGAGCGGCGGTGTAGGGTTATGTTCGGTTCCTTGGGGCGGAAGGTCGCGAGTTCGAACCCACCTCAAGCCGCCGTGTAGAGACCCTGAGCAAATCATTCGCTCGCAATTGCAATTGCTCATGCGCTTTGGCGTGATACTCCGATGCAGTAAATAAATGAACGAACGAATGAATAAATGAATGAATGAATGAATGAATGAATGAATGAATTAATGAATTAATGAATTAATTAATTAATTATTGCATTAAATAATTACTTAAACTAAACAAACGATAGGCCTATTTCGATGTGTATTATTTACACCTCTTTTATGTGTTAGATTTTGAAATAAGTAATCATGTCCGCCTTTGCATTTCATTGGAGACCTAAATCCGGTTTATTTTGAGAGTAATGAAAACGATTCAGATTATATTAATGAAGAAACAAATTACTGTAAAGTGTAAATAGTTTGATTTGGCAATTGACCTCTTACACACTGTAGTCTTGTGACTGGCACGGCCATTGATGTCCTAAAACAACGTTAAATTCTCGGATCTTTATGTTTTTGCAATGGCAGCAACATAATGTCACTAAACATTTCAAATAACTCTTTTTATAGATTACATTGCTGCAGTGTTTAAAAACCGTCATAAGTCTGGTGAGACATAACCTAGGCTCTCAAAACTAGGTTCTTCTACGGCTCTGGCAAGGGAGAGTCGGGCGGAGAGGCGGTCGACAATGGAGTCGCTTCATTGTAAAGACTCATGTCGTTCTCAGTTAGTGTCTGGTATTTCCCTGTTGTTTCGTATGCTGGCCATAAGTCAACTCATCGCCTGAGTTTAACAGGTTGACAGACCGGGGCTGTGATACGCCGAATGCAAGGCAGTTGATATTATTAAAGGCTGATATTATTAAACACCCTTAAAACGCTTTGAATCAATACTATCTAAGAGCTGGATTCCATAAATACAGTTGCTGTAATATGCCAACAAATTTCTGTCCAGGGTAACGGCTTCTGTTGTCATATAACCTGGTCAAATCGGATCCACCCATACAGTTGTTCTGTTGACAAAATGTCACCATTTTATTTGAAGTTATTTCAAATGATTGCTAATGTGTTTTACAGGCGAACAGTCCAGAGCTGTAATATATCTAATACAGGAAATAAATCGAAGCTGCTATGAGTTTTGCTCAGTATAATTAATTTCTGTTGATGCAACGACTTTTATCGCCAAAGATGTTGCGATCATTCACATCCAATCAAACGTCTGTCCATACATCTACAAGCCAATCGCAAGTGGAGTGCGGGGAGTTGGAGGGCGATGGCTATGAACACATTGATGAATGCACGAAGACATTTCCAAATAATTATATCAAATTCATCTTCACTACACTCATTGTTTTCGGTGATGATGTTTTCAATGAAAATCTTTGTTGGACAGGAGTACTTTTTAATTTAAAATTTATATTGGATTTGGACTTAGGATTTTGTGCTATTCTAAAACAAAATGCGGATAGCAATTGGTTTATTAAAGAATAATCTTATCTTATCTTATTTAAAAAAATACACCGTATGTTGTAAATTAAGCGGACTATTATACAATGTCTGCTATGCTACGCCATCTTAAATATATCAAATAGCCACATTTAATTCTTTATTACTCTTCTGAACATGTTTTAAAGGTATCCAATGACATTCGTCATTTTGTAAGACTTTTTCTACAAATTCGATGGAATTTATCTTCTCATACAATAAAACAGATTCGATCCATTTTATATTAAATAGCTGATTAAAGTCTATTCTAGCAACTTTTATAGCGCCAATTTAAATCGCTGTCAACAACTCCATTAAATCTTAATGAGCTAATTTTCGGCAGTTTCAATGGATCGACGATAAATTGATAATTATGTCGTAACGATGATGACAACGACGCATTCCTCCTGCATTTATGGATTATAGTCTTAGGTCTGGCACCACCAGAAGATGTTTTGTTTGCATGCAGTTGCTGTCTATTGACACTTTGTCATTACAAAGATGATTGGCATTACCTTACGCCATGCTCTGCTGGTTAGATGTGAAGTTTTGTGATTATGTAAGTAACATGTCATTATTGTGCGATAATGTAATATTGCAAAGTTATGTTATCTATGTTATTGTTTCTTTCTCGCAGCGTGTGTAAAGAAGAAGGAGACTTATTGCTAGTTTGGAGTATGATCACATAAAATTATATATTACGTTATATATAAGTATGTTTAAATCATCTATAAAGGTGTCTATTGACATCTGTCAATTCCTAAATTTTATCAGTTTAGACTGTGAGAGCAACGACAAAGAATGCAAATGTGAAGAGATGCCAATGCCTGAAGAAAACCTTCAGATGTTTCTTACAATGAAAACAATGTTGAAATTGATGGTGTTGATGAACACTATATTGAGACTGGATCTGATAGTGAAGATAACTTTGACGAAATGGTTGATACTGATGAAACCGAGAGACCCGAATACAAGTAAAGATCTGGATAATGTTTGGCAGTGAAAAGCACATAATATTATATTAATCGCAATCCTACATTAATCCTACAGAGATCCTCGGTGGCCGAGTGGGTTGGTAGCCCGCTCGCCGCGCCGGCGGCCCGGGTTCGATTCCATGTCGGTCAGAGATTAATTTCTCGGATCTTTACTGCGGGTGTCTCGGTCGCAATATAAACGTGGAGTAGCGGTGGTGAAGGATATCACCCTCAGGGTCGAAGCCATAACACAGCCGCTATATAAATATGCGATTACATTTACATTTACATTAATATTAACTACTAACAGAATAGACAGCCTGCAATAATCGGTTCTAATAGTTGCCCACAAAGCATATCCGTTACTACATCATGCTCTCCATTTTCAGCGTTTTATCCACTATACTCTACCGCCCATACCCGGTGAATTCACTTTCTCATCATGTGCGAATCGCAAGTCCACGCTCTTACCATCTCGTCAATTCGGTGACATTGGATTTCAGCAGAAAGACCATTATACCAAATATCATACATGATTTAAATAGACGAACGACAACAGTTTAAATATATCGACGATGAATATCATGTCATAACGTTGATGATATACGACGCGTTCCTCCTTTGTCCACTGACTCAGGTCTGGCTTCACCAGAAGATGCTTTGGTTAGTTGCTGTCTAGTGACACTTTGCCATTAGAAAGATGATTGGCATTGCTTTGTAATTATCATGTCATTGTTGTGCGATAATGTAATATTGCGAAGTTATGTTATCGTTTCACACTCCCATGTTATGGTTTCTTTCTAGGTAAATAATGCGACTCACTCGCAATCTTTTTTCTGAGTTACAGATTACACCGATAATAATATAATTCCAATATTTATAAGCAAGTGTAAATAATCTTCAAAGGTGTCTAATCATATCCGTCATAATTATCCTGAACTTTATTAACATATCGTCTGCTTAGAGTGCAATGGTTCAAACTCAAGTGCATTTAGCAATGGTGTTACCACCATTGCACTCTAAAAAACGGACGGACGGACGGACGGGTATGAATGCATGGTGGGTGGATGGATTCAATGTAGTGTCATGAAACGACCTCTAATGGCTGCTGAAGAGTTGACATTTCAACGACAGAGTAATGCACAGGTTACCGCAAATCCGGTCTTACTTATAACGTTATTTGCATTCGTTTTTGAGGTGTCTCCAAAGACCACAAACTTTTTGTTTCCAGTTTTTAGTCAGTATTTCCACATTTATATCACTTTCTGTCTGCTTCCTTAATTAACTGTGACTCGTAGATATATCCTGCTAATTATTTTCGACATTTCAATGCTGCTCCACTTTTATTAAGCGCATTCCTTGACCTACATAATGATCTCGCTGATGCTATTTGCGTTATACTTCAGTTGAAGATTAAGTACTTGGCATTTACATGTAGTCCTTCCCATGCAGGTTTGCACATCGGGCAACGCATCTCCTTCACTCATTCATGTCAATTGCCAGTTCTTCAGTTTCTTGCAATGACATCTCCAGACATAATATTATCTACTCATCTTTATTAGTGTTACTCCAGTTCTTTTGTGGTCTTCCTCTCTTTCTTCTACTTCCACCATTCCAGGACATGACCGCTTTGGCTCTTCCATCCACCTCAATCTTCTTTTTCAAATGATGTTTTCCATATCTTCTTGACCCATCATCTCCCTTGTGTTTTTGTTTGTTATTTTGTTCCGCAACGATAATTATATTTAGAATCATCCTCAGCCATCTATGGTACACAGCTGCCTTCAGTCTTTTTCTGCTCGTCACCGTCATCGACCAAAGTCTCATAACCGTACATCAGTTTTGCTCACAAACAATGCGTTGTGCACAAAGGCGAATCTTAGTTTTCAGGTTGTATCGTCTTGCAAGTATAAACCAATCCTAAGTTTCATGTCCTTCATACATTTGTCATCATCCATCATTAATCCTCATATTTATAGGTATTAGTCTACATGATCTCCGTCACTTGCTCCAACTCCTCTCCATTTAATATCTCATTCAACACTTTTTATTGTTTCCAATCGTCTTTTTGTGCTTTTTACACAATTTGTCTTTGTCCAACCCTATACAATGGTCATGCAGTCTGTCAATGTCTGCAGTTGATGACGATGCGTAGACACCGTTTAATGGCTTGTCTTTTCACAATATATGAATACTGTTCGCAAAATCTGCGATTACTTTGGTTGTCGTTTCCTTCACCGGTTGTCCAAAAAAGATTGAAGAAAAACCATGAAAATAAACGTCATGGCTTTTTACATGAAAACTATCCTTACTAAATACTAATCAGCGTATTGAGAGCAAAGAAACCTCAACGTTTCAGACATAATTTTGAAGTCGAAATAAAATTAAGGTTTATCGTCGTAATATTACTTAAAACATATTTCATCAGCGTTGGCATTGCTCATCCAACTTTTAATTTGCCTTACCAATTATGTACCAATGAGATAAATACTGCAACCGTACCTCTGTGCAATAACTGCAAACAATATTATTCGCGAAGCATTGAACCAGTATAAAAATACATTGAAAATAAGCAGGAATAATTGTATATAATCCTATCACTGTTAGTTTCTTATCTTCCTTTTGGCATGGCACAGGTTCAGCTAACAGACCACCGCTACGACTAAAACTCGGGCTACCAAGGGGTGGTGGTATCCACCCCCTAGTTTGTTCCCAAATAATACTTGTTTCGTTTGGAAACAAATTTTGACATTTTGGTAGCTGTTGAGGATTAAACACATAACACATGTTATGTGGACTGCATTCGGTTGTAAAAATTTTCCCGACGGTAAAAATCCTCTCTAATTGTCATAGGCTGTCTTTACACAATAATAGATTCATCCAGGTAGGCCTAATCCAAACCGTGGCTTGATACTCAGTTTCGAATCTGATTTAAAATGAAGTAAAATTCAAATATAAAAACTAGTGACATGTTGTCAGTTGCTTCATCGAATCATACAGATTATTATGTCCATTGAACATCTGCATTTTTTCTATTCTATAATTAACGAATTTACAAAGCGCCTCCCGCAGTTCAGCTCAGTCAGATGCGTGTAATTACGTAGGAGCCTCTAATGGCCAGCAAATGATCATTTTTACTTTTGTAATGAAAATCGTTGATCTGAAACTGCAACTAATGCTGAACTGAAAACATTCATTGCATGACAATCACCAATTAGATTAAGATTGATGAAAGTATTTGTTACAGTCCAATTATATTCAAAACAAAACTTAGATTCAACATTTATATCAGATTTCTGCAATGAGTGAAAACAAACTTTCGTTTATTCGTTCATCTCATCAATGCTACCTACTGCTTCGTGTCATGTGAAATTAACAAAGATCATATCCAGTGTCTCAAAATATGGCTCGGTGCATTGACTTGTTTGGTGATCATAGACAGGGATGCCACTCCTAGCTTTTTCCACCTAGGTCTATGTATTTTCGGTCTTGACTAGGTTTCTAGGTTTTTTCAGGATCTAGCCTTTTTCTCACGGCGTTTTTTTTGAATTTTTACATACAAATTTATTTTTTTAAAACTGAAAATGCACAAAAGACGTGAACAAATCGAATTTAAAAAAAAATTTCGATCAAATATTGAAATTTTGGAGCGATAGACTAAAAAAGGTCAGCAAAAAAATTAGGATGGAGTGGGGAGTGGGGTTGGGGTGGAGGGTGGGGTGGGGTGGAGGGGTGGAGTGGAGGTGGGGTGGAGTGGGGTGGGGTGGTGGGGTGGGAGGGTGTGGGGTGGAAGGGGTGGGGGTAGGATGTGGTGGAAATTTTCTTCAAACCCAAATTTCTCCGATGGCGTACTGGTAGAGGTCGGAGTGTGGTGGTGTGTTGTGTGGTGGGGTTGTGGCCGGAGCGTATCGAATCCTAAATTTCCCGGGCAACGCCGGGTTCCCCAGCTAGTTATCTATATGAAAGGACTTGGTTATGTATGTATGTATGTATGTATGTATGTATGTATGTATGTATGTATGTATGTATGTATGTATGTATGTATGTATGTATGTATGTATGTGGGTATGTGACTTTGTCCAGAATGCACGCTCACAGTTTTTGAGCTTTTCACTCCAAACCTTCACTACTGTGTAGGTCTCGGCACGAGACGCAAAGTCGAGGGGTTGGCGATTCTCTACCACCATCGGGGCCAGGGTTGGGGGCGAAACCCCCCCAATTTTTTTAAAAAAACCGCAGCTGTTGATTTGAATTTTTTGTTATAGATAGAGGTCCATCAGAACCACCCGGATCAGTGCTTGACAAATCTCTACCACCATGGGGCCAGGGTGCGGGGGGGGGGGGGGGGGGGGTAAAAAGCACTAATTTTCGCTCTAAATTTTCATTCGCTTGCCACGTAATAAATTTTCATTCGCTTGCCACGTATAAAAGCAGTGATTTTCCCCGTTTTAAAGGTGTCTTTTGCAAATACGGATTTCACGGGTCGCATACCGGAAGAGGCGGGGGTGAGGGAGGGTGGGATGGTAGGGGGGTGGAGGGGGAATGGAGTTGGGGTTGGCGCAGTGGGGTGTCGAGGGGTGGGGTCGGGGAGGGGCTGTGGTGGAGGTGGAGGGGTGAGATGGGGATGAGAAGTGGGATGGCGTGGGGGTCGAGGGGTGGTGTTTGGGGTGGAGATGGTTGGGGATGGGTGGGAGGTGGGGGTTGGAGGGGTTAGGATGGAGGGGGTTGGAGTGGGGTGGAGTGGTGGAGGGGTTGGGGGTGGAAGGGTGGGGTGGATGGTTTGGGGTGGGAGGGGTTGGGGTGGAGGGGTGGAGTGGGTGGGGTGGGATAGGGGTGGGAGGGGTTAGTGGTGGAGGGGTGGGGTGGCGGTGGACATTTTCGTGAAACCCAAATTTATCGGGTCGCGTACCGGTAGAGGTCGGAGTGTGGTAGGGTGGGGTTGTGGCCGTAGCGGATCGAATCCTAAATTTTCCGGGCAACGCCGGGTACCCCAGCTAGTGTTTTATAAATGTTTAATCGAACCTGGCTTAGTAAGGGATAATGGACCTTTACAGACTAATAATTATGCCATAGCAAATTATCCGCATTTTATAAAGCAATGTAAACTTTTTGCAAAGGTGTGACAGGTGTCTAATGAAATCCAGTCATTTTTCAAACTTTACCTAGTAACAATCCACTGTCTTTGAGCTTCATTTTACGTTGCAACAAGTTTCGCCCACTTGACAATGTATCAATAATATTCTTATCTAAGTTTTATATTAGAATTTCTATAGCGCCAATTTATATCTCGACGATCACTACTAAGTTAAATCTTAGCCGCTAATTTGAACGACGATATTTCATTGCTATAAAATGATTTTTTGCTAATTGATCCATACTTTTTTCAATTTATGGCTTACAAGATTCCGCTTATAAAAAAACACAAAGGAAACGAGGTTGCATCATTAGACACCTCATAAACGATCATAATAGATGTTAGAAATAGTCATTAGCTGTTATGCGTTAAGTTTTAACCTTCATAGTCGTAACAATTGGTCGCTTGGGCAAAGATGTCATGTAATAAAAAAGCAAAGCTTTGGTGAAATCTCAGTGACTGCAGAATCCCTCGTCAAATCTGGATCCATCCATTTATCCACATAAAATCGAAACTGTCCATTGAAAGTCGTGAGAGATAAAGTGGACAACGAATTTTGTTCATCTTTGGTATGAAGCAATGTCACCAAACAATAACTGAACAACAAATCCGAGGTAAAGATAACGGGGACGGAATCGCTTATATTCTCTTTCATTGCATGATGGCAAATATTGTGGAGTTCGTTACGAATTTGTCTAGAAAAAGTGATGGTTAATTTCTTCATGTTCTCTGCCCCCGTGGGCGGAGACTAAGAGGTTGACCGAGGGGACGGTGACAATAATGAGGATAGAACCCAATTATAGCGATGACCTTGAACACCTTTTAAACGTGGTTCAGCAACGTAATAATTGAGAATCCGTGTACAGAAAATAACTCCCTCGTCTATAATTAGAGTTAGACTATACCCCGATCGTTCATTCTCTTGACTTTGCAAAGCAGAGAGTAAAATAACGTTACTGTTATTGAAGCATGTATCCACAACCTTAGACTAAATACTACCAAGTCCAAGAAAATGATCATAGCTCGACGAGGAGCAGCTGCCTATCCTCCAACACTTGACGGAATGGAACGCGTTGACTCAATGCGAATTCTAGGCGTCACCTTACAGCATGACCTCAGCGTAGGATCCCAGGTCAATGAGGTATTGGGATCATGTGCAAGTTCTCTTTACGCTCTGAGGTTACTACCAGCAAATGGTCTACCTTCAACAGCCATGCACGCCGTAACAGAGGCAACATCAGTTGCCTAGCTGCTCTACGCTGATCCTGCCTGGTGGGGCCTTACTACAGCTGCAGATCGACAGGGACTCGAGAGACTGCTCATAAGAACGCAGCGTATGGGTTACCTCCCATCAGGTGCCGCAAAAGTTGCAATGCGAGTCGGTTTGGCTGAGGACCGACTGCTGCATGCAGTGGCTAGGAGCGACTTCCATGTCCTTCGAACTCTTTTCCCGCCAAAGAACAACCGTCGTCCAGGTCTCAGGGCCCGTATGCACAATTTTGAACTTCCGAGCAAAGATGTCCGGAGTTTTGTCTCTAGAGTTCTTTTCAAACATAATTATCAAAGCATAGTCTAACAATCGATTCAATTTAATTCCAATAACTGATTGCTCCCTTTAACATTTTTATTTCAATGTAAATTTTGTCTGTCTCAATGTACCAGGTTGCGGTTTGTCAACCTGTTTTTGTTCATTAAACGAAAATACATTAAGGTTGGTAGAGTTACCTTGGCATCAGTTGACTATAAAGCATCCCATTGGTGCCTATCCTCTGATGGCGGTTCTAATACTGAAGAAAGGAGAAGACAGACACGTTATTAACAGCAATTTACCAGCATTAAAACATGACTAATTCAACATTCTTGTTAAACACCTGTTATATGCACGCGCAGCGTCCTATATGACAAGAAATTCCGTTCAACGTGTATTATCATTAAAGCGCACTGTGTCAAAGAGTACCGCCCCAAGTAATAATTATAGTTATCTTTTGGAAACCAATGTTTGTATGTGCACTTGTCAAGGGGTTATCGATGTATTCCGTGCGCATGGAGGGGCACTTGGGCGATGTGCGTATACGGGAATTATGGAGAGTTGACGGGTCTTGACAAAATGT
Source organism: Lumbricus terrestris (assembly GCA_949752735.1). Classification (NCBI taxonomy): domain Eukaryota; kingdom Metazoa; phylum Annelida; class Clitellata; order Crassiclitellata; family Lumbricidae; genus Lumbricus; species Lumbricus terrestris. The sequence goes on from OX457049.1 coordinate 9,894,739, forward strand.
ACGATCACAAAAACAAATCTCTAATTATGACGTCAACATTGGTCTATTTATAACTCTGTGACATCCTGTAGAGTCGTCCGATGGCATATGATGACATTAGAATTAAACAATTTCAGGTTTAAATAGTAAGCCAAAACAATTAGGCCTAATAAATTTCTGCTTGCCAATGATGGTATACCTCACGCCCATGGCAATATAAATATTTTATAGATTACTCAATCTAACTAAGTTTTTGTATGGAGGAGATAGTAGAGATGCCTATTTCTACGTAGGTCTACATATTGATGGATGGCTTGATACTATTGCGCTGCCACAGCCCATACCCTGGTTCTGCCAGTCCCAACACTTGAGAGAGAAGGTTGGCGACACGATTGACCGTTGTTATCAAACGTTATTGTTGAGCAGCAATTTACCAGCCGTAAAACCATGACTAATTCAGTAGTCTTATTAAACACCTGTGATAAGCTTTTAAAACGCTTTATATAAAAAGAAAAATGCCAGCCATAGTTATTATGGTTGGTAATTTCACAAAATGAAGTCGGTTATCATTTTGTGCACGACATTGTGTATCAATCAGAAGGTACCACAAAATAAATGAATGAACAAATAAATAATATATTTCAATACAGTTAATAATTGTCAACAAAATTCAGCCGTCGCCTTTGAGTTGAGGCTTCAAGAACTACTGTCTCTGTGGCCAGCAATGCTGGATCGATGAACAATCTATAGCATTAGACAGGTTTTAGACACTTTTAAAAGGGTTTTAAACGATGCTATATATATAATGAATTTTAACGAGGAACGCACAGTACAGAATAAATTCTCAGTAAATCACTTTAATTATAGGCCCAAGACAAAAATACGTCTGATGAGGGCCTTAGTGTGGCCAGTAGCAACATACGGTTGTGAGACGTGGACTTTAAAGAAGGAGGAGGAAAGAATTATACAGGCTTTCGAAAACAAATGCATTAGGAAACTACTACGTGTTTCATGGACAGAAATGTTGACTAATGAACAAGTTTATAAATTAGCAGGGGCAAAATGCGAGTTGCTAGGCTATGTCAAAACTCGGAAATTACGATACTTTGGCTATATCCTGCGACAGCAGGACAATATTGAAAATAGTGTCATGACGGGACTGGTGGAAGGTGTTCGTAGCCGCGGTAGACCCAGAATATGCTGGCTCGATAACATCACGTTGTGGACCGGTCTATCGGGAGCGGCGCTATTGAGGACTGTTACAAGGACAGATCTTGCTGGAGTACATTGGTCCGCTCATGCAGCCAACCATCGCGAAGCGACGTCGGCGTTATGACAAGACATGACATATCCGTTTAACCCTTTAACCTTTATCATCCCAGATACCGAAATCGTCATTCTATCACTTCCGAATTTCACTATATTATAGTGTAAGCTGAAAATTGTTATCAACGACCTTTGATGTCAAACGACGACGTTAAACTTTGGTTAAATAGCAAAATATTATGACAGCTGCTGATTAGCAGTGTAGTTATATTACCGTTACTTTATGGCCTCAATGAGTTTCAAAAACGCTGATGTTTTTAATGTCGACCATAGTTACAATTATGAACACAAGAACAGAACGATTTGGCTAAACTTACGAGCTAATTTATAGCTCGCTGGAAATTATCAAAAAGGTATTTTAGCTAAGCCAAGTATTATACGTAAGGAACTGCATTGAGTTCAAGATTATAATAATGCTCAGGCGTGGCTGCCTATAAAACCAAGCCTCGATTTTTCTTATGGAGCTTTGTGTATCAACGATATCCGCTCCTAGTCGTAGATTAATTCCCTCTGCCACGAACATAAACAGTGCTGCATGGATTCGTATACATTTCGACCGAACTACGGCCGCCATATGTGTCGCTAACTACTAGCATTACTGAGATACTGAACGTGAGTCGGCACATGTGCAGGGTGAGCCAAAAAAGACTCTTTACGGTTTTTTGCCAATATCTTTACCAAAAGTAGGAATTTCGAAATGAAATTTTACAGGCTTACAGACAATATATATTTACACATCATGGCCAGATTTCATCAAAATATTTCAAAAGTTATATCACTTTTAGTGAGGTCACCACCCTTTTCGACGATTCAAAACTTACATTGCATTAAAATCTGACGACACACCATGCAATCGTCATTATGTCAATATCTTTAAAATTAACATAGGCCTATGTTAAAGTTAAAATTGTTTGTCTATTTTACATTTTTGGAATTTCTAATAAATGAAAACGTTGATATTCGATGCTTTTTAGTTACTAAGCCCTAATGATTCAAGATTTCTAAATTACAACGACCTAAATCTACGATTCTGCATCGTTTTATGACTTTACGTAATAGTTGTTTGGTCTAACCGCTAATGGGATTTTTGCTCCTGGATTTTCTTTCGATAGTAAGACGCCCGATTATCGACAGGTTTTTGTGAGTGCAATATATATATATATATATATATATATATATATATACAGACAAACAATATTAACTCCTCCTATTATACAGTTTGATTGGATAATAATCATGTTCCGGTGTCCAATCATTACATAGTCTATGACATGATATATATGTGTATATATATAATTTAAGTTAATCCATCAAAATCAGATATAGTGAACGACACGTGCATGTGCATCTATACATATGACACTGGGATTAGGGCTTAATCCTTTCTTATATAAAGGACGTATTCACTTTCTTAAAAAGGTGTCGAAGCCTAGCACTCAAACATACTCATTTTAATACATCATATTGATCATTAAAATTTGCACTGAACACGCACAAATTATTAGAGTGCGAAGTTTAATTATTCAAACATACATAGAACATACACATACACATGAATATATATATACATATATATATATACATATATATTATCATAATTGCATATACCTATAATTCTTTATATACATACGATCACATGTGCACACATATGTATTATTAGGCCTATATGTACAATTATGTATTAATAACATTTATTATTAATCCAGACATTTCATGGAGTTCACATGACAGAACATCTACTTATTTAGAAATTTTAGATTAACATCAATTCTTATCATTTCTCATAATCTCATATTTGTAAGCAGTTTTCAATGTTCATATTTCACCAATAAAATTACAAGCAGATTAGATATTCAACATTAATATGAAAATCAAAGTATTCACTATTCAGCCATCATTTAGCAGCTTAACCCTCATAGGGTCACGATTTTTCCCAACCGATTTTGGTCACCGGGGGGTAAAAAAATACCCCCACTGTGATTCGCATGATTCTCATGATAAACTCCGATTTTTAAGTATAAAACTAAAAGAAGTTATTTATAGAAGGTTCGGGGAATGCACTGGAACCAAAGTAGCATATGCAGCACTGCAGAGAAATCAAAATGGCGGACAAAATGGCGGCCAGAATCTTAAATGGCTATAAGTGAAGTTATGTATGCAATGGAAACATGATTTCAGAGTCTAAATCAACATTATCGAGGTCAAGGAATGCAATGGAACCAATTTCACATATGTGGCACTGCGCGAAAATCAAAATGGCGGACAATATGGCGGCCAGAATATTAAAATGGCTATTAGTGAAGTCATATGTGCAATGGAAATATGATCTCAGGGTCTAAATCAGCATTTTCGAGGTCAAGGAATGCGATGGAACCAATTTCACTTATATTGCACTGCAAGGAAACCACAATTGGGAAAAAATGGCGGTCAGATTCCTGAAGACAATTTCATTTATTTATTATAATTTTATGACACCAAAACGATTTCTATTATAGGCCTAATGTCCAGATACTGATAAGGAGACATTTTAACAGCAAGACACTCATGTGTACAGCATGCATAATGCTATGTTTAAAAATTACTGAGTAAAATAGCTAGGACGTGGTACATTCGCGTACTTTTTAGCTGATTTGGGTGCATGAATAACTAATGAAACTGGATGCATTCTGTGCATAAAACATATTTAGGAAAAGTCATAGAAGCGATTTCTTCAACTATTTTCAGGGATTAAAATTTCCGTGAAAAACCGAGATGGGAGTATTTTTTTACCCCCCGGTGACCCTATAAGGGTTAAACAACAATATCAAGACTAATTTTTTATGCCTGCTTCATCTATTACAGAATTATTCACAATTATCAATCCCCCCACACACATACACACACGCGCGCACGTACGCATGCACGCACGCACACACTCATAAGCATAACGATTTAATAATGCAATAGAAAAGTCCAAGGATAAAGGAAAACTTATGAAACATTAAAAGTTTATCTTTATTAAATTGAAGCAAAACCATCTAAAATTAAAATTCACATACATTTCACATTGCAAACAAACCAATTATTCTATGAACATTCTTTCCGACAAAGTAAAGAATAATGAAACTTCTCAACACTATCATCTTATTCACCAAGTAGCTACGTTAAACTGTTGAATAATAATAATAATAATAAGTTGCATTATGTCTTCTATGTCAAGCCTCCTCTGTCCTGCCAATATAAAACATCAAAAACACTGTTCCATTTCAGAGCATCGTAGAGCGGAATGTAAATGGAAGAGAATAGAATTAAATAGAACAGAGTAGTTTGGCGTCTCTGGCACTGCTCTATTTTTTTCAGTCCTATAATTATCTTCAAGATCCTTTTTTTGTTAAAGTCTCCATGCAGTCACTGTTCGCGATACCCTCAACTATCTTGTGGCGCTCCTCCCGGGCTTATGGGCTCCAATGTTTGTGGCATCATGTTCATGATGGAAAAGATTGTAGGTCTATAATAATGGTCATTGTTAATTCATAATAGTTCCCATAATAGTTTTTGCGAATTTATTGCCTAACGCAATTCTTGGCTGATTTTTACAACCATTTCGAACTGATTCGAATGAACTGGTGGTATTTGCAGTTTAACGTCACTGCGTGGTAGCAAAGACCATTAGCGACGCTCTCTTCTTTTATTCAGGCTTGGGACTGGCACTGGCAGAGAGCAACCAGTGGCGGACTTAATTCATTCAAAGGCGCCCAAACAGGCATGATGTACAGTGTTGCCACTGAGGTTTCTGAAATAAACCCAGATTTTCTTCCGGAAAAAACCCAGAAAAACCCAGACTATTCATATAAGCTATTTTATACCCCCTTTGTTCAAATTAAGTTGGTTTTTTGCTTGTTCGCTTGAGGATTAACAAAATGTTCGTCAAAAGAGTCGAATAAAATGTAATTACCACTTTAAAAGTATCAATTTTCAAAGTTGTCAGAGACTCGGGATCCATACTGACAATAAGCTTAATCGATATATTCGTGTACGCATGCGAGTCTACCAGAATCGTAGGTACATAACACACGTGGCTTAAGTTTACAAAGTTTTAAAGTTGTCCGAGGTTTCAAGCCAAATTTTCTTAATACACCAGCAATCCAACGTTTAACCACCTAGAACATTAAATACTCTGCAACAACTTGGCTATCCGCTATTGTACCAGTAGAGGATTGACCTGACCTACAGTGTATAACTGTATATGCATGTTATAAGATGTAATACGGCTTTACAAGGAAAGAGACGAGTGACCTGACCTATTTTGAAATGTCAAAATGGTTTATTTCTGTGCAGAACTATTCTTCAGGTTATAAATTATTTGTGAATTGACAACATGAGATCTTGATTGTGGAGTTTAAAATTAAAATTAGTGAAAAAAATCCATTTTACATTGAATTTCACAGAATAAACATGTGTTGCAAGTACAAAATGTCAACTCACCAAAATAATCCCAGATCTTGCCCCCCCCCCAAAAAAAACAGAAACCCAGACGACGGCCAAAAAACCAAGATCTAGTGGAAACCGTTGGCCCGACATTATGTCAACATTCGTTTATTTAAATTATTATTGAAGGTTGTCATAGATGCCATGCTTCATAGTGTTTATCAGTCTGTAGGTAGAAGCTGATGCTTTTGTTCCTTAAATACTGTTATAAATAAGAGTTTGTGGCCTTTTCATCATTGTTTAAGTAAAAATATGAGATAAATTCATGAATGCATTTGGTAATAAATTGATAGTCATGCGTTTGATGGGTTGGAAGATCATTCTTGTTATTACCGAACTAGTTGATATTCTTCCAGATTCTTGCACATTAACTATAATTCTGGCAGTAGGATCAATAAATCGCAAAAGGCAAATCACGTGCGACGTTCTACGTTTATATCAAATTGTGAATAACATTTTAAAGGTGTCTGAAAAGTATTATTAAAGCCATGAGAAATTAACGAAGTAACGACAGCTAGGGTTGCCAGATTTCGGCCAAACTTTGTCGCGAGATTTCGAAAAAAAGTTGCGAAAATCGCGAGACAGTCGAGTTTTTCTATTTTCGCGAGCGAAAATTTCTGACGACTAAAAAAAAAGTCGACAGAATTTTTTGCTGTTTGTCTGCTTCGCAAAAATGCCATTTTTTCGTCAATTTTTCAGTTTTTCCCCATTTTTCGCGCTGATGACTTAAAAAATCTCTGTGGCCACCGCGAGGCAATTCAAAAGTCGTCCAAAAAGCGCGAGGTCGCGAGGACGACATTTTCAGTCGCGAGCGCTTTAAAAAGTCGCCCAATTCGCGCTTTTCGCGACGACCTGGCAACCCTGTGCTGTAGTGCTCAAACATGCAATTATGGAGTAGTCTGATTCACCAAAACACCTTTTCCCAACGACAAATCCGCATGATAAACAGTTGAGAATTGACCATTATCAACTTGTTGAAATTTTCTATGTCCAAAACTTATAAAGAGGTAAAAACCTTTAAAAAGGTGTTTAAGAAAATCAAGCTTCTTTGGCATCGATATTATTATTATATTTGTTTCATGGTAGCAAAAACTGATAGACAACACCGGTATCAGATATTAAAGTAGCTTCTTTCTTGGAGGGGTGTTACATAAAACTTCGAATGAATGAGCATGTATTGGCAATTACGGACTCTACACGTGAAGAGGGTATTCCGGCGATTATGGACTCTATCCGACTAGATAGAAGTTCCTTGTTATATGACGCTGCAGATGTATACAAATGTCAAATTACAGACGCATGAGACTGCGCGAGGAGTAAGAAATGACCACGAGCTGTTAAAGTGGGTTGGTATCTAACGACAAAGATGATCATAGCGTCTCCCACTTTTAAACGCTTGGAACTATCACTGACTATGTACAATAAAAATAATAAGAAATCGTTTGGCGCAATTAATTGTAGTAATCGCAGTTTAACGTCACCGTGTGGTAATGAGGACCATTAGCGACGCTCTCCTTCTTTATCCAGGTTTGGGTCTGGCAATGCTAGAGTGCAACCAGTGGCTGAGTTACAAAATGAGGAATTAATTTCATGGACGTTTTTTTATCTTCCTGTGAAGTACAGTAATCCTGAGCTCGACTAAATGGATGATTCAATCTCTGATAAATTTATTGAATTTATCTTCTCCTTTCTAACTGTTTAAAGGTGTTTAGCAGCAAAACCATTCTGTCATTTGCCCATCCAAAAACTCTGGCAGAAAGTGAGGTCGATGAAGATCATGATATTTATTCGAAACAATCCACCGAACGAATTATAGTAAAGGCATCAAATTCACTCATTCATTGTGGATATTTTATAGCGCCAATTCAAGGCTACTACTCTAGAGCTCTCTCGACCCAACATCGGCAGAAAAGTATTGTTTTAAGGTTCCAATAAAATGTACTTGAGTAAAGCTTTTCATAGGGCGTATAATACAGTGGAAGGCCATTCCATAACATGGGTCCAATAAAAGAGAATGGCCGGTGCTGTCTAATGAAATGACTTCACCCGAGTGGAAGAGCGTAGAGCACAACGTCATTGAACAACTAAAGTAGAAATACGGATCTCTTGCAGATATACAGGAGCAGCACCTAAGAAGTACTGCCATCCCAAACTGAATTTAACTGAGACCCGATATAAACTTTGCTGTGGGGAGGGAGCCAATGCAGGACATCTCATTTATAATCGGTGACATGTTCAAATTTTGTTATACGGCCAATAAAGCGCGCTCAGGGACCGCTTCATGCACCCAAACCGCACAGACGGGAGACCCGCGTGGAGAGAGCAGCAGTAGTCGAGGCGGGTGACAACAAAGTAACGGATAAAAGTGGTTGTAGCATTAGTGGTAAGAGAACAAGAGACAACTCTTAGCTGGATCAGCGTATAGTAGCAGTTATGACAGAGCTGGTGAACGTGAAATTGCGGGAACTTAGAGGCAAGGGTTGCTAGATCTATCTTAGCCAGCTACGATGCAGTGTCCGCCCTGTAGTCGGGAGCGCCTCTGAGTAGGGAGCTTGAAAGGGCGCTATGACAAGTATGCATTCAAGCAAGCAAGCGTCCTTTCCATAATGTTTATTCAGAGGGGCTCATGACCACAGCGCAGATTCTGATATGGAATTTCGCGCCGAAGCGCTGCGGAATTGTGAGTGAAGGACTTGTCCCTACGCGGCGGCTTGAGATGGATTCGAACCTGCAACCATCTGGCTGCAAGGCAACGAACGTATCCACTACTCTACCGCGCCTCACGAAGAAGTAATGCCTACAATTTTTGCAAGTTGCGTTACACTACATGTGATTCATATTGCCGTAACAACAACGTAATAAAGATCAACTCTTGAGTATTTGTAGGTGAAGTATGAGAAATCGCGAATGTTGTTGAACACCTTGGAAATACTTTCCTACGCATAATAAAGCAATAAAGGTTGCCACGTTTGCAGTTAAACTCGAGCCACTATAAATGATGCTTAACCCGTTGGAGGTGAGGTGGGGTGTGACACACCCCAGAGGCATTCTACTTTAAATTTTTAGCGGAAAACATGGAGACAGTTCTAATTATTTTTTTCTACCTTTGTGAATATGAAATACGGACACTTTACCACAATTTCAGGTAATTTGAACGAACAGTTTTTTTTATTTTGTTGCATATTCAAAGGAAATTGCAATTTTTCGTATACAAACAATTATACAAAGTCATGTTGATTTTATGAGCCATGATTTGGCATGCTAGTGTGCCTTGAACACGTCAATTTTGTGTTGGCAAATCAGTTCATATCGTACCATTAAGGAGATCCAGGGTTTTCGAATGTGCAGTCCTGTCCTCATGGAAAACTGCTGTGGCCTCAACGATGGGGACATTGGCATCACTTTTGACCCAAGGTTGAAGATATAGCATAGATATAGGGAGGGAAGGATTGTGGGCGGAAAGAAGGAAGATGGGGATGTGCGATTGATGGAGCGACGGAGAGATTGGAGACAGAGGGGAGTTAAAGTGTGACACAATTTATCATTCTGGACATAATTATTCGAACAACTTCACTAAACTATCACAAAGTCAATATGTGTCTTGTAATCACGAGGATAATAGTCGTGAGAGTATCGCGATAAAATGATCAAATGTGCTAATTAAACAACACTACATTATTTCAGAGCAACTTCTACCATACAAAGTTCAAAGATGTTGAAAAACAATGGAAGCTAAGTGAAGTCATTGCACACCTCAGAAACACTTACCATTGTTGTTATAAATAGGGTATGGGCATTAGGTTTTATCGGGTTTCGAAAGCTGAGAATAAGGTGTCGTGAAATATACATAACAAAATCTCATTGAAAATTGCTATGACGCTGGTCAGAATTATAGCAGTGCAAGTCCAAAAATTGAAAAACTGAATTTTTTAAATTTGACCGGACACATAAGACACCTTTAAACTAGTGTTAGCTAGTACAGCATAAATTTTAAGCATCATGCTTAACTCCGCCAATGGTTGCACTCTGCCAGTGCCAGTCCCAAGCCTGGATAAAGGAGGAGGGCGTCGCTAATGGTCTTTGTTACCACATAGTGACGTTAAACTGCAAATGACACCGCCGCGTTGGATGTCGAGTCAGCCCAAAGTATAAATAAGAAAGAAGCAGTCGAGCTTGGACACCTTTAAAAGTTTATGCATTAAATATATATTCAGTAATTTATACCGACGTCGTTGATGATCGTCAGTTGAGAATAAGATTAATAATCTTCGTTTAATTTCAGATAAGAGACAAATCCAGGTGACACACCACTTCACCCAGTTACACGTCAAAGCTCATTTAAAACTAGCAACGTCAAAATAATATGAACATAGCAATGTATGTCATTAATTGGCGGCAAAGAGAACCATTGGAATAAAATGTCTATCGTCTTTTATATGGTAAAACAAAAGGATGCAGTCTAGGGCGTAAGTCAAAGGACTTTTTGATGCTAAAGGTGGGAAAAGGTTCCTCAGGACGTGATGTTCTGGAACAACGCGGGAAGATATTCAAGTCGTTGCATGCTGTTCAACATTCGTTCTATATTAGTTCTGTCGTTGTTCATGGTGAACCCCCACCAGGCTGGGCAGCATAGAGGATCCTCGCGACAGAATTGGCTCGAGCTACTTCGTGCAGAGCGTCAGAGGGTAGTCCTTGTGTTCAAAGCATTCTCAGTGCATAAAGTGATCTGGAACATCCCATCAGCAGTTCCGAAACATGTTCTGTAGCTTGAAGATTGTCTTGGATGGTAATGCCCAGGCATGGGCGGAGTTTGGTTTCCGTTCTTGGAGGAGCTATAGCCTTCTTGGGGGGGGCTAAACCCGGGAAAAGATACCATTTACACCGTTAAAAACATGAATTTGGGTCTTCCTGTGGCGTTTAACCCCCTAGCCCCTGATAAACTCCGCCCATGCGCCCAGGAATCGCATTGATGTGACCCTGATCAGGGGTGACTTAATTTTCCGTATTTGAAACGTAGCCTACCTCAGAGTATAAGGCGCTTTGCATTGTGCAGACTTTGATAAAAGGGAATCTAGCCGACCATATGGAAAGCCAGAATAATAGTAGAAGCGAACTGAGAAAAAAGAACGAACATGTTGAGAGAGAAAACAATTATGTGGTTCCATTTACACCGCAGAGTTGTGCTTACATCGAAAGTTCTTTGCTTACAAAACGTTTTACTTAAAATATTTTCCTAAATTAAACGAATATGATTGAAATATCGAACGACGGCTTATTACAACAATCCGACCTATGTTTCAGCTATTTCTAGGTCTTTCTATGATATCTATGCTATGAGACTTCCTTCCGTCCGTCTGATACGATACATTGCCAAATTTGGTACTTTATTCAATGGCGTGCGCCTAAGTCTATTCTTATTAGATGATAACAATTTTAAAAGAGGTGTCAAAATAATCATAATCGTACTTATTATGTCAAATATTTTTAGCGACGTCCTCCTGCCTAGGTATGGTCTGGCACTGGCAATCACCCATATTACGACTAATGGCTGAATTACAACAGGTATGTTATCAATCTAGATCCACGAAGTACTAATTCTTAAGGCCTGCGGGCTATCATAATTTTGTGGTTTTCGATACATTGTTACAGAATAAAAAGATCTTTTAATACAGGTTTGTGACAAAATTCGATTTTCTTCTATGTTTATATAGAATTAACTTCTTAAAGTCAATTCCAACCGATCTGAAGTTCTCCAAAATTTGGCAGAAACCAGCGCACACACACACACACACACACACACATATATATATATATATATATATATATATATATATATATATTCCCAAATCTAGATGTAATCAAACCTTCCATACGAATGAACTTATTTTTTAAAAGTTTGACGTCATTCTATGATAACTGGTTTCACGCTCGCGGAATGCTATCTGACAGCGTAGTTCATTCTCTGTTTGGTGGTCCTACAACCTGGATGGACTTCTGGTTACGCAGCGCTTAATTCCCAGTGGTTACTCCCCTCTGTTCCTTATGAACCTAAACACTGACCTATTTAGCTGTGGTTGGGCCGGGAGCGCTTTTTAGGCAAAAAAACCAAAATAAATCCCTAAGTAGACGGTATTTACATTATATTTACACTAAGATTTAAAGGTGTCCAAGCATGCATGAAGATCTCAGCAATATTCAGAGTCATTGTGAATATGAAGACGCATACAATTTGTATTTGCATGTGGACTTGTTATAGCGCCCCTGAGGACTACTACTCAGAATCGCGACGCTCCCGACAACAGTGCAGACACTGAATCTGTGTTTCACGACGAAGTTCTAAGCAATTGCGATTGAAGGACTTGTCCAAGGTCCCTACGCGGCGACTTGAGGTGGATTCGAACGTGCAACCATCCGCCTGCAGGGCAATGAACATACCCACTACACCACCATGCCCCACAAATATCATACAATGCAGGAAAGTCTTCATCGCCACATTGTTGTCATTGTAATTTCTTCATCGTAATCACCATCATCAGGATGACGATTTTAATCATGATCATTATCATCATGGTGACAGAGAGATCATCGTCGTTATCACCATCATCATCATCGTCGTTGTCGTCGTCGTCATCATCGTCATCATCAGCGGGTGGATTGATTTGATTGAGGGAAAATATCGTACTCCGTAAGATTTGCTGTTCCTTGGTTTCCCGAACACTTTTTGAAACGACATCATTCCCTGCATTTGATAATTCTGCCTGCTGTTATAATTAAGAATTTTTTCGATACGAGGTCAAACTTAATATGACGCATACATTCGTTTTTGAGGTGTATAAGGATATCTTTCTCTTTCCGGTTTTTTCAGCATTTGTATGGCCGTTGTTACCACTCTAGATCCGCGGGATATTAGGACTCAAACGATTTAAAGACGTTTCGTGGCTTCATGCGAATGTGAAAAGCCTGTGAAATGCTTAATTGTTATAACAGCCTTTTGTATGAAAATCGCATTGCGATCACAACAAGATAAAGTTGACATTATGCTTGTTTCTAATTTTCTTTTTTTTTTCACCCCACCATTTCGATCGGACGATGATGGAAGCAAATGGCAGAGAAAATGGAGAGAACTTATTTGTGGAGCGATCAGTCCAGGGATGGATAAGAAGCAAGACAATGAATAGGTGCAGTTTTTAAATTTATCGTTCGTAGCTCCAAGATGCGAATTTTTGCTAAATGCTCATTTTATCCGAAATCAAAGACTCTGCAGAGGAAATCCCTGCAAGATCGCAAGTGGTACGAAGCGTGGGTTATTTCGGTCTAATATTCATTCATTCATTCATTCATTCATTCATTCCGAAAACTTATATAGCACCCCTTCAAGAAGCCTACTCAGAGGCGCTCCCAGTCCAGCCACAGCTAAAAAGATAGGTCTTGAGCAACTTGTAGAAAGCAGGCAAATTATTCCGAGGTAGTAAGCGTAGTGCAAGTGGGAGCCCATTTCATGTGGACGGGCCAACAACTGAGAAGGCTCGACGGTGTCTGGTAGCAGAGCGGGTTCGAGGGACCAGCAGCTCCCCATTGGCCGAAGAGCGCAAAGTTCTACGCGAGTCTACAACAGAGACAGGGCGATAGAGATCAGATAAGTAGGAAGGAGCACTACCAATTAAGGACCGCCAAACAAGTGCTGCTATCCTGTACGAAATGCGCTGCGAGACTGGAAGCCAGTGCAGAACATCACGCATGTAGGCAGAAATTGGGGCAAATTTTGGGATGTGTCCAATAAGCCGAGCAGCAGAGCGCATGACCAGATCAAGACGCCCTATTAAGCTACATGGGTGGCCTGCAAGAATTGAGCAGCAATGATCAATTCTACTAGTTACGAAGGCGTGGACAAGGACCACAGCGGCAACATGAGATAGGGACCGTATGACAGCACGCAACTGGCGGAGCTGGTAATAGCAGCTTCGTGTTACTAGGTTGGCATGCTGTGAGAAACTAAGTTCATGGTCAAGTGTCACTCCAAGATCGCGGACGGTATGAGAGAATGCAATATGGGAGAATGTCTGAGCCAAAAGATGCATGTCTAGATTAGTCAACTGTCTACGACCGCCAAGCCAAATGAATTGGGTTTTGGATGGATTCAACAGCAAACGATTGGAAGCCATCCAGCCAGAAAGGGCATCAATGGCAGAGCACATCAGCCCAACAGTGTAAACTGCATCTGTTGCACGACAGTGAACATATGCTTGGATGTCATCAGCAGATAGCTGATGTGAGAGTCCACATACCCTCAGCAGGGAGCTAACATCTGACGTGTACAGAATGTAAAGCAAAGGGCCCAGAACCGATCCCTGGGTACACCAAAAATGACAGGGACCCACCGAGATATAGTTGAGTCAGATGTGACACAGTTTGTGCGATCAGTTAGGAAAGATTGTAGCCATTCCATTGGGTTTTATCAGTCAGCCCAAAAAAGACAGTCAAGGATCGAATGGTCAACAGAGTCAAAGGCAGACCTGACATCAAAAAGAGCCAGACGAGTTATATAGCCACAGTCCACGGCGCCATAGAAGCCTTAGGTTCGGACTTGCAGTGCGCGGTCAGTGTATAAATTGCAAGAAATCTGGGTCTGGGGCGCAACAAACCCAAGTGCTTTCCGAAAAAAACTCCATTTCCCAGGTTCTGATCGAAAAACCCAAGATCTTGAGGAAAAACCCAAGGAGTGGCAACGCTGGTCCTATTATATACAAACAATGTTGATGTGACTCAAATAAAGTTTTTGGTGGCCAATTATTTATGCAAAATATTTACATTTAAAACCGGTGTTTAAGCAGGCGCTGATTTTGGATTGATCAATTAACTGTGCGGGCGGAAGGCAAGTTCCTTTCATTCGTCGGATGTCATGCTCTTCGTTCATATACCCGTGTTCCGTTCTTCCTGTCATCATTCCAGCGGTAGAGGCTGAAAAAGAATGAATTATTTGAATCCGAAATATGCCTTTGTTGCGTCATCTTCACAACGGAATATCAGAAGCCCTCAAAGTGGAAGTCATAGATTTCCATCGATACGTCCATCCGTCTGCCAACCCACCACTTCGTCTGACCCAGCTTTGTGAGTTTTCCATAATTGTTTTCTTTTAAAAGACAACAAAGGCTGTTTCCGAGGCCATAATTATATCATCTAGCACACTGTAACTGCTATTCCGCTATAGATGAAGTAGCAGTTGCATCATTTTAAGGGTGTATAAAGTGTCAGGATATATGGGACACTGTTATGTCGTTAAACAGCAACACACACGCACGTACACACACACACACACACACACACACACACACACACACACACACACACACACACACACACAACCCGCTACAGCTCAAACTCTGACAGTGCCAGTCGCAAGCCTGGATAAAGAAGGATGGCAACGCTGATAACTTTTGTTATCCTACATTGTCGCTAAACTGAAAACACTAGCAAAGGAAGCATGGGTATTCGAGCATGGCAAAATGCTCTGGGTTAAAAAAACTCCTTCTTCATGATAGTCGTTGCTCTACCAGAATTTCTGCCCTGCACACAAAATGTTCGCGGTAATTATTTTCTTTCTACTGCAGTGATATTATTTACTATTATATCAGCGCTTAAAGTGTGAAAAAATAATTGCTTATTCGATTTATGAGAATGGAAATGAAAGAAACGTGAATGATCAAGAATGATGCTAATGGACCTAATAGGGACAGAACAGAGTTGTCATTAGCCCTCGTCAAATCTGGATCCATCCATCCGAACAAGTAATTTAAATCCCCAACAATAAAATATTGCACATCGCTACTTAGACACCTTTATCTTGTCTGTTTCCCATGCTATGAATTAAACATTTCATGCACGATTAAGATACAACGAATCAATTTATGTGCATTCTGCGGTCAATCAATCAACCATCGTGTGAATCCTGTTCTATCCTGAGCATTCTCATTATTTCATTGTATTCATTTGGACATTTATATAGCGCTCCCACAGAAAAAAAACTGCTCAGAGGCGTTCGATTGTGTGGCAACCATTAAATTTATGTGAAGCGACGTCCAAGGTGCATAGGAGCAACAAGGTCGTTAAACAGCAGCTGCCACCATCAAGTGGACGCCCATAACTGTTGATGCCAATCGAAAGACTTTCTATAACGCGAACGTTCTAAACCAGCTAGTCAATTCCATGCCTGGAAAAGGTGATTACTCCCTTTTCCTCGACCACTACAGCCTCATCGTTCTTTTTTCATTTCATTGTAGGCAGATTTGGTCGCTTGCGACGTATCATCATAGTAAAGATGATTAGTGTCAACCTCTAACCTGTGCGGATTGTCACCTCTAGATTAATTATTATGGAATGATTTCATCGAATGTTTCTGTTACCGGTACTTGTTTTAGATTCCATTTTAGACATGTATAAAGGCGACTAGGCTTTATTTATTGAGTCTATAGAAGCCGTTATTGAGGTGCGCAAGGGCATCGTTTTTTCACCATTGTTTTTCGGAATCTTTTGTCCGATGACGACGTCACCCACACACTTCAACGCCAGTTTAATCATCACATTTTTATTTATATAGATTACGCATGCAGCAATGCTTGTTCAAAACATTTCTAAAATATCCAGTGGATATGAAATTCATAGTCAAATTATTAAATCAATTGCAATTGATTTATTTCTTTACAGTAACTACTTCAATTAAAGTTGGCAATGATTATTTCTTCATATAATCATAATATTCGACTTGATGTTTTTCAAGAAATTGTCGGTCGGTAGATGGGAGTTCAGTACTTCTAAGCGCAGCGGCGCCCGCAGGCGTACGCACTTACGCAAGTGCGTACAGCGCAGAATGGCTAACAAAAAAAATTTCAAGTAAATTACAAGTTAAAGCGTAAAATAGTATAAATTATAATACTCAGAGCATCACATCAAGTGTGATGTTGGTTTATCCGTCTAGGCCATCTGCAGATTGTCGAAACAACGCTCAGCTGTAGGCTACATGCTGCTTGTGGGTCACTCGAAGACTGCAGGGCTTTTTTAAAGAAATTTTTAGAGCTGCACAACTTACATGGGCGAAGTTTGGTTGCCGATCTTGAGGGGCTAAAAAAAATTATCGGCCAAAGCAGTTGATGAGCTTTTTTGGTCATAGAGTTGAAAATCTCATAAAAACATACCATTTTTCCGGACAGTGATAGTCATTTTTGAAAGTCCATTGTTTTGAAATGTCTATTGCAATTATAATTTAACCCTCATGCGACCAACATATTTTGCACCTTAATATGACCAACTGGGGTCCCGTGGGACCCCAGTAATTAATAACGCGTTCATTGCTTGATGCGTCAATATTGTCAAAGGAAACATATGTAAATTGCTTAAATAAGCAATGTCTGTTGTTTCTATGAGTTAGTAATTATAATAATAACAATAATCAGGACAATTTATATAGCGTAGTAACACAGCCATCCCATTACAAGGACGCCTTACAAAGCAGCTAACATGCGGGATAAGCCATAGCGAGGAAGTAGGACTATGATTTTGGCATGGATTTTAAAAGGGCATAGGACATAACACCTCCGGCCCATGACCCCTGTCATTACCCCCACCATTACCCCGTAGGACATTACCCCCCCCCCCCGCCATTACCCCCGTCTGTTTGCATGTAAGTCCAATGCATGTATATAGGTATGTACATAAATACATGCATACATGCAAACGTTCATACATGCATAAACACATACATACACACAAGTATGCATGTATGTATGAATGTATGCATATATATATATATGCATACATACATACATTCATAAAGACACACATACACACATGGATACATACATACATTCATAAAGACACACATACACACATGGATACATACATACATACATACATACATACATACATACATACATACATACATACATACATACATACATACATACATACATACATACATACATACATACATACATACATACATACATACATACATACATACATACATACATACATACATACATACATACATACATACATACATACATACATACATACATACATACATACATACATACATACATACATACATACATACGTAGCCTACATACATACATACATACATACATACATACATGCATACATACATACATACATACATACATACATACATACATACATACATACATACATACATACAAACATACATACATACATACATACATACATACATACATACATACATACATACATACATACATACATACATACATGTACATACATGTACATACATACATACATACATACATACATACATGCATATATACATTTATACACTGGACCTAAATGTAAACAAACAGAGGTAGTGGCTGGGGGCAATGGCAGGGGGTAATGGGCGGGGTATTGTCGGATCCCCTTGATATCAAAGCTTGCAGGTTTGGACTTTATGTACTGCCTGAAGTTACACCTGTCACGGTAACCTCATCCACTCACAGATTTGTACCAAGAAAAAAAGCTTGGGCAATTGAACTGAAAACACTTTTCTGATGTCACGGAAAGCAGTAACTTCGTCGTTGTTCAGTCTTTCCGTGATTATATGAAAAGTGTTTTCTGCTCAATTGCCTTGTTGTAAAATCTCATGTACCGGTACTTCATGATGCACGAAATTGTGTCCTGGACATGGTCATTATTCGTACTATCATATTTTCCAACGTCCCTGTAGTCCAGAATTTTCTGTATTGCTTCTTTTGCACTAAATTGTAATGGACCAATTCTCGCTGTTATGATATCTTTGCATAAAGTGGCGTTCGGTTCCATAAGAAAAATCATCATAAAGCTGGGGTCCTGCGGGACCCCACTGGATATTTCATATTTAAAAAATAACCGTAAAAGTTAAACCGGATTTAATTATACGTAAATAGTGACCGATGTCCATGTGACAAATTCATAAAACGTCGTTAAAAAATATTGGATAGCAAAAAAGTAACACGAGTCGAAACGGTGCTGGGGTCCCCTGGGACCCCAGTTGGTCACTTGAGGGTTAAAAAAGGTCAGCAATTGCAATTGTGTGCCAAAATAAAATATTTCAGTTTTCTGAAAAACCTGACTTGCTACAAGAAAAAAAACCACTGCGTTCAGCATTACTTGCAATTATAATTTAAAAAAAGGTGTGCAATTGCAAATGTGTGCCAAAATTAAATATTTCAGTTTTCTCAAAAACCTGACGTGCTACAAGAAAAAAACCCACTGCGTTCAGCATTACTTGCAATTATAATTTTAAAAAAGGTGTGCAATTGCAAATGTGTGCCAAAATTAAATATTTCAGTTTTCTCAAAAACTTGACGTGCTACAAGAAAAACAAAAAACACCACTGCATTCAGCATTATTTACACTTATAGTAAAAAAGGTGTGCAATTGCAAATGTGTGCCAAAATTGTGACCCATCTGCGCAAAACCAGTCGTAAGTAAAAATTTCCGTATCAAAAAAATAAGCAAAAACTAGAACAATGTCAATATTTTCCAATTGTTATATTATTGCAGAAAATATTTTTTTAAATAATTTTTTTTTGTCAAATAACTAAAACGTTTGAGTTAGGATAACATTGAAGAGTATTATTTGAATGATTTCTTGCAAGTTACGATTTGCAATTTATTTTATTAGGCCAACTTAGATGCATTTTTTTCGATAAATAGTATCCATAATGCAAGTAGTTTTTCATCCATAAATTCAGTTTGGATAAAGATAGAGCGATAACATTGGTATCATTTTAAAGAGAATTTGTTCCTCTTTAAAACAGTATATTAAACTTAAAAAGTCAAAATCGACTTACGACTGGTTTTGCGCAGATGGGTCACAACAAATTATTTCAGTTTTCTCAAAAACCTGATGTGCTACAAGAAAAACAAAAACACCACTTCATTTAGCATTAATTGCATTTATAGTTTTAAAAAGGTGTGCAATAGCAAATGTGTGCCAAAATTAAATATTTCAGTTTTCTCGAAAACCAGACGAGCTACAAAAAAACAAAGCACCAATGCAATAAGCATTAATTGCACTCATAGTAAAAAAGGTGTGCAATTGCAAATGTGTGCCAAAATTAAATATTTCAGTTTTCTCAAAAATTTGACGTGTTTTTTTAGCATGTCTGGTTTTCGAGACAACGGAAATTTTTAATTTTGGCACACATTTGCAATTGTACACCTTTTTTAGCTGTAATTTCAATTAATGCTGAATGCAGTGGTGTTTTTGTTTTTCTTGTAGCACGTCAGGTTTGTGAGAAAACTGAAATACTTAATTTTGGCACACATTTGCAATTGCACACCCTTTTTTTTACTATAAGTACGATTAATGCTGAATGCAGTGGTGTTTTTTCTTGTGGCTCGTCAGGTTTTTGAGAAAACTGAAATATTTTATTTTGGCACACATTCGCAATTGCACACCTTTTCTAGCTGTAATTGCATTTAATGCTGAATGCAGTTGTGTTTTTGCTTATCTTGTAGCACGTCAGGTTTTTGAGAAAACCGAAATATTTAATTTTGGCACACATTTGCAATTGCACACCTTTATTTTACTATAATTGCAATTAATGATGAATGCAGTGGTGCTTTTTTTAGCACGTCTGGTTTTGAGAAAACTGAAATATTTAATTTTGGCACACAATTGAAATTGCACTCCTTTTTTTACTATATGTGCAATTAATGCTGAATTCGGTTTTGCTTTTTTTGTAGCAGTCTGGTTTTCAAGAAAACTGAAATATTCAATTTTGGCACACATTTGCAATTGCAGACCTTTTTTACTATAATTGCAATTAATGCTGAATGCAGTGGTGTTTTTTTGTTTTCTTGTAGCACGTCAGGTTTTTGAGAAAACATAAATATTTAGTTTTGGCACACAATTTCAATTGCACACCTTTTTTTCTATAAGTGCCATTAATGCTGAATGCAGTGGTGCTTTGTTGGTTTTTTGTAGCACGTCTGTCTTTTGAGAAAACTGAAATATTTAATTTTGGCACACATTTGAAATTGCACACCTTTTTTTTACTATAATTGCAATTAATACTTAATGCAGTGGTGTTTTTGTTTTTCTTGTAGCACGTCAGGTTTTGGAGAAAACTGAAATATTTAATTTTGGCACACATTTGCAATTGCTTACGTTTTTTTATTATAATGGCACTTATGGACTTTTCAAAACAATGGACTTTCAAAAAGAACTAACACTGTCCGGAAAAATGGTATGTTTTTATGAGATTTTCAACTCTATGACCAAAAAAGCTCATCAACTGCTTTGGCCGAGAAATTTTTTTTAGTCCCGCAAGATCGGCAACCAAACTTCGCCCATGGAAGTTGTGCAGTTCTAAAAATTCCTTTAAAAAGCCCTGGCGGATGGAAAATGTATGTTTTTTGGGAAATTTTGGCTGATGGCTTAAAAAAGGTCATCACTTTTTCCGGCGACCCTGACGAATTTTTTTTCCCTGTTCCCCCTCCATCGAAAATTTCTGTGCGTACAAGAAAAAATTCCTGCGGGCGCCGCTGTGTCCTACTATTTTTTCGCGGAACCCCATTCTCAACTAAACGCATTAAAATCTATTGAAGCAACTTGTGGATATCGACAGACACTAGCGAATTTAACGAAAATTACGGTGGCAAATTCTTGCAGAGTTTTTCCAGTTTTTAATGAGGAAACTTTAATTATACGATCAATCAATCAATCAATCAATTAATCAACCAATCGTCGTTGTGATCGTAGTTGTTGTCGACGACATCATCATCGTCGTCGTCGTCGATGTCATCATCATCGTCGTCGTCATAGTTATCATCATTATCATCATCGTCGACGTTCTCATTATCATGGGATAATGATCGTAATCTTAATCGTAATAGTAACATCATCATGATCATATTAACGATCTTTACATTGCGCTGAAATTCCATGTTACCAATCCAATGCCTTTGTATGCTCTGTGCAATGTGCATGCGGCAAATTCATCTGAATTGTATAATCATTATCAATGCGTGATCATTAATCATTTATTATCCTGCATTCCAAAGTCCACTACTCCAACGCGATACAACGATAGCATCAATTGCTAAATAAATCGTGGAAACTGTATTGAGATCACCACTCACCAATGACCGTTCTGTTAAATCGTCAGTCACGACGCTGGATGAAGGTGCATTGGAGTGGTTCAGAGCGGTCGCCTTGTTACTCGATAAGTATGGATTCGAAGTCGCACGATGCTATTAGAAGAATGGGACACGACAGGTATTTATTATTCAACGAAAGTGCATTGGTGGAAATTCGTCGACTTGGACACCTTTTAAACGTACAACAAATACTCTATAAGTTTGGGACAACGAACATCTAGTCATTGTTTAAGGGATAAGGGATTGATATCCATAACCTGAGACGGGTTCTGTGTCCATCCATAGAGATGTATTATATAATAAATATATCATTAGAGAGAGTATCACGTCGCCATATTGAAGTCACCGTCTAAATTGAAGATGCCATATGACTGACTTTGCATGGTGATGCACAGTTGTTCCAATGTTTGGTTATCCCCTGGTATGTAGCGATGTCTAACTAGACGGTTCATTATGTATTTGAATTTTACTTTGTATATTTTACATTTCAAGCGTCATCCACCAACGTTTTCGAGGTATATAATGAAACCATTACATATCCCATGCTGTTGCAACTTCCTATAATAGCTGTAACAACATGGACCTTACTATGTAACTTGTGTTGTATTGTATTGGAGGCTGTCCTTTCTGTTAAATTTAAGATTGGTGCTAATTAGGATAAGTGCATAACTGTACACTTTAACCCTCGGGCTACCAAGGGGGGGTGGTTGCCACCCCCCTAGGTTTGTCGCAAATCAAACGCGTTCCGTCTGGAATAAAATTTTGAAAAAATTAGTAGCTGTAGAGGGTTCATTGGGACACATTTTGAGGTAAAACTTTTGATGATGCCCCCTACCGTTCAAAAGTTACACCCGATGCACCAAAGGTACCAGGGGGGTGGATACCACCCCCCCTAGAATATCGTCTGTAACTTTTCTGCCCTTTAATATTAAGAGACACAAATTATACCATTCTATAGAGGGATTGTGGGGCTACATTTCCATGCTCACTGAGTTGTCTTTTGACAACCGGAAGTGCTCAAAATAAATTAAAATATATATAAAGGTGTTTTATTTTCATAAAATTGGCATGTTTTTTCTATTATAGCTTATCCATAATTTATTTTTTAATAGAAATAAATTATGCCATTCTGTAGAAGGCACTTAGGGCTATTTTCTGATACTAAATAATTTGTCTTTTGATGACCGGAAGTGCTCAAAATAAATTAAAATGTATAAAAATGTTGGGTTTTTTGCAACGCGTGCCGATAAGTCTGCGTAAACGTTTTTCAGCGGTTAAAACATGTTTTTTTGTTTTGATTGAACATAAAACAGACTTATTACTAGTTTTTATAGTTGAATATTGGACTTTATTATATGTAAACTACTTTTTATATATAAATCATGTATAAAACACACAGAATCTAATATATTCCCTATGCGTAAGTATACATTTTGTGGAATCGACGGGTACCCATGGTAAAAAATTCATAATTTCGAGAAGCATTCATATTTTCTAAACCTAAAATGCTTGGTAGCCTGAGGGTTAAGATATTGCGTTCTGTCAAACTGGTTGGTAAATAATCGAAAATTATGCTATAATGTGTTTCGCTTTAATCAGCTGTTGACTAGCAATAGTTTCAGTTTGACAACACTGATGGATGTATCCGATTTGACCAGGGTAGGGTCTATGACAACAGAGGCCTTTACCATGGACAGAAATTTGCTCGCCATATTACAGCACTTAACCCTCGGGCTACCAAGCTTTTTTTGTAACACTGACTACCAAGGGGGGGGGTGGTTACCACCCCCCCCTGGATTTTGGGTTGGGTTTGAGATATCATAACTTGTAATACACCATTTGATTCAACATTCATTTCTGCACAAAATGGTATATTTAGGTTTAGAAAATATGAATGCCCCTCGAAATTATGAATTTTTTACCATGGGTACCCGTCGATTCCACAAAATGTATACTTACGCATAGGAAATATATTAGATTCTGTGTGTTTTATACATGATTTATATATAAAAGGTAGTTTACATATAATAAAGTCCAATATTCAACTATAAAAACTAGTAATAAGTCTGTTTTATGTTCAATCAAAACAAAAAAACATGTTTTTGCCGCTGAAAAACGTTTACGCACACATTTCGGCTTGCGTTGTAAAAAAACCCAACATTTTCATACATTTTAATTTATTTTGAGCACTTCCGGTCATCAAAAAACAAATTATTTAGTATCAGAAAATAGCCCTAAATGCCCTCTACAGAATGGCATAATTTATTTCTATTAAAAAATAAATTATGGATAAGTTATAATAGAAACAACATGACAATTTTATGAAAATAAAACACCTTTATATATATTTCAATTTATTTTGAGCACTTCCGGTTGTCAAAAGACAACTCAGTGAGCATGGAAATGTAGCCCCACATTCCCTCTATAGAATGGTATAATTTGTGTATCTTAATATTAAAGGGCGGAAAAGTTACAGACGATATTCTAGGGGGGGGTGGTATCCACCCCCCTGGTACCTTTGGTATATCGGGTGTAACTTTTGAACGGTAGGGGGCATCATCAAAAGTTTTACCTCAAAATGTGTCCCAATGAACCCTCTACAGCTACCAATTTTTTCAAAATTTTATTCCAGACGGAACGCGTTTGATTTGCGAAAAACCTAGGGGGGTGGCAACCACCCCCCCCTTAGTAGCCCGAGGGTTAAGAGCTAATTGGTCTATTTTGACAACATAGTGCGATTGCAAAGATTATTATCGTCGTCCGCCTCCTTTATTCAGGTTGTTTACTGTTAGGTTAGAGTAGGAACAGTAACGATATCGTTGATTTGCCCTATTAATAACACTATGTCCACCGGAGAGTTTTAGTTAAATTAGAAATTGTGGCTACAATTTATTTATTACCTCGGAAATTCTTGAAGTTTAGGGTGTATAAAACTCAGCAGAGAGTTCGGCACCAGCTTACGAAATCGAAGTTGGCTGAGTGCAAAGTGATGAAGAAAACAGGTTTATTAGAAATTATTGATGACAAAGAATAACAGGCAATTTATTAGAATGAGGAAAGACAATAATGGCATTTAGGGACAAGTGGAGAAATGTGGTCAATCGTGTAGAAGAGGTTAATAATTTAGCCCGATTGAAATGTATTGGATTTCTGTTGGTTTGTGCAGGGCAGTTTACTATGGTAGTGCCATCTATGCGGGCTTAACCCTTTCACGCATTAATAAGTTACAATCTGTCCTTAATGCTGCGACTCGCCTGATTGGCGGCATACCAAAGTTTGGGCATATATCAAATTTTATACGGGAATCACTGCACTGGTTGCCTATGCAAAAACGTATTGAATTTAAGATTCTAATGTTCATGCGTAATTGCTTAGCAGGCCAAGCTCCGACCTATCTTATGGAACTCTGTGTACATGTGCTATCCATTCCAGGTCGTAGATTCCTTCGCTCTGCTACGCATGGCGACCTGGTTGTCCCTACGGCTCGATCTTCCACAGTGCTACACAGAAGCTTTGCTATAGTCGGTCGGTCTTTCTGGAATAAGTTACCTATTAGTCTCCGTAATGAGCTTCTTTGTCTTTATTTTCCCCTTTTCCGCAAGCGTTTGAAAACCATTCTCTTTGTGTGGTTTGGTGTCAGGTCGGGAGCGCCTATGAGGAGCTCTCTGAAGGGCGCTATATAAATGTACGATTACAATTACAATTACAATTTAAAAAAATTGTGACTGGAGGGACTTACTTGATGCATCTTCACAACAGCGGTATTAAAGACTATGTAGTAAAACTCCGCATCTCGTAGTTTTAATATAAATTCTAAAATACGTTTAAAAGCTGTTCTATTTGAAGTCTTACTTTATTGTGCGATAACAACGATCATCATTGACGCCCTCCTCCTTTAACCAGTATTGTGACTGGCACTAGCAGATAAAATATTAGTCGATAATCTAGAGAGGTGGATACACCTTGGTATTCCAAGGGTTAAACTTGGTGACCGAATGAAGGAGCGATTTTTTATAGTGAAACACAAAATACAAAATGTCCGGATGTTTCTTTCCTACATTCTTCCATCGAGTACTGTACAGTTCTCAAGAGCGAGTCACTGAACATTATTTTTGGAATGTCTCGATTATGTTCTGAAAAAAATGGCGATAAGCTAATGCAAACTATGCCTGTATTGTATTGTATCTGCATGCATCCATTAAGTCCACTTGCATCAATAAAGTTATGAATTGAGACAATACATTTGTATGACGCAGATAGCATCTCCTCTTCACCCTCAATTCATAGCTTCATCTCTCCCCCTATTCCACTCCTGATGCTTCTTAAAAGTGTTGTTGCCTTTCCGGAATAAATGGTCGTTTGCAAAGCTTCATCACAGTCAAGATGATTAGCTTCGCACTCTTACTTTCTTCATGCTGGAAAGCAAGGCTGTGCTCAAGGGTACACGCGGGTATACGGCGTATACTCACCTCCGGGAAAAAATGACAGCGTATACTCACCTAAAAAGCGAGGGTACACGCGGATATACAGCACGTATACCCACCTTAGTACAACCAAGGCAAACACAGCGGCAGCGTGTACTCACCTCAAAAGTTCTGAGTACAGCACTGCTGGAAAGAGGCGGGCTGATTTTTCCTTGCTTGTTACTCGTGTTAAACTACGTTATTATTTGCTTAGCAAAGAAAGATGCGAGTCGTGTCCTTGGCGACGACGCCTTGTTTATAAAATTAAGTACACTATTTGTTGAGGTGTGCAAAGGCAATATCTTGGTTCACAGCGTTTTTCAGATTCATTTGGCCGATGATGTCACCTTCTCACTTCCAGTTTAGGATCAGAGACGTCTTATAAGTATGTAAGTAAAAAGGTAAAGTAAGTAAGTAGGTAAGTAAGTAAATATGTAGGTAAGTAAGTAAATAAGTAGGTAAGTAAGTAAGTAAGTGAGTGAGTAAGTAAGTATATTTACTATTAACTCAAAAAGTTTTGTCCGTTTTTTAGTTGTTAAGATTGGTGTCTATCGTGATACAACCCTTCATTCAACAGATGGTGTTCTTAAAATGAATAGGACGATTTCTCTTGGGCCACATCTTCGGACAGTTCGCATGACTTTATTCCGTTTTGGGCTATTTTATGGCGCCCTGCTCATCTTAGATACTTGACTATAGTTTCGACTCCTCTTCTTCAACTTTCGTCTCGCCATCTTCGATGTTTGTTCGCTGAAGGACACGTACACGTGTATAGGTCGCTGATCTCAACGTAGTCAATGACTTGACTAGATTGGTCATAAGCTTCAGTGGTCAAAAACCGATACACACAGCTACATGTATTTTTGCCTGTACGAAAATAGGGTACCCTCTAATGTCCGCGGTCCCTTTTTAGGCACATAAATTGATGATTCACTTTATTCAATTTACTTAGGTCATTTAATAGAAAAACACCCACCTTTGAGCATGAATTCGTGATTCATGAAATCTCTCGCAATCGATATTCACAATGTACTATTATGCACAGAATGTTTATGCACATACAAATAAAATGCCTCGAAAAATACTATAGACATTGGTAAGTACAGCAAAAAGAGAAACTACAAACTTGTGGTTCATTTATGATAGACTGGACGTGCCTAAATTTGTGTCCCAAAAAAGGGACTGTGTGCACTAGTTGGTTTTTATATACGTGGATCATACGAATTGTTTGTATGTTTATTTGTTTGCATGTGCACTTGCTATAGCCCCCCTTCAAGCTCTCACTACTCACAGGCGCTCCCGAATGCAGAGCGGACACTGCATCGGAGTTTCACGCCGAAGCGCTGAGCAATTGTGAGTAAAGGACTTGCCCAAGGTCCTTACGCGGCCAGGTGGATTCGAACCTCGAACCTTCCGGCGTCAAGACGACGACGCCGCCACTACACCACCGCGCCCTACAATTGAACAATATGCGATAAGACACCTTTTAATCTTGACGTACCATCTTATATATTCGACATGCTAGTTTTTTCAATAACGAAATACACCCCCGACCCGCGTAAGAGCAGGCTCTGCCATCATTTTACAATTTAAACCACTCAAGTAACATAGTCAAAGACTCAAAGGTGTCTGAGTGGTGAAATCATTGCTGATCAACATCATGGTCATTGTTCTTGTACAAATCACAATCATGCAACCCTAAATTATTGTGATTCCGTTTTATCGCGGGCGTGGTCTAGCATGGTGCGAATTGAGAAGGTGGTTAGTTGAAAATGCGTGGTGTATGTGCGGATGGACCAGGAATTTAAAATGTTTATTTGATAGCAATTATTTGAGATTTGATTTAGTAAAGTCTTTTTTGCTACTTTTTGTTGCGTTACGCTTAGGATCATCAAAAACAGTTAATATAGACACTGAAAGTGATATGACTTTTGTTCTGTTTAGAATTTATTGGTAAAATTTGTCTATGATACGTAGTTATGAATTACCTAAGCCCGTAAAACGTGATTTTGAAATTCGTATGTTTGGCCAAGACATTGGGAAACACCTGGGAATTACTTCTATGGCCCACCATGTATAAGAATAGGCGGGATTTCTGCTGTACAGATATCATGAGACATGTTAATAAACATAAACACGAAGCCACAGCCCTGTGATACTCGAAAAGGCCGAGACTGCACGATCGAACAATCCGTATTGATGGCCGTAGGCGGCAGAAGAAGAGATGGATGGAGATGATCCAACAGGACATGGAATTTCTTGATCTGAAAAGAAAGATGCTGAAGACAGAACGACATGGAGACAAAGGATACGAGTGGCTGACACAGCGAGGGATTAATCCTAGCCAGAAGGAAAAGAAGAAGAAGAACATGATAATAACATAATACCGGGATATCACTGGACACCATTAGAAGATTTTTAAGTAGGGCAATAAAAAGAAAATTTTACTTGTGGCTGAAATGATTCCTACGTATCCTCATGCGATGTAACCATTGTGCTGACCAATATTTTACCGCAAAGTCAGATAGAAACAATCACAGTGGAATAAGATGCGAAAAATACACATTAGGATAATAATTACTTGAAACTGCTCGTTTTGGCCGAGCCTGCTTTGGGATCACCTCCGAGTTATTTCTTTGAAGAGGAGCTATACTTGTAGCGCCCGTGTATAACTGGGTTTCCGGCGGCCATTTTTGAATACGCCTTTTGCGCTTTAGGTGACTGATATTTTCATTTATAGAGCGCCTTTTTCTCGGGCGATATTTTTAATATCGGTGTTGCAGCGATTGCAGAGTGGGAGGTCGCAGTTGCCAGCTATAGCGTCGATCGTCGGTAAACTTTCTCACGACCGAGAAAGAGGGTGGGAGTGACAGAACCCATCCTTGTCTTACTCCCACCACGATATTTTTGAGGATGACTAATGGCATTCGTTATTTGCTCAGAATTTCAAATGAAGCACATTGCTTTCATGTCTTGTTGCAAGAGGGAAACCCCTATGGCCATTTCAATTCTCAATCAAGCTAGCGGTTTATCAGCCTCTCGTCTAACTTTTCTAGTGTTAAGAATTATAGTGGGCGTACATGTATCTCTCTTGTGGCATTATTCGATATAATTTATTTAATTATTTTGGGTAATTTGCCATTTGAAATTACAAACCTTTTTAATGATGGTACAGTGCTCTATATTTAATCAGCAGTCGTAAAACCATCGTTGATTGCGTGTAAATATATGGAGTTCAACGGCAACGAAAGAGATTTTGTGAGTTGGAGTTTCGCTGATAAGCGCTTTACATGATTGTGTTCAAATAAGAATGAGATTGGATTAGATTAGCGTGAGGTCATGAGAACAAATTTGTCGGTCTCATGCGCATTGTAGCTCATGTCGTGAGATGTCCAAAGTTTTGTCGTTTTTCAGACTTTTATTGCGTCCCTCCCGTCGTTTTACGAGATAACAGATTAGTTAAAATTTGTATGCAGGTTTGACTTTATATTGGACCTGAGATTATGCCAAAAGGTGTTCAATTTCATCAAAATTATGACTCGGCGACTTTAAAAAAAATTATGCATTAAGCGGTAATCACAAATTATGACTTTTTGCCAACTTCCTCCAGTTGCTATTTCACACACACACAATGTGCCTCTCTATAAGCCTTTGGCAGACTTTAATTCTGACAATTTCATCATTAACACTCTGTTCATATAATCTGCATTCTTAAAACTGTGGATTAATTTCTAACATTATTTCACGAAGATAGGGTCGAGCAAGTCCAAAGGCGGTAGAGGGTAGGAGGGCGACGCCAGTGCTACTTAAGAAACCAAGAAGTCGATAGCGCAATGGATAACATGCTGGCGATGAGATCATGAGAGCGAGGGGCAACGAGTTCGCGCCCCGGAAGGCGAACGTGCTTTGTAATTGTAATTGTAATTGTAATTGAACATTTGTATAGCGCCGCTCACAGATTCAGTAGCGCTCCCGGCCCAAAGTTAGCACTGTCGCTAACGAATAGTATAGTCTTCAGGCGCTTCCTAAACAGAGGGAGAGAGAGGCTGAGAAGCTCAAGACGTAGTTTATGTGGAAGACGGTTCCAGCAGGAGGGGCCAACATAGGCAAAGCTCCTGGACTGGGCAGTTGCCCCACGCATGCGAGGAACAACAAGGAGGCCATTAGCTGCCGAACGAAGGGCAGAGCGACCGGGGAGAGAGGAGACCTGAATACAGAAAGAACGGAGGTAGGAGGGAGCAACCCCATGAAGAGAATTGCGCATAAGTGTCAAAATTTTGAACTCAATGCGTTGTGGTACAGGAAGCCAATGAAGAGTGTCCCGAATAAAGACTGAAATGTGGGTGAACTTGGGGAGACCAGCAATTAGGCGAGCAGCAGCATTGAGTATTGTAGGCTCTAATAGCGGCGTGTATGCTATTAGGGCTGTCTGTTCCGTTAGTAGATAAGATTTATGTCTTCTGTAAAAAGTGCTCTTGTGAATTATTTCGATTGCATAAATGTTCACTGTAATTGGTTACGTGCTTTCAACTGGATTGTTTCAAACACGAAAATATTATCATTCTTAACAATAATTATCCACATCGTTTTCATTACACTCAAGCAGCGCGCTTGCCTGATGCCAATTTGAGATTTTACAGGCTTTAATGAAAAGCATCGGTGAGCGAGATTATTTAATTCACAAACCCACACACAATAGAGGTGTCTATAAATTCGCACAAACTGAAGACAAAGGTGAGTGGAGAGATCTTGAAGACACACAATGTTATAGCCAATTCGCATAGAAACTTTGAAGGAAATTTGACGATGCTTAGCAGAATAATTCTTTTTATAGTTGACCTTTAACCGAATTGTGATTGGCAATTTCAATATATCACAACCGTCTGTTAGAAAATAATATTAAACACCTTTAAATAACTTTAAAAACACGCTATATAAAACAGTTTCATTCAAACTTTGGCACTTGATCCTCCCTACTTGCGCTGCCTGTCATTAAGCCTACGGTAAAAAAATACGCTGAAAAACATGCTGCATAAACAACATCATATTTATTTATATTTCCATAATTCAAACTGTTTACAGTAAGTTTTTGAAAAATAAAGCCATTGAATGTCATGCGATGAGGAATAATTGGCATAATTGCAGTATCGGGGACCTTGTGTCGGTTAGGGTCAGGTTAAGCATCATGAGGGTCGGTTAGGATTAGTGTTAGAGTTAGTGTCGTCATTAAATACTATCCAAATATATTGTATATGCCAATGCTTCGGTCCCCGATACTGCAATTTAGCCGAATAATTAGCAAACTATAATATCGGCTACTGACTGAAAGGCTCTTTCTGTGAGGAGCGCTTTATAAATGGTCAGATAAGATAAGATAAGATATCGAGTGTACATATATTTAGAGACTATTGCAGAGCGAAATTCTCCCAACACGCACACGTGAGGGGTTAACTATCTTTTATTTGCTCAACAGTATTGCGTTTCAATTAAAAATGACGTTACAATTTTCAAAAGCATTTCTGCAAAAGGTTACGTCGTTTTTCGACTTTATTTATTTTACTTAAGATAGACGTCATAAAGCAAGATGTAATCATTGTTTACAGAAAACTGTGCATATTTTATGAGTTCGAGATATAACTATTTTTCATCAGAACAGCCTGAAATAATATTTATGAGCGGTCTATTGGAAGGAATTAAAAAAACTCTATAGCCAAAACCAATGGAGCGGGTTCGAAAGTTGCGGACTTTGCATGCGCTTTCTGTAATCAATATAATTCTTTCGCACACTGTAGAAAGTCATAACGAGTTTATAAAGGTGTTTAAGTTGCTATTTACGTTGGTGAATATGAACAGATCTCCAGCATCTGAG
Source organism: Lumbricus terrestris (assembly GCA_949752735.1). Lineage (NCBI taxonomy): Eukaryota > Metazoa > Annelida > Clitellata > Crassiclitellata > Lumbricidae > Lumbricus > Lumbricus terrestris. Next base: position 9,926,998 of record OX457049.1, read on the forward strand.
TATAATTTCCTTAATCTTTGGAATCTTTTCCTTTTTTCCCACTGTGTAGCTGTCATTCGGGTGGATTAAACTAGTGTGCATTTGGTTAAAGTAACACCGATCGTAGAGCGAAGTGAAATGCATTTAGACACCTCGTTTAGGCACTAAATTGTTTGTATAAGTAAAATTACAAAATAGGGAGAAAATATGTCGACTCAATAGTAGAGTGCAGGGGCGGATCCAGGGGGCCAATCCGGCCATGGCCCCCCCATTTCAAATCACCATGGGACGTGGCCCCCCCATCCATGGTGGCCAAAAAAAAATTCAGGGTGTCAGTCATGCACAGGAGAATTAATGTATAAATGTAATTAAAACCTATAATAAAAATACTGTGTAAATGTAATTAAAATCCAATCTAAGTCTCTCACGCAATTGCATTGTCTTTATATAAAGCATCGAAATGAAACAATCTTTCAACAGTATCCAACTATGATTTATGGCATGGAATGTATGTTATTCGCGAAGCAGGACGTTTTGGCGCCGCCGTTTTGGCGCCGGACGTTTTGGCGCCGCCGTTTTGGCGCCGGACGTTTTGGCGCCGGAATTTTTTTCTCCCTCATTCTAAAGGGTAAAAATTATCAAATTGTAGGTAATTTTAGGCGGTTCATTTACGCACATTTTGAGTTAAATTTTGTGATGATATTCCACGCCGTTCAAAAGTTATGCCCGAAATAGCTCAGAATGTATGTTCGACGTACACTCCTCACTTGATCTGAAAGGGTCAAAGCTTGTTTTTATTCGTATTACGGTATTAGGCTAGGTAATACCACAATTAAATTTCATTGGAGCTGGATTGCTGAAAATGTTCTTCCTTAAACTGGTGTTGCATTGATGAACAATCCAACTCCGATTTAAGCAAAAGTATGTTTGTCTGTGTTCAAAAATCTGATGTTAAGTATTTTTTGTCGCAATGTAATATAACTTCCTTAATTGTTATATGGTATGGCAGTGAGTATAGTCAATGTGGTCACATGATGTACATGTAGTTAAGCTTTTGAATAATAATTGTTGCAATCGTATCTGGCATTCAATAAAATCAGAAAACTGCCGCTATATTAGAACATTAGCCGGGTACCCGGCAGTGCTTTTTTAACGTGCAGCTATACACAAAATGTGCATTTGTAATCGAATTTGTGCATTTGTAGAAGCACTTACGTACAGTTAAAACTAGCCAAAATATCATTGTCCTCCCTTTAGAAGTAATTTACCATTGGTTCGAATTGTTCATTATTGCAATTATAATAAAAAGGTGTCCCAGTGCAAATGTGTGCCAACACTAAAGAAGGTGTGCAATTGATAATTTTTGCCAACACTAAAGAAGGTGTGCTATGGCCAATTTTTGCCAACACTAAAGAAGGTGTGCAATTGCCAATTTTTGCCAACACTAAAGAAGGTGTGCTATGGCCAATTTTTGCCAACACTAAAGAAGGTGTGCAATTGCCAATTTTTGCCAACACTAAAGAAGGTGTGCTATGGCCAATTTTTGCCAACACTAAAGAAGGTGTGCAATTGCCAATTTTTGCCAACACTAAAGAAGGTGTGTAATTGCCAATTTTTGCGAAACCTAAACAAATCCATTGGTTCGAATTGTTCATTATTGCAATTATAATAAAATGTTGTCCCACTGCAAATGTGTGCCAACACTAAAGAAGGTGTGCAATTGCACAACTTTTTTGTACAACAGCAGTGTGCTTTAAAGCATCAATATTTTACTTGCACACCTTTATATTACAATTGCAATAATGAACAATTCGAACCAATGGATTTGTTTAGGTTTCTAAAAAATTGGCAATTACACACCTTTTTTAGTGTTGGCAAAAATTGGCAGTTGCACACCTTCTTTACTGTTGGCACACATTTGCAGTGGGACACCTTTATATTACAATTGCAATAATGAACAATTCAAACCAATGGATTTGTTTAGGTTTCTAAAAAAAATGGCAATTACACACCTTTTTAAGTGTTGGCAAAAATTGGCAGTTGCACACCTTCTTTACTGTTGGCACACATTTGCAGTGGGACACCTTTATATTACAATTGCAATAATGAACAATTCAAACCAATGGATTTGTTTAGGTTTCTAAAAAATTGGCAATTACACACCTTTTTAAGTGTTGGAAAAAATTGGCAGTTGCACACCTTCTTTACTGTTGGCACACATTTGCAGTTGCACACCTTTTTATTATAATTGCAATTATGGGCATTTCAAAACAATGGACTTTTTAAAAGAACTGTCGCTTTTGTCTTTAATACACCATATTCATTGTTGTCACTAAAGTCTGTATTTCCTCGATCTATCGTGCTAAAATCTTATGTCATCTTAAAGTTCTTATTTCTATACTAAGCTAAATAGGCCCAGTCTTAGCGGGACTTTCTCTCTTTGGTGGGCCTGTTTTTTTCAATCATTCGATGTGACATCCTCTGCTTTGATCGCTTGTACTTTATTAATCTGCTACCTCACATGTCTTATAATTTGTTATTAAATAAAGCATTTGTTTAAAAAATCCAGCTTCTATTTCACCGGCAAAAAATCTCCTTTCAGCTTCAATTGTTCAAGCATTCGTCGGAACTCCCGCCGCTTTTTCGCATTTAAAAGACTCTTCATCGAGCTTACAAATCTCAAGCGTTCTTTTCTTGATCATATCTTCCATTTCTCATGCGTTCGCTTAATAAATCCAGCTCCAATTAAACCAGGAATATTTTCATCGATCCAGCTTCAATTAACGCAACAACAAGCCGTACATTCACTTTCTATTTCAGCAAGGATTTCGTCAATTTGTTTCACGCGTCGTATACACTGAACCGAAAATAGACTGCAAAACGCAAATGTTATTGCGCAATGGCGGCGCCAAAACGGCGGCGCCAAAACGGCGGCGCCAAAAAGTCACGTACCGAGTGTTTGGGATGTAATTTATTTTTTGCAGATGCCAAAAAAATTTCAGGGCGAAACAAGTTAAGTTTTGAGTTTAGTCTATATGTGCAAGAAAATGCGGTGAATGATAACACATGTTTACTCCTTGTTTTTATTTATATCTTACTATATTTCATTCAGTAGTGGGAAGTATTTTATTTATTCTAGTCTTAAAAAGTCATCAGTTTTTGGGATGCTAAATTGAACACCTTTTTTGAAAATTTCGCATGGAAGACTAAAAAGTCATCACTCTTTTTAGACGAAAAATTAAACACCTTTTTTAAGATTTTGCACGAATGACTACAAAAAGTCATCAGTTTTTTAAATTCTAAATTGAACACCTTTTTTGAAACTTTCGCACGGGAGACTAAAAAGTCATCACTCCTTTCAGACGAAAAATTAAACACCTTTTTTAAGATTTCGCAGGGATGACTACAACAAGTCATCAGTTTTCTGGGATGCGAAATTAAACACCTTTTTTGATAATTTCGCACGGAAGAATAAAAAGTCATCACTCTTTTTAGACGAAAAATTAAACACCTTTTTTAAGATTTCGCACGGATGACTACAACAAGTCATCAGTTTTTTGGGATGCGAAATTAAACACCTTTTTGGAAAATTTCGCATGGAAGACTAAAAAGTCATCACTCTTTTTAGACGAAAAATTAAACACCTTTTTTAAGATTTCGCACGGATGACCAAAAACTTTCACCAGTGTTTTGGGAAGGAAAATTGAACACCCTTTTTGAAGATTTCCGGCGGATTACTTAAAAAAGAACATCTAGTTTTCGGGAAAGAAGTTTTTAAGTAAAGTCTATATTTATTGAGACCTTATGGCACTCTTACAAGCACTGAAAAGTACAGCTAATTTGTTAAGATAACAGCTTAAAATGCTACCATTGCAATGTGAAAATTCAAAAAGTTTCTGGTGGGGAGGGGCATATCCCCTCCCCACACCCCTCCCCTACCACTCTCGGCGCTGCGCGCCTCATGATTGTCTTCAGACGATCAATTATCTACCCCTCCGAAAACCTCAATTCCCCCAGAGGTGGGGGCTAAATTAAACTCTGGTTTCGGCCAAAAACGACTAAAAAAGTTCATCAGATTTTTCGGCGAAAGATCAACGAAAAAATTTCCGACCCCAGCCCAAAAAATTTTTGGCCCCCCCCTTCGAAAATTCCTGGATCCGCCCTTGGTAGAGTGAATAAATGTGCCAGCGTTTACACCACGAGAGTGCAAGTCACAACCATCGATAAGGATCTTCGCTACAAGACAGTTTCGTTAGACTGAAACAACTAACCAAGGTTAAAAGATCGCGAATTATGATTCCGCATTGTCGTCACCTTTGAGCTTTCTATTTAGCAGAGCTCCTACATATGCATGAAGACCAGACATTCCATGCAGCGTCAGACAAATGCAGAAAGCCAATGACCCGCTGTGGAATTGGAAGAGAATGGATTACGTTGCTCATGTACTCACGAAATTTAGGGATATGACCGATAGGGCATGATATTCAGAGTAGCGCTTGATGCGACTTTTGATTTCTGACGATATAAAACTTGAGATCATTTGCGACTGGACTTAGCGACTTCATTTCACGGCCTCGGCATCATGACAGCAAGTAGCCCAATTCTCACCGTTGCCATTTTATTAGCTCACCGGTAAGGGTTATCGACATTGCCGAGTATTCTAGGAGTGGGGCAATGGCCATTTTCTCTTTTGATTATGCGCATATTTTTTTCTTGAGAGAGCGAGGGTATTTTCCGGGAAGAGTTTAGGGGAGAGGAAGAAGAAGAGGACGAGGAAAAGGAATACGAAGAAGACTAATAAAAGGAGGAAGACGAAGACGAAGAGGAGGAAGAAGTTCGTGTTGTGAAGTAATCTTTGAAGAACAAAAGATGTTGAAAACACTGGAAACCACATATATTTACACACCCGAAAAATATTTGAACCAGACGCTATATAGAAATTGCGTAGGCTACATGAACACTGAGTTTCGCGAGCGGGTTATAAGAAGTATTTTTTCTATTAGATCTACTGGGATCACCGCTTGGGAAAAATCCGAAGGAAATACGATTGTGCTATACTTCGGTTGCAAATAAAACATTTGATTGATTGATTGAATGGTTGATTGATTGATTGATTGATTGATTGATTGATTGATACATTGATTGATTCATTGATAGACACAATGTAGTGTGTATGTTCGTTGCTTTGCAGAGTGGAAGAGTTCGAAAGATGAAGGAACTTTGGGCGAGTTGATCGGATGGACAAATTTCTGTTCTTATAGGATCTGTACACATTAATTTAGAGGTGTGTAGGTAAACGTTGTCGATTTCGCAGATATTTAGTTTTAAAGATTGCTAATTTACAAGGACAACAAAAGCTGATTTTCATAAACTTCTCACGTCCATCTGAAAGCGTTTTGTTCATATTATGGAAACTTAAACGCCATTTTGTAGCAACCTCTTTAAGAAAGATAAAGAGGAGGAAGAGGACGAGGAGGAGAACGAGGAGGATGAGAAGGAAGAGGGGGTGGATTAAGATGAGAAGATGGAGGAGTAGGAGAAGGAGGAAAAGGAGAAGGAGGATGAGGATTGAGGGCGACAAGGAGAAAGGTTTGAGATTTCAATGTCAATATGCATCAAAAATAATATGAAAATTGATTTTAATTCAATAAAATTTTAGAGATTTTAAACACCTTTAAAATATTTATTTGATCACATATATACAGAGTAGTCATCTCAACAGCAGTAGTTTATCGAATTATTTTAATTATTTTCTTATAGAATCTCCACGCTTTGATTTAGAGGTGTTTTGGTAAAAAATCTCCGCCACTGGTTGCGCTTCGCCAGTGCCATCCATTCCCTAGCCTCGATAAAGGGGGAGGTCGTTTATGGTCTTTGTTACCACATAGTGACGTTAATCTGCAACTACAACTACTACTCAGTAGCAAAATAGTTATGGAACTTATCGGTGCGATGGTTTCCAAGTAAAGGATCAATCAATCAATCAATCAGTCAATCAATCACATGAATTTATATAGCGCCCCTTCAAGATCTCTACTCAAAGTCGCTCCCAACCCAGGCCTGGTCAAAGAGAAAGGTCTTGAGAAGACGGTAGAAAGAGCCAACAGAGTCACGGGGAAGCGAACGGAGAGCCGCAGGGAGGCCATTCCAGACAGCTGGTCCAGCTCGGAAAATGCTCTTCGCTGCATAGTAGCGGTACGACAAAAAGGGACGAGGTAGTCACCGCGGGCAGCTGACCGCAGCGAACGACGGCCCAGAGAAACCGAGACTGGAGTAAAAAGCTCACACAGGTAGGTTAGAGCTTGAGACAGAATGCAGCGCTAAGCTATAGACGAAACTCTATAAGCAATACGTTACTGCAGTGGGAGCCAGTGGAGGTCGTCCCTCATGAAAGCAGAACCGTGAGCAAACCGAGAGATGCCACCAACCAAGCGTGCTGCAGATCGAAGGACCCTAACCAAGGAGTTCAGACGGACCTGTGGGAGGCCAACATAAAGAGAGGAGCAGTAAGGCAGGAAAGAAGTGTGCTTAGAGAAGGAGAGTTCTTGGTCCAAGATGGCCCAAGGTCTCGAACAGAGGTAGAGAAGGTTACAGGGGTAACTCATGTGCGAGAGCAGCCAAGTCAATCTTGGCCAGCTGCTGGCGAGTTCCCAGCCATATGAATTGCGTCTTCAGAGAGTTGAGTCGCAGTCGATTTGACGAAAGCCAAGAAGTAAGGGTGTCAGAAGCGCAGACCTTAAGGCGGACAGTATCGGCTGCGTCCTCATTGTTATCTTTTCAACTAGATATCGATCATAATCGACAGTATTGACATTTTTATTGTGCAATGAATTTATTATGCGAGAAGTATAATAGTCGAAATGGATAATTGAAACAAAATTGTTAGTTGATCGACGGAATTTATTAAAGTGGAAACACATAATTTAAGGGTATGTAGGCGACTTTTGAAAACGTGTATTGTTTCCGTTCAATACTCAGCATCTGGAATGCCATTGATATTAACGATGAAAATCAAAATAATAGTCATAATAGTAGCTTGCATTTATGAGACTAATGCAATGATTAAGGCGTCATTAACATTGTCTTAAAATGAAAGGAAATTACGCCGTGGTGGTGATGCCGACCAACAGTAAAAAAACCTCAACAACTATTATTTTGTACTTTGGCAGTGACAGTCCAGCTGGTTATCGCCATTCATCTTTATGTCAACATTTCAACGGTCTTCATTCCTTTTGTATCCTTTTCTCACCGTCTATGTCTCTTACCCATTCCGCACCACACTCCATATCAGCGTCTTTAGTATCCGTTTTCTTCTGATTCGTGTTTAGTTTTTACTTTTGTAGCTCTCTGTTGTGAAAATATCATTTGTAACACAATTAGATAACTAAAGCAGTTTCCTCGCAAAATCAAATCATTATTTCCATTTTTAATTGCCCTGTGGCAGTTGGAATCTGTCGTGATCTTTTTCTCTTCAATGTATCAGACATCTTTCACCTCTTCTATCTCATCACGCTTCATAACGGTTTTTCGGTTTATCTTGGGCCTTTGAGCGGTTGTAACTGTACTTACCACACATGCTTTCTTGGACGATGGTCCTCGATGCTGGAACAGCCTTCCTCTCGCTATTCGATCAGCCAACTAAAGCCATTATAAAAACATATCGGTTTGCTAGAGCTTATCTCGCATGCTAGTTTCTTTGTAAGGTGCCCTTCTAACATCAACATCAGTGCCGTGTAACTGCGCCATATAAAGAGTCGGCATTAACGTTTTTAGTAAGTTAGAAATAGAATCATTTACATGGCCTGCCGCATTTATAAAAAGGTTTATAATTCAAGACAACTGAAACTGTATTTAGACCTATTGTTTTAATTGAGACAATATTTAGAGATGCTTAACCCTCATAGGGTCACGATTTTTCTCAACCGATTTTGGTCACGGGGGGTAAAAAAATACCCCCACTGTGATTCGCATGATTCCTATGATAAACTCCGATTTTCATGTATAAAACTAAAAGAAGTTATTTATGGAAGGTTCGTGGAATGCACTGGAACCAAAGTAACATATGCAGCGGGCAAAATGGCGGCCAGAATCTTAAATGGCTATAAGTGAAGTTATGTATGCAATGGAAACATGATTTCAGAGTCTAAATCAACATTTTCGAGGTCAAGGAATGCAATGGAACCAATGTCACATATGTGGCACTGCACGAAAATCAAAATGGCGGACAAAATGGCGACCAGATAAGGAGACACTGTAACAGCAAGACACTCATGTGTAAAGCATGCATAATGCTATGTTTAAAAATTCCTGAGTAAAATAGCTAGGACCTGGTACATTTTGGTACTTTATAGCTTATTTGGGTGCATGAATAAATAATGAAACTGGATGCATTCTGTGCAGGAAACATATTTAGGAAAAGTCATAGAAGCGATTTCTTCAACTATTTTCAGGGATTAAAATTTTCGTGAAAAACCGAGATGGGGGTATTTTTTTACCCCCCGGTGACCCTATAAGGGTTAATAGATAAAAAAAATGATTCACGCAAGGTAGGCCTATTTCGTATTCACGAGACAGCATTTTTTTATATTTTGCAAACAAATCATTCACGCTTCACAAATCACAGACAGTCATGTCGCAATAGAGCGCCATACGATTAGATAGAAGATTGCAACGGTCAAATTTGCGCCAACATTCTATGATAATTGGTTGGATTTGATTAGATAGCTGTTTTAGGCATACGTTCTACGTGGAACGCGGTGGTGTAGTGGGTATGTTCGTTGCCTTGCGGGTTCGAATCCACTCAAGCAGCCACGTAGGGACCGCCTGGAGAAAGAAGGAGGGCGACGTATATAGTAGTTGTTATCACACAGTATCGTTAATTTGAAACTACAACTAATAGACAGGCTAAAATAATTTTCATTGATCTTGTTTTCACGCAATCCACATGCAGTAATTGAGTAATACTAGCCATGAAGAAATCCTTCTCTTTAGACACCTGTTTAACGCTTAATAAACGCTATATAAGAAAGCGGCGCTAAAGCTGCAATTAATATCTTCACCGACATGTGGGGCGCATCAGATCCTCCTTCTTTCACATGATTACTGTGCATTGACATTGAGAGCAAGTCCCTCACTTACAATAATTACTCATCGCCATCGATTTAAATTAAGTCATTAGATTGTGCGAGTGCGACCTATCAAGTGTGCAAAAATTTATGAGAAGTTTTTGTTCGTTCTGTCTCACATAGTTTCAAGGATGTTTACCATGTTTTGAAGTTGTATGCAATGACCAAGAAATTGCATATTTCGATTTTTATCTCTTTGTTCACGCAATGGTCTGTTATAATCCAATGTTCGCGAAGTGCGTTTGAAGGCAGTTTTAAAAAGCATATACTTACATACTTACTTGTCATTGCTAAAAATAACCAATTTCAATTGTTTTGTTAATAAAGTTGGATATTACAGCGTCAGTGTCGTCGTCATCGTTGTGGTCGTAATCGTCATCAAAACGGACTTTACCGATGCTATAATATTATAAATTGTATTATAAATTTAGAGCACAATCAAATTTTAGTCGCAGGTTTCCATTTGCCAATGCCAATCCAGTTTGACACCTTTTAAACGATATCAACCATAGTTATATAAAAACATGACACGCTAAAACGATAATTTCTACGATAAGAGCGCTCACTTTTAGATACCCTTGAAACGATACCAATGGATATTATATAAAATAATACAACACTAATTTATTTGTATTAATTGATATAGTGTCTGTTCAGGGCGACGCCTGCTAACAAGCTAGTAACAGCTGGGACAAGCAACAGTACATAATAATCGTAATGCATGACTCGGTCGCTGAAAATAGAGACGCAACAGGATTCTTTAAAATTAAGGACGTACATCGATAATAAAAATACTCAAACTCGGCTTAGTTCAGAGGAAGTTGTATAGGGAAGTATAAATGAAATTATATTCACGAAGACATGGAGCCTCATTGGTGGAAGGAATGGCTTCAGCACATGAGAACAGTCTACCCTCGAGGGTAGACTGTCCTCAGCCTGATAGTGTTGTCGACTCAAACAGTTAAATATGGCTTGCAATCGACCGCCTTCCTGCTGCCCTGCAACCCCCACCATGCCGGGATCACGTAAAGCATGAGGGTCACAGTGACTGTGGTCATCTTTGCATCGTCATACTCACGCCCTGAGGCTGTGCGTAGTCAGCACTCGCAGAGCATTAAGCGACTGTCTTGCCTTGACGCGTATATTTTTCTGCTTTATATGGACATCGAAGTCTAGGTTTGCAGTTACAACAACCCATAAAATTGTCAAAATCAAGACCCGTTGATGTGTTAAGAAGTTGCCAATCTATAATTGGAAGTATAATGAAGTTGCGCTTTGTTTTGAAAACATTATAATCATGTAAGTCCGACATCATCTTCAGCGCCATAATTAAGGGCGACATTTATAATCGTCGTTATGACATAGACCGTCTGTCAATGAATACGCTGCCACAATAGAGTTTGGTATATATCATAAAATTACTTTCTTTGACTTTTACAGTAAATTTGCGCTATAATTAGTAATTGGTAATTTCAAAATGTTTTTACCCACATACAGAGTAAAAGAAGCTCATTAATGACGCATAATAGGCCAGGTAAAGTCTTGAAAATGACGGATGTCACTAGACACCTTTAAAACTATTTGAAGTAGCGTGAAAATAGAATGCATGCATGAACTTCTTCGTTGGTCCATATCTTTGACTATCTGACACAGAGGTAATATTGGCCAATTATTTCGACCGAAGCCATAAAAAAAACAATAAAAAAAGAATCAAATGTGCAAAGCGAAAAAATATCAAAATCACGCACTCAGATAATAATAATTATTACTTTAAGGCGTTTCAGATCTCAATCATTCAGGTTATTTATAATTCATCACAGTGTAATGCAATCTATTAATTGGATATTTTGTACAATGCTTTTGCAGAATGATTATGTCCCATAAATACATGTATACAAGTCCCGGTACCGATTTCATAGCAAGCAAGCGGCAAGCGCCGTTTCAATGGCCGAATCTGAAAAAAATGAAAATGCATGAGCAGTGACGTCACTGCCGTTTCCCATGCTTAAGATACTGCACATAGCTCAACATCTAAGTAAGGTAATAAGTATGTTCTTTAATATAATCAGCTTCCAAACAACACTCTGGTGAAGAAGCATCACATATTATAGAAATCACATAAGACATAAAGGCTATCTGGACTAAATAAACTATTTGTTATGAAGAGCACAAACAACAGCCTTGCTAATTTATAGACCTTTCTTCATTGCTGGCCTAGTTCCGCTTTTGAAATCACCAGGATTCAGATAAATTAAATTAAATTGTTTTTTTTCTCTAATGTCTAGTTGTTGCATAGATGCTGACTTTACTGTTCTAAGATCCACCCACACACACACACTGGACACAGTATTATTTTTATTGAGTTAAATTTATTTAAGGCGGAAAGCGATCCTTTCATTTAAGGCAAACATCAAGTTGCTAATTGATTACGATTGCCTGCCCAGATATTTAGTTGCAGAAAGGTTGAATGGCATCAAGGGCGGAAACAGACATTTTCGAAGAGTGGGGGGCAAAATTTTCGTCTTGGTCGCCGAAAAATCTGATGAAATTTCTTTGGTCATCAGTCATCCTGGTCGGAGTAATGGCCTCTCGTCTAGTATCCTGCTTTTCTCTCCCGCTGCATATATGCAATGGTTTGTTTAAGCCAAATGGGGGCCACGTCCCATGCAATTTTTAAACGAGCGCCATGGCCGGATTGGCCCCCATCTGGATCCGCCCCTGGACGGCATTCGGCCAACTAGGACAACTCAGGTTATGCAAGTCCTACAAATATATGTAATAATAATTATAATAATCGTTTGAAATTGCACGTCTTAGACACCTTTAACACATTTTAATCAACTTTTATAAATTCAATACTGCATTTCCAGTTTTCGTTGCTCTCGACCTCTGAGGGTCCTTCAAGGGATAAAATTATGACGAGATGAAATGCTTATATGAAAGAAATCGCGAAAACTGTTCAATGTCAAAATAATTTCTCACGCTGCAGAATTCTACCAAGAATTGTGTCCTCCGTCATAATTATCTATGTTGCGTCTGCGCTTCGTGAAAACTAAGAATACACACCTACATGGAAAAATTCAATGGTGCTTTGCCAGGAACTTTCTCATCGAATCGTTCACAGATACATGTAAGTCTACAATACTAAATTTGAATTTGATATCGCCTTCTTCGAAGTGAACCCGTAAAAATTGAAAGAATTCGTGACTGAGCTTCTGATTCAAAATAGTGTCATTGATTTCACTGGCGTTGCTGATATTAACGCTGTAGAAACACTGGGGATTTATGTAACGTACATCGTCGGCTGTTGTTTGAACATTGACGAATGATTTCGCGAATTTGTCAGAAGAGAAAACGCTAAACACGTGCTCATATACAGTTAACGAGGAAGAGATGGATGGATGGATACGATTTGACCATGTCTTTGACAACATTGGTCGTTACCCTAGACAGAAATTTGCACGGTATATTACAGCACCTAAGAGCAAGGTACTAGTCCAGTTTTTAGCCTTTTTCAATGAGGTTTGATTTGAAGCTTTTAATACCTCAAGCATTCAACTTATATTGTACAATTTTGCTGATTCCTTTCCCCTCCCCCTCCCAGTTGCGCAACGTGTGACAATGCTAGTCTGAAGCCTTGAGATAACACGATCAAAATTGCCATTGACATGCGGCAACTAGCAACTCTGCTGTATCTTTTGTTTCATGGTCATAATGATGCATGCATAATATTGTGCACTTATTACAGCACCTCTTGAAGAGACGTTTTAAAGACATGCGATTGCTAATAATTCTCCGCATAATAAAACACTTTCAAGTAGCTTGTAGTAACGCTATAATACTGATTACTGATAATAAGTTAGGCGTAACATCAATTTTACGAAACAGATGAGATTTATTATAGGGCGAATGAAAGTTATTAAAAGGGGTATAAGGTTCCACTGTCTGAAGGTGGTAAAATAGTAGTAAGTAAACTTTAAATTAACACGCTGTTATACTATAATCACAAAAACTCTTTTGCACTAAAATATTTCTTTAGAAAGACAGTACATATGTAAAGAACGTCACGCCAATGTACAATCTTTAGTGACGCCAGTCAAACCCTAGAAAAGTTGGAGTGGGAACTCTCAGAAATGACAAACCATCAGCCGCTAATCTACCATTCAACGCCGAGTTTCATCGGTTGTATTGCAGGCCTATCAATAGTCTGTAATGACCAACCTTCAAAGTTGCGTTGTTACAATCTGTCTCATTGTTTCATAGATCACTCGATGTTGTTTTTTTCTTACGCCGTGGCTGCTCTGAAAACTCTCCTGAACAGGTTTCTTGAAGGCGCTTTACATGTATATGTAGGTCAATGGATTGAATGAATGAATTAACCTCAGAGGTAAAGGCTCAGACAACGCTGAAACAATGAGCCATCACTAGGATTTCTGACTGTGCACACGGCAGCAACTTGCTAAACTTGACCTCCCTGTTCTTGCATCAGAATTTTATGACGTTGTCTTTGCAACCACGGTTCATGACCTTGGTGTACAACTTGGTTAAGAACTCACATTTGATCCTCAACTTCTTGCCCAAGACTGCAGCTATTATCAGCTGCGTCTGCTTCGCACTGTCAACCGTTCTCTACCGTCTGCTGTTACTCTTACTTTAGTGCATTTGAGGACTTATATATAACTGACCACGAGTGACCGCGCCTGGTTTATGCGGACTTATATATAACTGACCACGAGTGACCGCGCCTGGTTTATGAGGACTTATATATAACTGACCACGAGTGACCGCGCCTGGTTTATGAGGACTTATATATAACTGACCACGAGTGACCGCGCCTGGTTTATGCGGACTTATATATAACTGACCACCTGTGACCGCGCCTGGTTTATGCGGACTTATATATAACTGACCACGAGTCACCGCGTCTGGTTTATGCGGACTTATATGTATCTGACCACGAGTGACCGCGCCTGGTTTTTGAGGACTTATATACAACTGACCACGAGTGACTGCGCCTGGTTCATGAAAGACTTATAAATAACTGACCACGAGTGATCGCGCCTGGTTTAAGAGGACTTATATACTATAACTGCCATTATTACTATTACGGCCATTACTTGCGCTTCTGAGTAGTCGCCTTGAAGAAGCGCTATATAAATTCTTGAATGAATGAATGAATGAATGAATAACTGACCACGAGTGACCGCGCCTGGTTTATGAGGACTTATATATTACTGACCACGAGTGACTGCGCCTGGTTTATGCGGACTTATATATATATATATATATATATATAACTGAAACACGAGTGACCGTGCCTAGTTTATGCGGACTTATATACAACTGACCACGAGTGGCTGCGCCTGGTTCATGAAAGACTTATAAATAATTGACCACGAGTGATCGCGCCTGGTTTAAGAGGACTTATATACTATAACTGACCACGAGTGACCGCGCCTGGTTTATGCGGACTTATATATAACTGACCACGAGTGACTGCGCCTGGTTTATGCGGACTTATATATAACTGACCACGAGTGACCGCGCCTGGTTTATGCGGACTTATATATAACTGACCACGAGTGACTGCGCCTGGTTTATGCGGACTTATATATAACTGACCACGAGTGACCGCGCCTGGTTTATGCGGACTTATATATAACTGACCACGAGTGACCGCGCCTGGTTTATGCGGACTTATATATAACTGACCACGAGTGACCGCGCCTGGTTTATGCGGACTTATATATAACTGACCACAGGTGACTGCGCCTGGTTTATGCGGACTTATATATAACTGACCACGAGTGACTGCGCCTGGTTTATGCGGACTTATATATAACTGACCACGAGTGACCGCGCCTGGTTTATGCGGACTTATATATAACTGACCACGAGTGACCGCGCCTGGTTTATGCGGACTTATATATAACTGACCACGAGTGACCGCGCCTGGTTTATGCGGACTTATATATAACTGACCACAGGTGACTGCGCCTGGTTTATGCGGACTTATATATAACTGACCACGAGTGACTGCGCCTGGTTTATGCGGACTTATATATAACTGACCACGAGTGACTGCGCCTGGTTTATGCGGACTTATATATAACTGACCACGAGTGACCGCGCCTGGTTTATGCGGACTTATATATAACTGACCACGAGTGACCGCGCCTGGTTTATGCGGACTTATATTTAACTGAATACGAGTGACCGCGCCTGGTTTATGCGGACTTTTATATAACTGACCACGAGTGACTGCGCCTGGTTTATGCGGACTTTTATATAACTGACCACGAGTGACTGCGCCTGGTTTATGCGGACTTTTATGTAACTGACCACGAGTGACTGCGCCTCATGGTTTATGACATGAAAACTATGATAATCACAATCTTGGCGATGTATACAGTTGTGCTTTTTCTTATAGATAAACAATCTTTATTAAAGAGGTATCTAGTTAAATCTGCCCAACAGCGAAATTAAACATCCTCAACAATATGCTCAATACCGTAAAATTATCAAATTTACAACCGCGTTTATCATCGATCACTAATAACGTCCTTTTCTCCAATTAAACCCTTGATGGCTTGTCCAGAGGGTTTTACTTGCAAAAAATCGATCTCCTCAAATCATCGTCATGTTATATGATCTCGTTAAGGAGACGTTCGAAATGGCATTTCCGTTGAGATATGATCACAACAAAGATTATTAATTTTATCCATTCCTGTTTCTATGCTGATAAAAAATGTGGCCAGGGTAGAAAGGTGTTGCACAAACCCGCCATTCGTATTTCATTGTAGAGGTATTATTTCACAATTGTAAACTGTATATAATGGATTCACATGATTCTTCAATAATGCTATTTGTTGGAATGAATATATCTGTGCAGAATTGTTTATTTTCATTTTTGAGTGCGTTATGTTGTTGGTTCGTCAAAAAACAGTGAGTGGACTCACTAAAAGTGATCAAATTATAACGTTTGTCCTTTTTTAATTTTGGTGTATTACCTTTTAGCAAAAAGTGTCTAGAGCGCCTGAAGATTTTCTCTCTATCTCGCCAATCTTCTTCTCGATTCCCATATTTACTGACAGTAGATATCCCATTCTCTGTTTTTTCCACTTAAACAGCTTACTTTTGTAATGAGTGGATCAATTATACTAGCGTTTATAAAATCTATTAATTGTAGTTTAGCGAAATGCGAAATCATGAGTAGCGCCATTCTTACCAAACTTTGTTTATCATCGTTCAGATTACGTTTCGAGTATGGCCATTAACCAAAGACCTGCTCGAAATATGAAATTTATATCTCCTTAAAAACACGAGTTGATGGTGTTCAAGCAGACTTTCTGATTTCATTGATTGATTGATTGATTGATTGATTGATTCATTCATTATAAGAACTTATATAGCGCCACTTCAATAAACTTCTCAGAGGCGCTCCCAGTCCAGCCATGGCGAAAGAAAAAAGTTGTTCCTTCGCAGCAATCTAATCTAGTAAAGCATTTGTAAAGCGCTTCTCACAGCAGAGCTAATCAGAAGCGCTATCAGTGTGACAGGCCCATGAAAAGAGAAACGTCTTCAAGCAGCGAAAAGATGCAGGTGAATTTCCTACAAGAATCCTTATGTATATTCGTTTAATTCGATACCAAAACAGACAGAACAGACCGAACGCTGTAGGCTTACATTAGTAAAATTAACAGTAGGCCTATGGCTGCTTAAAGCTTATGGACAAACTAGTTAACTAGTACATGTTTCGTAAATCGGAATAACATTCTTGGGATCAAGTTTAACGAGTCTTTATTGGGGAGGATTAAATTGTGAGCCATTTCTCTAAAGTTATATAATCGGTCACGCTGTAGTGGAAAGAGGTTACGGAGGACATGAGGTTCCTGCCACGAATTTAAGAAGGAAACTGATTCCAAATGAAAGTACGAACAATAGCAAAAGCACGATGTTGGGCTAATGAGATTCGTGATCTGGGTACAAATAGATCCAAGCGGTCAGCAGAACGAAGAGGGCGTGAAGATCTTGCAGAAATAGGCTTGCACGTTAAGTCGCACAGGTATTTAGGCGCTAAGCCCTGCAGGGACTTAGTAACTAGAAGCAAGACTTTGTATCTGATTCGGGCAAAGTTCGGAAGCCAGTAAAGGTCATGAGTCATGTATGCAGAGATGTGCGAGTATCGAGGAAGTCGTGCGATAAGTCTAACAGTAGAATTTAAGACAGATTGCACAGATGACAAGCGAATCTTATGAAGCCTGGTTAGTAGGAAGTTACGGTAGTCGATTAGTGAGGAGATAAAGGCATGTGCCATAGTCGTAAATACCTTGGAGGACACAGATCTTCTAATTCCCCTAAGTCGTCTAAAGTGGTAGTAACATGAACGAGTCATTGGTCCGATAGGTCGTATAGGCTACGGGAAATTACTTCAGATGGGATGACCTCTCAAACACCTCTTTTAAGTAATCCATTTACAATATAAGTACAATTAAAAACATTTTCATAGGTTTGAAGCCGAAAGAGGGGAAACGATTCATAAATAAAATCTTTCAGAATTATAATAGCGACATCGTTTTTTAGCGATGGCTAACAATGGCGGATGGTCAGTCAGACTATAGTCCTCTCTTCGTACTCCAGTCGACGGGCAATTTACTCACTATAGCTGAGTTGTCATAAGCAGTCGTTAAACTATGGACGCCTTCTGCTTATACCTTAGAGGCTTAGACCTGCGTGTGCATGACTGCCCCCCACTCCTCTCTATCCAACGCCATTTCCTCCGCCTCCTCCCATGTCAGCTCCAAGTGTCTTAGGTCGTATCTCACTGTTTATGGCCAGTTCTTCCTCGGTCTTCCTCGTTTCCATCTTTCTCCAGTACGTGTTCCAGTTCATCACTTGTTTCGCTCTCCTGTCTACGTCCATACGAAAGACATGCCCCATCCATCTCAGTCTTCTCGTTCTGATGACGTTTTCCATGGATATATGTTTATAATAATAATCATGAGATAAATATAAACTGATCTCGGAGATTAAAAACATTCTGTCAAATAAATATGCGAGAAGAAGCTGAAAATTTAGAATAATTATCGTACGATGGAATAATCTCAGAACAAACCGCTAACAACGCTCATTCTAGTTTCCAGCGCTCAATGTCTGTTTGTATTTGATCGTGAGCGCCGATGAACATCTGAGATAATAATAATTGCCTTTCTATGGCAAGGCTGAAAAAACAATAATGCTATCAAAATCACCAAAAGAACGATCGGTTGGCCACACAATTTAATCATAAACTGCGGATGCTACAATGTATGAAATGCGAAATGAATTTGAGCAACTTTAATTAAATGCTAATTTGATGCACACATTGTCATACTGTGTTGGTCTGTGCGGCATTGGACACTATGAATGGTAAATGTATGCAAGTGCAGTTTGCATGCAACGAAGCTTAATGTGTAACGGTGCAGATAGTAATAAGTCTGTTATAGGTATGAAACGTATAGACATTCATGTGGAATGTAGAACAATTACTGGACTCAGAAAGCGACGAGAAGTATTGACTCAACGACGCCAGCAACCTATTTATTGCACAATAAAATTAATATAAAACGGTGTCTAATTTATACTTCAAATTTTATGCGGAGCGAATTGCATTGGCTGAATATGCAGCAACGTATTGAGTTAAAGGTTATTAATGCTGATGCGCAATAACTGCCTCTCACTACAAGTCTCGATTTGTCTTAGCCCTTCGGAAGTGAGGTGACGAATTGTAACGCCAGAGGTGAGGTGGGGTATGACATATCACAATGCATATTTTCATTTGCAAGTCTTCATATCAAGTGGAAAACATTAATTTGAGCTAAACTATTCTTCGATGAAAAATTATCAACTAAACAGGCAATTATCACGAACAAATATCTTGCATCCTTATTAGATGACTAGAAGGTGAACCCATCCAATGTGTACTTAGCCTGTTCAAGTTTGAGTCCTCATGCGCAACATTATCAAATGCACGAATAGCCATATTTATTTGTATACAACCTAAAATGTTTTTAGTCATCATTGTCGTCAGCCTTCTCAATGCCAAGTATCAACACAGTGTTGGCGTGTTCAATGCACACTCGCATGCTAAACGAATGGCCCATAAAATCAACATGTAAAATAGTTTGCATACGAAAAATACAATTTCCTTTAAATATGCGACAAAATAAAAAAATTAAAGCTGAAATGCTGTAGTACGCCGAGCAAATTTCTGTCCAGGGTAACGACCTCTGTTGTCATAGACCCTGGTCAAATCTGGATCCTCCTCCTCCTACTTGGGCAAGATGATAAACATGGCTCTGAAGGAGAGGTTAGAAAATCATATGAAAGAACATCTGGCGGATGACCAGGCGAGATTTCGGAAGGACAGAAGCACGATACAACTGAATACTGTATAGAGCACAAACGTGATATGAAGTCTCTAAATCGCATTGGACATATTATCACGTTTGTCCTCTATACAGTCGATTTAATGTTAGCATTAAGACTCACAGCAGAGAAGGCATGACGAAAGAACAAGAAGATCTACAACTGCTTCGACGGCTTCAACTCGATTAGAGACAGATGATGGGTGGATACCAGCACGGCATTTCCAACATTATACTTCATGCACACAGTCACCCATACACCCAGCGACGCATACAGATGTGCATGCACATACACGTGCAGTGTACACACGTAGACAGCTTCACACACACACACACACACACACACACACACACACACACACACACACGCGCGCGCGCACACGCACACGCACCAATTTAAGTTCTGTCACAATGATTGTAATAATGTCAACTTTGCACACCCAAAAACAGTAAACACAGAAATATATATTTACTAGCTGGGTACCCGGCGTTGCAAGGAAAATTTCGATTTTTCGTCCCCAAACCACGCTCCACCCGCCCCCTGAGGGTTGGCTTCGCCGCCCATTTGGATGGATGGATCCAGATTTGACCAGGGTCTATGACAACAGAGGCCGCTACCCTGGACAGAAATTTGCTCGGCTTACTACAGCACTTGGAGAGAAATGGTTTAATTAGATCTATGTGGACAAAACCTCGTGTGGCATCACAATCCTGTAAGTTTAATACTGTACGGTAAACAGAAAATTTTCATATTTCAAGCATCATGTGATTGTGTTTTACGGGTGTATATCATTTTTCTTGCTTTAACCATGCAGGACTTCGGCTCTTCTTCGCTCCACGTAGACTGTTACAGTAGGCGTTGTCCAGGGCATCGACGTCTGCATCTGAGTTGATTGCATCTGCAGCATGATCTGAAGCAGAGTAAACACCATGTAGCTGTATATTATCTCTGAACTCATTGATACACTCTAGTTGTTCGTGTTGCTCGTCTCGGCAAGCTTTGTCTGCATTCGATGTTGCCTCTCTTCCGTCTGAAGTCATCGCTGGTATGACATGACTTTGGCGATGAAGAAAGAATAATGCGTCGTAGTTCTGCACTTGTCACTGAATTCAATGTAGCGATGTGAGTAGATGATCGAGCGCTGCGGCGCAAGCAGTAATCCTGGAATCCGCTATTAAATTTATAAGGTCGTCTAACACAGTTATCGGGTGTGTAAGAAATTGCATTGTTATTTTTACCAGATAAAAAGCGTATCTCTCAGCAAAGCCTTTCAGAAGCGCTTCCAGAGCGATCGACCCATGAAATGAAAAGTCAGGTTTTGAGGCGAGAAAAGACGAGGAAGACCATGGCTAAAGGTGTGAATGGACGAGTCTATGAATTTATTCTAACGAACCGAACATTGAAGATTGGATGGATTTTGTGTCCAATCGACGTGAAATCCGACGCTGATTATCTTCGGTTTGACATAAATTATCATCGTTCAACCAACAAAATATTAAAAACAATTTATTTATCTTAGCATGGCCCAAACCAAAAATATCATACTACTTGTTTTCATTAAGTACATAATTTATCGGCCATTATTTCTTTTCTGCACCTCCTTGCAGGGGCGGATCCAGGGGGGGGCAATCCGGCCATGGCCCCCCATTTCAAATCACCATGGGACGTGGCCCCCCCATCCATGGCGGCCCAAAAAAAATTCAGGGTGTCAGTCATGCACAGGATAATTAATGTATAAATGTAATTAAAATCTATAATAAAAATAATGTATAAATGTAATTAAAATCCAATCCAAGTCTCTCACGCAATTGCATTGTCTTAATATAAGGCAACGAAAAGAAACAATCTTTCAACAGTATCCAACTATGATTTATGGCATGCAATGTATGTTATTCGTGTATATATTCGTAGTAAATTGTAAACACATTAACACCAATAAACACAATTATGACTTAGTACAACTAACTATTAATTACAAATCAAGTTAACACTAACAACAGTGTTTGGGATGTAATTTATTTTTTGCAGATGCCAAAAAATTTCAGGCCGAAACATGTTAAGTTTTGAGTTTAGTCTATATGTGCCAGAAAATGCGGTGAATGATAACACATGATTACTCCTTGTTTTAATTTATATCTTGTGAAGCGAAATTGAACACTTTTTTTGAAAATTTCACACTGAAGACTAAAAAGTCATCACTCTTTTTAGACGAAGAATCAAGCACCTTTTTTAAGATTTCGCACGGATGACTACAAAAAGTCATCAGTTTTTTGGGATGCTAAATGACACACCTTTTTTAAAGAATTTCGCACGAAAGACTAAAAAGTCATCACTCTTTTTAAACGAAAAATTAAACACCTTTTTTAACATTTCGCACGGATGAGTACAAAAGTCATCAATTTTTTGGAATGCTAAATTGCACACCTTTTTTGAGAATTTCGCACGGAAGACTAAAAACTCATCACTCTTTTTAGACGAAAAATTAAACACCTTTTTTAACATTTCGCACGGATGAGTTCAAAAGTCATCAGTTTTTGGGATGCTAAATTGCAAACCTTTTTTTGAGAATTTCGCACGGAAGACTAAAAAGTCATCACTCTTTTTATACGAAAAATTAAACACCTTTTTTAAGACTTCGCACGGATGACTACAAAAGTCATCAGTTTTTTGGGATGCGAAATTAAAAACCTTTTTTCAAAATTTCGCTCGAAAGACTAAAAAGTCATCACTCTTTTTATACGAAAAATTAAACACCTATTTTAAGATTTTGCACGGATGATCAAAAAATGTCATCAGTTTTTTGGGAAGGAAAATTGAACACCCTTTTGAAGATTTCCGGCGGATTACTTAAAAAAGAACATCTAGATTTCAGTAAAGAAGTTTTTAAGTAAAGTCTATTATTTATTGAGACCTTATGGCACTCTTATAAGCACTGAAAAGTACAGCTATTTTGTTAAGATAACAGCTTAAAATGCTACCATTGCAATGTGAAAATTAAAAAAGTTTCTGGTGGGGAGGGGCATATCCCCTCCCCACACCCCTCCCCTACCACTCTCGGCGCTGCGCGCCTCATGATTGTCTTCAGACGGTCAATTATCTACCCATCCGGAAACCTCAAATCCCCCCGGAGGTGGGGGCTAAATTAAACTCTGGTTTCCGCCAAGAACGACTAAAATAGTTAATCAGATTTTTCAGCGAAAGATCAACGAAAAATGTTCCGACCCCAGCCCAAAAATTTTTTGGCCCCCCCCTTCGAAACGTTCTGGATCCGCCACTGCCTCCTTGGTGCAGTAAAGAAGCTGAAGAACGTGACTAAAGAAAACATTTTACCCGGGTCACCGGGTGTGTGTCTACCTGTGACTAAAAGTCACTCCGAAATGTGACATCGTCCTTGTATGCATGGTTCCCTACGAAGTTCATGATAAAAAATAGGTTATAGATGTAGATACGGGAGAATTTTAGTAAATACAGAACGATGTACAATGCAATCGGAGGCCGTGTAAGGTTACACTACAACGACTAGAACTTCCTGCACGTCATTATATGTGGCCACCTAGTCACCTGGTGCCGTCAGCTCTTGGAGCTCTGGCGACATTCTTGATGTATTCTCTCCAGTGTTTCCTCTCTCTTGTTGCCTCTCTCAGCTCCCATTTCTTGGATACATCATGAATTTTTCTTGGCAGAAGATAAGGGGTGGTTTGCCATTGCCTTCCCCCACGTTTGCCATCCGGTCCCGTTCGTTCACCCCCCTTAAATGTGGCACGTAAGCTAATTGTAAATTATTGTCACTTCATGGATCTTGCGGCCGAGGGCAAGAGAGAAGCGGCGCAGGCGTTGTCTGCTGAGGGTCGGACGCCACTTTGTGGCGTCCGACCCTCAGCAGACAACGCCTGCGCCGCTTCTCTCTTGCCCTCGGCCGCAAGCGCCTCTGTATGACCGGGTCGGTCTTTCTCGGTGGCCCCTGCACCATCAAGAGTCTCTGACAGCCCAAGACCCGAGAGACCCGCGCTCTTACCAGGATTGCCTGGATCTCCCGAGTCATCTGTTGGGTTCACTTGCTCTAGTCTAGAAGATGATGAGTAATACTCAGGTCCGTAATGTAAAATAACATCGATTTATTCAATAACAGAGCAGTCTGACAAGGAGTAGGTTAACGTTACCCAACGCTGACATGAAGTACGACCGATACAGCTGATTCGACAGAGCTGACGTGAAGACACACCAGGCTAACGGAGCCCAAAGGAAGACGGATGTAGGCCAGTTCACCAACGAGGAGGGACGGCAATCGAAGAAGACAAACGTCGTAGAACACGAACCACACGCCACGCTCAACAGGAGTCGAACACACACCACAGAGAAGACCCACGACAAGAAGCGACGGAATTCAATAATTACTTTACAGGTATTGCCCATTCATTGGCTAAAAATATTCCAAGTTCCAACTCTACCTTTGAACAATATATGACCCCCTCAAAAGTAGATTCCTTTGGACTCACGGAAATAACGAAAGAGGAACTGTTGCAACTAAGCAATACTATTCACCCATCTCATGCCAAAGGAGTTGACGATATAGACCCTGTTATAGCCTTACCAACCCTACCGAGTATCGTCCATCCACTAGTAGAAATTATCAACTGTTCTTTTAAAACTGGAATATACCCACAATCCCTAAAATTAGCAAAGGTGGTTCCCATTTTTAAAAAAGGGTCAAGAGACGAAGTTTGCAACTATAGGCCCATATCTGTTCTACCTTTCTTCTCAAAATTTTTTGAAAAGGCCATGCAGGACCGGCTCAATAAGTACATTGCTAAGACCAATATTCTTTTTACCTCTCAACATGGTTTTCAAGCAGGCCATTCAACATTCATGCCTCTAATAAATATGCAAGATAAATTTTCAGACGCAATGGATAAAAACCAATACTCTATAGGAATTTTTCTTGACTTGGCGAAAGCGTTTGATACTATCGACCATGGCATACTGCTAAAAAAGCTATCCATCTATGGGATTCGAAACACCCAACTAAAATGGTTTGAAAGTTACTTGGAGAATAGAATGCAACTAGTTAGCTGTAATGATAGCAAATCTCCTCTAAAAGCAATTAAATACGGTGTTCCTCAAGGCTCTATTCTAGGCCCGCTGCTATTTATTTTGTACATTAACGACCTACCGAATGTAGCTCCTAATCTTGTTTTTTTATTGTTTGCAGACGATACCAATATTTTTAATTCTCATTCCTCAATCGAAACATTAATTAATCATACGAACTCCGATTTAGAAAACGTAGCAGAATGGTTTCGCGCAAACAAGTTAACCCTTAACCTAGATAAAACCAATTACATCATCTTTAGATCCCATAAAAAATCACTTCCATCAGTATGTCCAACCCTATGTATACTCGGAACCCCTATCACTCAAGTGCAATCATCGAAATTTTTAGGAGTCTACGTCGACCAGCACTTGTCCTGGAAAGAACACATATCCAGCATCTCAACAAAAATAGCCAAAAACCTAGGCATTCTCTCTCGCATATCTAGAATCCTCTCACCACAGATCAGAACTTCACTCTACTATACACTCATACATCCATACTTATCTTACTGCAATATTGTATGGGCCTCTGCGTATAAGTCTAATCTTGCTAAACTCGTTGTCCTCCAAAAAAGAGCTATACGATTTGTGGCTAAAATCCCTTATGGAGCCCACACAAAAGCAGTATTCCTAGACTTAAAAATACTAAAACCGGATCAGATAAGACGATTGCAAATAGGAACATTTATGTACCGTTATATTCATAATCAATTACCATTAACCTTTAGAGACTATTTTCAACTTAATACCAATGTTCAAGATCGTGGCTTGAGAAATGCTAACTTTTTTTGCACTCCATTTGCCCGTACTAATACTAAGCTTGCATCTATTAAATGTATCGGTCCAAGATCCTGGAACAGTATTCCTCTTAATATCCGGACCCTGCTATCTTTTCATCTATTCAAACGTGAGTTTTCTGTTTATATCCAACAGGGAGAATAAGACCAATTTTGTGGGAAATGCGATCAGTTTAAAATGGGAGTGTGCACCCGTGTTCGTGTATGTTACTGACTATTCTGTACACTACTTTCTCTAATTTACTTTCTTTTCGTTTGTATATATGGTATGTATATATATATATATATATATATATATATATATATATATATATGTATATGTATACTATACATGCATGTAAACTAGTTAAGATTTTTTGTGTTATTCATTTCAAATTCGGCCGTATTTCTCATCTGTTTCTTCCAACACTCTCAGGTGGCCCTGGCTCGCGGGACCTTCGGCCCCTTTTGGGTCTCCTGGGTATGCCAACATGTTTGCTATAGTCTATTATAACTACGAAATGTTATGAATATTATTGGTTGCCGAATAAAAAATGTTATGTTATGTTATCTTCATAGCAGCGATTCGCTCGATTTCATCCAAAATGAGAGACAACATCCGATTCCGTTGACGACCATGAGAAATAACCATCTCACGTGTGTTTCGATTGTTTAGTTGCCTTCAGGAAAACGCATTCGTTTCTTGCAAGGTGGACGTTCACAAGTTTCTAAGTAAACTCTTGCAACTAACATATTAATTACTAGATGTGTAACCCGGCGTTGCCCGGGAAATTTAGGGTTTTAAACACTACTCCACTGTGGTAGGCCTACCCAACGTTGACAGCTAAATTTCGGGTTTTCGCCAACCCTCTACCCACCCCGCTTCCCCAAAAAGCCAAACGTAACTCGCCCCTGCGGGGCGCTACGAAAATTATTACTGGGCTTGTATGACGTCATTCGGGATGTAGACTCTTTTCTAAAGCTCGATACTACTAACGCGTGAGCGATTAAAACGCTTATGTCTTAAAACGCTAATAACTCGAGTTCTAAAGTGAAATTTAGGGTTTTAACCCTTTGGAGGTGAGGTGACGATTTGTAACGCCAGAGGTGAGGTGGGGTTTGACAAACCCCAATACATATTTTTATTTTCAAGCCACGATATCAAATGGAAAATACTAAGTTGAGTTAAACTATTCTTCTATGATCAATAATCAACTAAACAGACGATTACCACAAACAAATATCTGCTTTCAATCCATATTAGATGACCAGAAGGTGGACCATCCAATGTGTACTTAACCCATGCAAGTTTGGGTCCTCATGTGCAACATTATCAAATGCACGAATAACCATAATATATATATTTTTAATACAACATAAAATGCTTTAGCCATCATTGTAGTCAGCCTTCTCAATGCCAACACAAAATTGACGTGTTCAAGGCACACTAGCATGCCAAATCATGGCTCATAAAATCAACATGTATAATTGTTTGTATACGAAAAATTGCAATTTCCTTTGAACATGCAACAAAATAAAAAAAACTGTTCGTTCAAATTACCTGAAATTGTGGTAAAGTGTCCGTATGTCATATTCACAAAGGTAGAAAAAAATAATTAGAACTGTCTCCATATTTTCCGCTAAAAATTTAAAGTAGAATGCCTCTGGGGTGTGTCACACCCCACCTCACCTCCAACGGGTTAAACACTACTCCACTGTGGTAGGCCTACCCAACGTTGATTGCTAAATTTCGGGTTTTCGCCAACCCTCCACCCCACCTCGCTTCCCCAAAAAGCCAAACTTGATCCACCTCAACGGGGCGCTACGGAAATTATTACTGGGCGGGTATGACGTCATGCGGTGTAGACTCTTGACTTACGCGCTAGTTTGATCAATTACTGATGAAATCTGTCTTAAAACGCTAATAACTTTTGTTTTAAACTGAATTAAAACCTGAAAATAGTTGCGATGACCTTATAATTTGGGTAAGAATCGATTGCAATAATTGTTTTAAACCGACGCTGTTTCATTTCCGAGCCTATTCTGCAGGGGAGAGTAAAAGCGTACAAATAAATAAACAAACATATGGAAAGTGTTTCGGAATTATAATATAGATTTTATTAAACACCGTTTAAATCCAATTGAGATCAGTCTATAAGTAGATTCGAATTTTTAAAATTGAAATTTTGCTTGACTGGGATGGCTGTAGTTTATTCATAATAATTTAACATCAGAACAACAATTATTTTAATAACTACATGATAACTCATTGCTTGCACTTTGCAATGCCAGTCCAAAGACTGGTAGAAAGAAGAGTGCGGTGCCTATCATATTCAATATCAGTCAATCGCCGAACCATTATAGTGAGAATGTTAGTACTACATAATGCATCCAAATACTCAGTCATAGCATAATATTGCATAACTATGTCACGACCCTAGACATGACAGCGATAGTCCCAGGCATGTAATTTGAAGGAAGGGAAAGTAGAGGAGGCTACGTTGATACTGTGATGTGTATCATGGTGATCAATGTGACTGATAGCAAACGTGCAGTCTCAGGGGAGAAAAATCGTACTCTTTACTTAGACAACATTACGAGTGTGTGCGTGGTGAGTGCGTAGCAAAGAGATACATTTTCAAACGTCATTATTTTTTGAATATTATGTAGATTAAAGAGAAATGGTTGCTGATTTTGAATGGATGAAAACCCTCCAATAAACAAATGAATTTATTTCTTGATTTAATCATTTGAATAGCGTTTTATGGACTTCATCTTTTATGATGTAATGAAGTCTACGATAAACTGAATAATTTTATGTCGCAAAGCACTAAAATATTAAGTTCTTCTTAATAGTAATGGGTACTCGTGACATCTTGAAGTCGTGGCAATGAGACGCAATTAACTCCTTGTTTTCAAACGATGGCTTAATAATATTCAAATTCAGCTTTCATTTGAACTCGGATAGTTCTATTCTCACGCCTGAATGACAAAAGGATGGCAATGGCGACATTTGTTATAACACAATGTCACTCGATTGATGTTTCTACTATCGTTTTGCAGTGGTGCAACCAGGGGGCGCCTATGCTCTCATATTAACATATTAAAAGGAGATGAGAGCAACGCCTTTATACTTTAACATCAATCAATAACTACAACACTCCGTTACTATGCCAGCAATTGGCAGTGCAAGTCCATTGTACGTTGAATGGATGAGGGCACCGTTAATCATCTATCTCATGACACAGAGTCAATGTTGATCAACAAACATGATCATCATAAGCATCAACGGCCTTTGATGTATCGACATGTTACTTGAACTTTTTGAATTCTTTGGCTATGTGGACATAGCAAGGGTCGACATCCTGTAGCTCTAAGGTGTGGTAACAAAATGAAAATAAATTGGTATATTAATATCGACAACAACAACATCAATTCGATTCAATCTACAATACTAGTCTATGTTGAGTCCAAACTGAAATTGAAAATGGCAATGATCCTTACACACCTGGAAAATGCTTGTAAACGACGGTAGAAATTAAACAAAAGCCAAACAGAGTTTGAGTTAACAGGCTATGCGAAACTTGCATTTATTCGCTGATTCACCGCCCGCTAACCATCAGGCTGCCAAGTTATTCTGTGACATGGAATTTGGGGGGGGCCCTACCCTCATGCCCTCGTTCTCTCGCCCCTCCCCTCATATAATTCACTCTTCTTGGGAACATGTCTTTGCTTAGTTAATCTAGATTTGTAATTTAATGTAATTAGTAATTTCTATAGCGCCGCTCACAACCAAGGCCATTCAGTAGCGCTAACAGTGCGATAACCCCTATAGAAAAAATAGGTCTTAAGAAGAGAGAGATGTAGATAACGATCCTGAAAGTAGAGTCCCACGCAGAGTGGAGGGAAGAGAATTCCACAAAGAGGGCCCAATGATGGTGAAGGATCGAGTTTGAGCAATAGTGGTCCTAGATTTGTTCGCACCTTACCTACTCAAACCCAAGCAGCCGTGGCTCCCTGCAGTGCCGGGTGGGGCGAAGTGGTCCTGGTGACACTCTGTCTAACTGCAACGTTTCAGATGAATGACTGCGAGATTGTTGTGAAGTCTGGATATTGTGAACTTCTGCGGATTCACCCCCCAACTCCGCCACCATTGTGAGGGGTCTCGTAAACCGCAGCAATGGGTGGTCCTAGTAGTCCGTTGTCTAAGTCGTGTGAGTGCATTCTGGGCAAACACACACACTTGCGTAAACACCACAATTATGGGGTTATTGGAGCCAGGGCCGTCTTATGGTCATCGTAGGCCCTAGGCACTTTTGCATATTAATCTGTTCGTAGGCCCCTAGGGCCTATCCAACTCAACTCTGTATTAGGCTAATTCAAATTGCTACACATTTACATTATTTCTTAAAATTATGCTGGACCATGTTTTATGAACGCATTCAGTTTTGATTTTAGATCTCAATCTACTTTTTGTAATATTTATTTTCGATATCCGCTAAATGTAATAGGCCTATTTCCGGTTTCCGATTTTCGAATTTCGGTTAGCGGCGTCTCGGTCTAAATTCTAATGAAAAATCGCCATCAAATAGCTGACAAGCTGGTCTCCCGTTTTCCAAATGTCAATATTGCTTTTCGAGTTTATCTTTCTATTTTTAAAAGAAGTTGTGAAGGTGAACGTTCTTTTTCGAAACTGAAAATTATCAAAAATTACCTTCGGTCAACGATGGGACAGGTACGATTATCCTCCCTTGCTTTACTTTCAATTGAAAACGACTTAATGCGAGAAATGACATTTGAAGACGTTATAGCCTAAGCGATTTTGCGAATGCAAAGAGCCGCAAAGTTAACATAATAGCTTAGCCAATGTTACTGTTCATTAGCTAACTCTAGCCTTAAAAAAGTTAGCTCGTTAAAATTAAATTTGCAAGTTTTCTTTTCTGTTTGTTTTCCCGGTCATTGACCAATCACTGCATTTATTTTAAAATATTTTTTTCAGGATTTCGTAGGCCCCTGAAAAGTTCGTAGGCCCTAGGCACAGTGCCTACTGTGCCTATTGGATAAGACGGCCCTGATTGGAGCAAAATCTGGGTTTTTATTAAGTTACTTGACCAATTGTATTTACATCGCATGAATATCACGTGCACTGAACAATTATAAAAATTGCGTTTATAGTGAAATTCAATGTAAACTGATTGTGCTACTGCTACATAATTTCTGTCTCACTAATTTTAATTTGAAGCTACACAATGAAGGTGTACATGTAGTATAGTATCAATTCACTAGCTGCAATATACCCAAAAGAATTGCCAATATCGAGGACCTCTGTTCTCATAATCTGCCGTAACGTTATAGATTCCTCCTCCTTCAACGTCTTCCAAACACGTAGCATGTCATGTCAACGCCGTAGTCACATCGCGATGGTTGACTTCACGAACGGATCGTCATTGCTCAAAGTCTCCTGTCACGAGCAGCTTTCAGTAGATGTGTGCTGAGCCGGTCCATTTAGAGATGTTTTCCAGCCATAGAATCCGCGGTCTACATCGTCTTCATCAGATTCCATCTTCGAGACCCGTCATCAGACTTCTCTCGATGCTGTCATGCGGCTGTCTTATGATGTGGCGAAAATATCGCAGTTTTCTAGCTTTGTTTTAGCTAATCGAACCAATCTGGCCCCTACTGATTTGTACGCCTGCTCATTTGCTATCCTATTACTTTTGTCCATGAGATTCTCGTTAGTTTTCGGATGCACTTGTTCTCAAATGTCAGTATGCGGTTTTCTTCCTCCTCCTTCTTCCGCGTCCAGGCCTCGCACCCGTACGTCGACACTGCCTTCATCAACCGCAATTTGGTGCTGTTGCTTGTTGACTTATTTTTCCATAGCCTTGTCAATTTGACCATAACCGTCATCTCCGTTGCCAGTCTTGATTTCACGTCACTCATACAATTTGCATCCTTGGCAACCATTCTCCCTTTGTAGACAAAGAAACTTACTTGCTCCAGTCTTTCGATATTCATCCAAATCATCAGCATTTTATCATGCCTTTCGTCACCTGTTTTCCGGAAGTAGACAACGACTGCGTCCCATTCTCATGAATTTATAGCATAGTTTTATAATGTTAAGAGGTGTGCAAGGCAATCTGCGCTAACCATTTGGGTTTTGTTGCCAAACCATTACATAAAGATAAGAACTAATTTATATAGAAACCGGAAATGATTGGCGACTTGCAGTAATTTAGTAATAGTTCACTGAATCACAAATAATGCGAACAAAATCAATTTGAGATATATTCCATAACCTAATTTGATTGATTGATCGATTGATTAATTGATTTATTTTATACTGATTGTGGTCCTATCTAATTTAGTGGCCTTATCGGGTTACCTTCAGACCAACGGGGATATATAATAAGGAGTTATGGATAAATTTGAACAGACCCGGAGTCAGAAATTTAAAAGAAGGGAAAACATATTATAATTGGTCCCTGACAATTTTACATATGCATATTATTCGTATTGTGTAAGATAGTTTAACTGAATGAACGACCGAATGAATGAGTGAATTGCGAATGATTTGATGGGTGAATGAAAGTGAAATTATCCAATCGATGCATAGGAACCGGAAAAGTCCAAAGGTATTAAAATCTTAAAAGGTTCTATTTGAATCATACGTTCATGATGACGACAACAGATGTATCTAAGAATCCAATGTTTTAAAAAAATACACAATACACAATACCGTGGACCCCCGGGGGCGGCGGAGTGGCGCGTGGGAGGGCGACGAGGCAACGGTCCGCATGGATGGTCGTGGTGTGGCGTGTAGTAGGCTACGTATCCTGCATGGATCGATGAAGGTGTAGAATATCGTCCGCAACACAGTTCGCTCCGCCGAAAAATGGTCGTTAGAGCGATAGTCTGTCACTACTAAGTGAATATCTGGAAGATTCCGTCGGCAGAGTCCAAATGAAGAAAAATGCTCCTGTTCCCTTCAGAGCGGGTCGAGCATCGTACCGACTATAATACTCCGCTCGTCGTATCGGGCGCACAGGCTTAAGATTCTAGTCCGTTCGAACGCGGTGTCTCGACGACCGGTCCGTTGACGTTAGACCCGCGGTCTGTAGACGATTTGTCGTTCGACGAGAGTTCTGTTGATCGCTCGAACACCCGTCGTTCTCCGTTCCCTCCTCTCTGCCGTCCCGACTTCCACTCGTCTTTCTTTTCCGATCCGCCGTTGGTGTAGGCTATATTTTCCCTCCAGTCCCCTTCTTCTCCCCCAAGCTAGGGCTGTAGGACGCAAGAAAGGGGTGCCACTCCGCCAGGGTAGGTGGAGGGGGCGTGAACATTCTTCACTACGCCCAGGTCGTCGGGGTCATCCGACTCTCTTCGACCCCGGGGTCATCCGGGTCGTGAGAAGCAGGAAGCGAGTGGAACCACTCCGCAAAGGGTGAGGGTAGCCAACTCCACCGAAATATATATATATATATATATATATATATATATATATATCATTGTACATCTATAATAGTCTACATAACCAACATACAATTTCAGTGTAACATAGATCTAATAATAAAACATCGTCTACTTAAATCTAACTATTAGGCCTGCTAAAGCACATAGTAATGTCAACTCTACAACAATGACCCCCCATATTTTGAAGATTTGGGGTCAAATCTCGCCGAGTTGAAACATTACTACGGTGCATGAATTCGACTCAGGTAGTCGGCACCAACATTTTCAGATCCCTTTATATAGGATATGCAAAAAAGAAACTGTTGTAGAATTAAGGCCCACCGCATTACTCGTGAGTTGTTGGGATTGCATTTCTGCAGTTGAGTAAGTGGTTGATGGTCGGTTTCTAACCAAAAGCGCCTGCCGTACAAGTAATTCTGGAAATGCTGAACCGCCCAGACTATTGCCAGAAGCTCCCTCTCTATCGTGCTGTATCGGGTCTCGGCTGGGAGAAGTTTCCTGCTAGCGTAAGCTACTGGGTGTTTAACTCCGTCATGTTCCTGGAGAAGTATTGCTCCCAACCCCACAGAAGATGCATCGCTCCTAAGATAGAAATCTCTGTCCATGCAAGGGTATTTCAGGAGTGGGTCGGAACAAAGTGCCTGTTTTAATTTAAGAAATGCTTCTTCGTGAAATCTGCTCCACTCCAATTTATTTGGAGATCCCTTCTTAGTGAGGTCCGTAAGGGGAGCAGCTATTGTGGCAAAGCCCTCAACGAACTTGCGATACCAACTCAGCAACCCGAGGCTGGACTGTAATTCCTTTTTTGACGTAGGACTTGGGGCGTTGAGTATTTCCTCAACCTTCTCCTTTGTTGGCCTAATTCCCTGTTCATTAATAGAATGGCCCAGATAATCTATGTTGCTAAATCCCAACTGACACTTTGAGGGTTTGAGCTTCAACCCGTGCAATCTGAGTCTGGTAAATAGATCCTCGAGAGCTGAAAAGTGTTCTTCCCAATTTCGTGTGTGAGCCAAGATATCGTCGAAGAAGTGCTCCAGGTCGTTAGAACCCTGCAGCAGCTTTCTAACTGCTTTGACAAATGTTCCAGGTGCTCCGCTTAGCCCAAAGGCCATTACCTTGTAACGGAAAAACCCGTTAGGAGTTGCAAATGATGTTAGATCTTTAGATTCTTCAGACAGTTCTATCTGCCAGAAGCCCTTTGTGAGGTCAAATTTGGAGAAGATTTTACTGGCTCCTATTTTTGCCCACACTTCCTCAATCTGTGGCATTGGTTCCTTGTCTATGTGGCATAGGGTGTCCCAACAAATATTTTTCTAGAAACTTGAAATGCAGTCCCCCTAAAAAGTTTCCATATGGTCCCATAATAACACCTGTAAAGTTTTATGACACTAAAAAAATATTTAGGGGTGGCTCAAGCCGCCCAAATTTAACCCATATTGGCATAATTTGCGCCTGATGTGTCCAACTTCTAAATGCCTTTATATCCCAATCGTTGATCCTATTATAACAAATTTACTACCCTTGGAAAGCTCGTGAATGGTAGAATTAACAGGTATTTAACTTTATTGGATACAATGGATATTTTGGGCATAGTCTTATGCTCAAAAAATGCAAAATCGAGAAAAATTTGAGATTTTTGAACTTTGGACACAATATCAGTGCACACACAACTAATCATTGGGAGTAGTCATTACAAACTCTTGATAATGTAACAAGTCGTGGTTTTAGCTCCTCCATACCTTCATCTGCTTCATAGTAAGAAATTCTGAGGGGGCTGTGAGGTTCAACCCCTATTTGTCCTAGGACCACACAGTAAAGTTTTAATTGCACACCCCATGCAGCTACACAACAAATCAACGTCTGGACCGTTATTTTTTTACTATTCTCATACTGATCTGCTGATTCTACATCACTGCACTCAAATTGTTCTTCAGTTCTACGTTCTACATTTACACATGTCAACAAGATTGTCACAATTGTGGTTAGAAAACATGTGCCTGTGTTTTTCGACAACCTGTACGAGAAATTGTCTCCGATCTACGTTCTTCGTTATCGTTGAGCTGAAATTCTGTATCAAAGCTGCGTCATGTTTGTTCAGCACAGTCATTTACACAGACCAACGTTATGAAAAATCACACGTGGTCTTATACGATTGGCTATCTCGCCACTCTTTCACCGAAAGATCGAGAAAACTATATTTGAACGCAGCATGGTTTGGGAAAAACTTTTAGGAAGAGATAACCCCGTTATTCCACATTAATGAGAACTCACTGAAAGAACAGAGAGAATTGCTATCTCTTATATCTTAGGTGCTGGTATACCAAGAATGATGTTGCATCATTTTCAGACTTGTCATCTAGAGCAGCATTGCCAGAATTATAAAGCTATGGATTAATTCAAAGAGAGCAGTGACTCTACATGAGAACACCGCCTGACTGTAGATGTCAATCACAAATCTGAGACTTGTTTGGGTTGGATGCCCTGTAATTCACGGTCGTCAACTGTATATGTGATTCGTTTCCATCATAAAGCAATTAGATCTATATTGCCTTACCCATCCAACTTGCTCTGTGATGGCAACAGGCTTGCGAAATGCTACCGAATTGTTCAATCCAACCATGAATACCAAGAGTTTTGAAAATTCTTGATAGTCATATTTCGAGTATGGCCACGCTAAAGCTGTTCAGTAATGAATTCTTATGATTTGTTAGATGCAGACTGCAGTAGCATTGGTCGAGGGTTTGGTTGATGGTGAACCAGATTGGAGCATTCATCTTTAAATGGCTTGCAGAGCTTAATTACAGACCATTGATGGACACATTTTTACCAAGGACACAAAGAATGCACCAGGCAACTGGACTTAAAAGATTTCTGTGATGTTAACAAGATGTTACGACTGATGGCTGATGTAGAAGGGTGCAAGGCATTGCAAACTCTATTTAATATGCAGTTATTGAAAGCCGTTGTCTCAAAGCATTTGCCAATAATTAGGCCTAATGCATCACACTTTCACGACTTCAAAAGGTTCAAACTGCAACCGTTGATTCCTGTCCTGGTCCAGAGGTCAACTTTAGCACACCAACATTTTTGTAGGCTACTTCCACCAACTAGAGAAAAATCAGACTGACAATCTGTTAACCTTATTCATTTCTACTCCACTGATGATTGCCATGTGGAGGTAGCGACCTGCAATCCTAGTGCACGACATTTACATCATTCGTTTGCTCGAGAGCTTAACTGTCGTCCTTATGCTTGAAAAACCTCATTCGCAAATACAATAAGGTTGCATATTTGTAGATTTTAGTATTTCAGAGCAATATAAGGTTATTAAGCAATACATAAGCACGCTAGTGGGATCAAAGTGTGGACCTCCGAAAATTTCAAACTCATAGGCCTATATGTCGCACGTATAATTTGTGACAACTTACACATATTATATGTGAGCTTTGAGCGGCCTCTAAATATTTTCAAAATGTCCAGAAATTTGGCAGGTACTATCATAGGACCATAAGGAAACTTTTTGGAGGGACTGCATTTCAAGTTTCAAGAAAAATATTTTTCCTGTGCAATCGTGGGACACCCTAATGTGGCAGGCATTATTCACTCCTCTAAAGTCGTTGCAGATACGAAATTCATTTCCTCCCTTCTTCTTGACGACCACAATAGGGGAGGAGTATGGTGCATCGGAAGGCTCAATGACGCCTAACTTCAACATTGATTGAATCTCCTTATCGACTGCCTCTCTCAGATTGAAGGGGATGGAGTAATTTCTGCTTTTGATGGCGGCGCCAGGCTCCAGTTTTATCTTGTGCTTAACGAGGCTGGTACGCCCCGGAACGTCCGAAAAAATGTCTGTGAAACCCTCGAGCAGCTCTTCTACCTGCTCTCTTTGGACGTCACTTAGATTTAGGTTTATTTTGACATCTTTGTGGGTCTGTGTTTGTTCAGACTCGTACAGCTCGAGACCTAAGCTATTCTGGCCTTCAATTACTTCATCGCAATCGTCGATGACTCCTACAGTACTGATGCTGCCACTTCTGCTCCAATTGGATCGATTGGCTCCTTTGTGATGTTCTTCATTTGTGGGTCCCACGGCTCAAAGTACCTCTTTAGCAGGTTTGCCTGAAACATACGAACCCTATCTTTCAGTTGAATACGATAATCCCAGTCGTTAACCTTCTCCCTTACTTCAAATGGTCCTTTCCATTGTAGCAGAAGTCGGTTGGAATCGGTAGGTAGCAGAAGCATAACTTTGTCGCCAACCTGGAATGACCTAGGTTTTGTCTTCTTATTGAAATAGTTATGACTGATTTCCGTTGACCTCTCCAACTCTCTTTGCTCTAATTCGCACGTGTCCTTGATCTTATTCCTTAGGTCCAACACGTACTCGTACACGGTTTTTTCCTCTCCCGGATTACTTCCTTCATCCGTCCATAAACGTTTCAATATTTCTGTGGGTCCTCTTACATGGCGTCCATAATCCATATAGCAGCTCAAAGGGCGAGAAACCAGTGGTTCGGTGCGGAACCTCTCTGTAAGCAAAAAGCACAGCTGCCAGATACCTATCCCAGTCGGTTACTCTCTCTGCTGATAGTTTCTTAAGCATGCTGTTGACCACCCCGTTTGTCCTTTCACATATTGCCGAATTCTGCGGATGATAAGGGGTGTTGAAAAGTTGCTTAATGGAAAGTAGCCTGCACACTTCTTTCATCATTTCCGATGTGAATTGGGAGCCTTGGTCGCTTAAGATTTCATCCGGAATTCCCACCCTCGCAGTAATAGAGTAGAGAGCATCGGCCACCGACTGTGTGTCAATGTGTTTAAGGGCTACTGCTTGAAACGTCTTAAAACATTCACTTACTTTTTTCATAAGTAAATTAAGCAAAATGAAGAGAAGAGGCATAAACTAGGAGAAAGTAGTAGAGATAGGCTAAGTCATAAACATAGGGTCTAGACAAGGGTTTTGAAGCTTTGTGTGCATTCTCAAGACTACAAAAAAGATGAGAGGAGTTTGGAATTAGAAGTGCATATGGCATTTTGATTGTCACAGTAGGCTAAACATGTTCACCACAACAAGTAGTACAATATGTTTAACAATAATTGTTTACAGTGAGATGCCAATGTAAACATTTAATTATGTTCAAAGGGACATGAAGGAAACAATATAATTTAATTTAATGGGGTCGGCAGACAGTAATGAAAACAATAGCTGTTAATAAGCTGCGGCAGATAGATAAGGAAATCGATAAGTTGGCTATATTTGTGACGCAGGCACTCGAAACCCGTCGTTTGTCGATTCCTAGATATTGCGCTAGACGCCGAAATAGGCGAGAGGGGTAAAGAATGCAGTTTATTCTTCAATTCAGTATATGACTGTGAATTCGCCTTAACTTGCGAAGTAGTGAACCGATTTTGATGCCGTTTGGTTTATCTGATTCAGAATATATGCCTCTAATGCCCAGAATAATAACTTAGTGGATTCAGTAGACTTGGATGACACGAATAATCAGTAACTTTTTATTTTATTTTTTCACTATAAACTAATGAAAGAATCAAACGAGCACAACTTTTGTTAGAAAAAAGATAATTTCATTGTGTCAAAAGCATTTTAGAGCATGGTCATTGTAGCATATGACTAAATCAAAAGGTCAAAACCCGACATGTGACGGGTTTTGAGCACCTGTGTCACATTTTTTAAACACAGTAAGTACAAATGTTAGCAGTAATTATTAACAGCCAGATTCCAAAGCAATCACCTATTTCAGAAGGAAATTCTAGACAGGCAGGCTATAATACAATTTTGAAGAGACAACCTGGTGAGCATAGGCTTAATCGTTATCTATCATAACTCATTTGACATGTACATGTAAGTCAACAATAATATTGAGTGCATTCTAGAAAACTCGTATTCTACATGCATAACAATAGTTGCGACTCACTTTTTCTGCAGATTCGCTGATTCAGAGTCTTTGCCAAACACTCAATCACATTCTCGCGGCAAAATAACTCCTCCTGTAGGCCTATAACATAATGTTAAGCGATGAAGTTGCAATTCTCATCATAGTAAAAAAAAGTCAGCAGCGCAGGGCCTCTGCGAGTGCTGGCGTGACCAAGGCGGCTGCCTCGTTCGCCTTGCCATAAGGCCGGGCCTGTTCATTCAGATGCAACGATGCATGCACCAGGCATTCTTGTCGGCGATGTAAAGAAAACTGTCTACATATATTGATATGCACTATTAACCCTCAGGCTACCATGCTTTTTTTAACACTGACTACAATTTCCAGCTAGTCCAATGTGGCTATACTAATAAAAACTTTCATAATTTTGCATGTTTGCAATTTATTAGCATTACGCACGATTTCAAAGAAAAGTTTTGGTTGTGATTTCGATTAATTTTCCATAATGCACGTGCAGTGGCGGCGCCAGGGGGGCTGGAGGGGGCTAAGCCCCCCCTAAATGCGGCTCAGCCCCCCCAAAGCAAAATGCGGAAAATGTCTATAACGGCTTATTTCGTAATAAGAAAACTAAACAATGATCAATGGCATCGAAATCTACTTTGAGGCTGAAGTTAGCGACTTCATTTCTTGGCCTCAGTCTATGAAAACGGGTGACAAGTTTGCACCCTTACCTTTTGACTATACAACGGGACAGGGTTGTCGAAATTGTGGAAGAAACATCATGGCTCTTAGACACCTCGTTTCAGATTGAAACCGTTTTATAAGTATTAGACGTATAGAAATATCGAAATTGCCTAGTCCTTCGAAAGTGGTGCAAAGCTGTATTTTCTCTTGATTTTTCGCATATTTCACAAAGTTAATCATCGTAACAAAAGAATGTATAGGGTTTTCTCCCTCCTGCAATCAACTATATAATCATAGCGCAGATGCTTGCGCCAGTGAAGTCGTCAGAGAGCTAGGGGTTATAGCCTCTAAATGCGGCTCAGTCCCCCAAGCAAAAAGCAGAAAATATTCATTACGGCTTATTTCGTAATAAGAAAGCTGGACAATGGTCAATGGCATCGAAATCAACTATATATACAATATTATATATATATATATTAAGTTGTATAGGTCATTTAATTCGTTGCATAGCAAATGCTACAAATTTAGTGAACCAGTTTTGTTACTTTTAGTAGCTGCCCTCTGTAAACCGTTTCTTTTTTATGGAATGGAAGCTGTCAGCCCCACCAAAAGTGAGCTGAACTATTTAGAGTACACTTACAACTATGCAATTTGTAAAAAATTTTAAGTCTCCCATAGTAGTGTCGCATATGTACTGCACATCATGCATGAAAATAATATTACAGACTGCTGGACAGTGCTGGTTATAATTATCCAGAAGATTGCGTTTTATCCAGAAATGCCTTTGACACAACAATGAAGTTGTCAGATTTGCGTCAAGCTCCTCTTACACACCTCAAATGTGTGCGCTCTTGTAATTTTCGGTACAATAATTACTATATTCTTGTTGTGTAAACCACCACTTTCTGGGAATATAGGCCTACGTTTGATATAATGGTCAACTAAGAAGTAAAACATTAAATTTGTGTTCAGATAATTTTATATATATATATATACATACATATATATATATATATATATATATATATATATATATATATATATATATATATATATATATATATATATATATAATTGTGTGCATATATCTAAGCATGCATATTTTTGTATTAACCCTCAGGCTAACAAGCTTTTTTTGTAACACTGACTACCAAGGGGGGGGGGGTGGTTACCACCCCCCCGGATTTTGGGTTTGGTTTGAGATATCATAACTTGTAATACACCATTCGATTCAGCATCCATTTCTGCACAAAATGGTATATTTAGGTTTAGAAAATATGAAGGCACCTCGAAATTATGAATTTTTTACCATGGGTACCCGTCGATTCCACAAAATGTATGCTTACGCATAGGGAATATATTATATTCTGTGTGTTTTATACATGATTTATATATAAAAAGTAGTTTGCATATAATAAACTCCAATATTAAACTATAAAAACTAGCAATAAGTTTGTTTTATGTTCAATCAAAACAAAAAAACATGTTATAGATGCTGAAAAACGTTTACGCAGACTTATCGGCTCGCGTTGCAAAAAAACCCAACATTTTTATACATTTTAATTTATTTTGTGCACTTCCGGTCATCAAATTTTAAATTATTTAGTATTCAAAAATAGCCCTAAATGCCCTCTACAGAATGGCATAATTTATTTCTATTAAAAAATAAATTATGGATAAGCTATAATAGAAAAAACATGACAATTTTATGAAAATAAAACACCTTTATATATATTTTAATTTATTTTGAGCACTTCCGGTTGGCAAAAGACAACTCAATGAGCATGGAAATGTAGACCCACATTCCCTCTATAGAATGGTATAATTTGTGTCTCTTAATATTAAGGGGCGGAAAAGTTACAGACGATATTCTAGGGGGTGTGGTATCCACCCCCCCTGGTGCCTTTGGTATATCGGGTGTAACTTTTGAACGGTAGAGGGCATCATAAAAAGTTTTATCTCAAAATGTGTCCCAATGAACCCTCTACAGCTACCAATTTTTTCAAAATTTTATTCCAGACGGAACGCGTTTGATTTGCGAAAAACCTAGGGGGGGTGGCAACCACCCCCCCTTGGTAGCCCGAGGGTTAAAGAAACTTAAACTGTTTTCTGTCATTAGTAATATGCAGACAGATAATAATATAATAGTGTCCTGTGAATGATGTTGGACACATTTATTGTGATTTAATTTTAATTGTGATTATTTTAATTGAATGTCCAGGGTAACGGGCTCTGTTGTCATAAACCCTGGTCAAATCGGATCCATCCATTATTGTGATTACTTTTTTATTGTAAAATTTCTGAGTATTAATACCGTGTTGGACACCTTTATTGTGATAACTTGGAAGTCGATTCCTTGTCCATGGTTGACTTTTTATACGATAATACTGAATTGCATTGCACACCATTTTTTTGGAAAATTTCTGAATATTAGTGATGTGTTGGACACCTTAAATTATTTTGATAACTTGGAACTCGAGTCCGTGTCCATGGTCGCCTTTTTATACGATAATACTGAATTGCACACCATTTTTTGTGGAGTTTCTGAATATTAATTCGCTGTTGGGCATCTTTATTGTGATTTATTTTTATTTGTGATTATTTTGATTGAATGTCCATGGTAACGGCCTCTGTTGTCATAGACCATGGACAAATCGGATCCATCCATTATTGTGATTACTTTTTTATCGTAAAATTTCTGAGTTTTAATACTGTGTTGGACACCTTTATTGTGATAACTTGGAACTCGAGTCCGTGTCCATGGTCGGTTTTTTATACGATAATACTAAATCGCACACCGTTTTATTGTAAAATTTCTGAATATTAATGCTGTGTTGGACACCTTTTATTGTGACAACTTGGATCTCGAGTCTGTGTCCATGGTTGACTTTTTATACGATTATTCTGAATTACACACCATTGTATTGTGGATTTTCTGAATATTAATTCGGTGTTGGACACCTCTTATTGTGATAACTTGGAACTTTAGTCAACGTGGTTTTTGAGTGCTTGCATATCGGTGTGTCAAAGACAATAGGGACTTTACATTACCTCACTGTCTGCACCACATAGCTACTCGGGCTACTGTGTGCACACGCACTGTATATACTGTATCGACTTTGCTCAGCTCGGTCAGCAACTCAACTCAGATGACTGAGATTTCGGGGTATGGTACAGCGCGGGCACGCATAGACTTTACGCGGACGCGTTTGAGGACCTCCCATTCTCTTTTGCTACCTTAGTTGGACACCTTTGTTTATGATAATTCGGAACTTAATCTAGGATTGCGGCCGGATACACCAAAAATCAAAAACTCCAAAAAATATTGCTGACTTCGTTTAACCCTCGAGTGCCCAAGGGGGGGTCCGACCGGACCCCAGGCCCGTTTTTTCCGGATAACTTTGTAACGGCTATAGA
Source organism: Lumbricus terrestris (assembly GCA_949752735.1). Classification (NCBI taxonomy): domain Eukaryota; kingdom Metazoa; phylum Annelida; class Clitellata; order Crassiclitellata; family Lumbricidae; genus Lumbricus; species Lumbricus terrestris. The sequence continues at coordinate 9,969,850 of OX457049.1, forward strand.
TATGCAAAAATGCTTTTAGGTATTCCTAGAGCAACCATTTGGGCATCGAATGGTATATTTTGCGTGAGTATTGTCCAACCCTGTACCCCACAACCACATCGTATACTAAGGGTACCGCAAGATTTGCTGCTATTCCTTCGGTAAATGACGCAAGCAAGCATTATACTGTGTATCATGAGATTTTTACACTATTATTTTGCACCAGGTGGTGCTATTGTGATATAAGATACATCAGTCGACTGAAAATTCATTTTGGATTACATAGAACTAAATTCTGTTATGATATTCCAATCCCTTCTCAAGATTTTAGCATGAAAACGATAGACTTCCTTCGGTAAATGACACAAGCAAGCATAAAATGTGTATCAAGAGATTTTACACTATTATTTTGCACCAGGTGGTGTTATTGTGGTATAAGATACATCAATCGATTGCAAATTCATCTGGGAATACATAGAACTAAATTCTGTAACGATATTACAATCCCTTATCAAGATATTAACATGAAAACGCTGGGGTCCGCGCGGACCCCCTTGTGCCTTCGTGTACCAAAAAAACCTTGGGCACTCGAGTGTTAAATAACCCACTCAATCTCCAACTACATCTTGCAATGTGGAGCACGTTCGTGCCAGTGCACAATTTCTTGTAAAACCCTTGGTCGGTATGTGCTTCGCGCGATTGCAATATGACCGCCCTGGGAAGAAAATGTTCTAGTTGCGTCTCTGGGAGGGAGGAATGTTTGGGGCTTCAGCCCCCCCAAACCTGAAATCCTGGCGCCGCCACTGTGCACGTGGCCACACTTCACGAATCTGTAAGTTAGTGTTGTTTTCGTTAACGAAAACGAAAACGAAAATGGTAATTAACGAAAATGAAACGTTTTCGTTAACGAAAACTAAAACTAAAACTAAAATACGCTGACAACGAAAACTAAAACTAAAACGAAATATGCAGCAATCAAAACTAAAAGTAAACGAAAATTGATCAAACGAAAACTAAAACGATATTTGGCCAAACGAAAACTAAATAATCTGCTCGTAATTTCACCTTACTTTCCTTATTTGTGCGTATTGTGCAAATGGCGTATTTTATTATTGTGAGGAAGGAGATTACTCACAAGTGGGTCGTTTTACCTGTATACCCGGGGTCATAATTATGGCTCTAAACCTGTCCAAACCGGTTTGGGGATTAGGGGCTATTAATATGGAAATCAGAGTAATGCAGGACAGTGATTGTCTGAGGAAACCTTGCTGGGCCGACAGGCAGGGTGACCATTGGTGTTAGGTAAGATATGATTGGCCAGTGAATAGAGAGAAACAATGGTGAGGAACGTGAGAGTGAACAAAGGCGCTAGAATGAAGACTGTCTTGCTGTGGCTGGCTATGAAAAGTATAGTCGTCTCTGGTGTAGATAAGAGCCTATGCTCAGCCTAGGATTGCCCTTCGAGAGAGAAACCAAGAGAAGTCCCTGGCCTGGATCTGATATATTCAGGGTGAAATTTATTAGTCTAGGAGAATTATATTGCTACAGAAATTCTCCTAGACTAATAAATTTCACCCTGAATATATCAGATCCAGGCCAGGGACTTCTCTTGGTTTCTCTCTCGAAGGGCAATCCTAGGCTGAGCATAGGCTCTTATCTACACCAGAGACGACTATACTTTTCATAGCCAGCCACAGCAAGACAGTCTTCATTCTAGCGCCTTTGTTCACTCTCACGTTCCTCACCATTGTTTCTCTCTATTCACTGGCCAATCATATCTTACCTAACACCAATGGTCACCCTGCCTGTCGGCCCAGCAAGGTTTCCTCAGACAATCACTGTCCTGCATTACTCTGATTTCCATATTAATAGCCCCTAATCCCCAAACCGGTTTGGACAGGTTTAGAGCCATAATTATGACCCCGGGTATACAGGTAAAACGACCCACTTGTGAGTAATCTCCTTCCTCACAATAATAAAATACGCCATTTGCACAATACGCACAAATAAGGAAAGTAAGGTGAAATTACGAGCAGATTATTTAGTTTTCGTTTGGCCAAATATCGTTTTAGTTTTCGTTTGATCAATTTTCGTTTACTTTTAGTTTTGATTGCTGCATATTTCGTTTTAGTTTTAGTTTTCGTTGTCAGCGTATTTTAGTTTTAGTTTTAGTTTTCGTTAACGAAAACGTTTCATTTTCGTTAATTACCATTTTCGTTTTCGTTTTCGTTAACGAAAACAACACTAACTTACAGATTCGTGAAGTGTGGCCACGTGCACAGTGGCGGCGCCAGGATTTCAGGTTTGGGGGGGCTGAAGCCCCAAACATTCCTCCCTCCCAGAGACGCAACTAGAACATTTTCTTCCCAGGGCGGTCATATTGCAATCGCGCGAAGCACATACCGACCAAGGGTTTTACAAGAAATTGTGCACTGGCACGAACGTGCTCCACATTGCAAGATGTAGTTGGAGATTGAGTGGGTTATTTAACACTCGAGTGCCCAAGGTTTTTTTGGTACACGAAGGCACAAGGGGGTCCGCGCGGACCCCAGCGTTTTCATGTTAATATCTTGATAAGGGATTGTAATATCGTTACAGAATTTAGTTCTATGTATTCCCAGATGAATTTGCAATCGATTGATGTATCTTATACCACAATAACACCACCTGGTGCAAAATAATAGTGTAAAATCTCTTGATACACATTTTATGCTTGCTTGTGTCATTTACCGAAGGAAGTCTATCGTTTTCATGCTAAAATCTTGAGAAGGGATTGGAATATCATAACAGAATTTAGTTCTATGTAATCCAAAATGAATTTTCAGTCGACTGATGTATCTTATATCACAATAGCACCACCTGGTGCAAAATAATAGTGTAAAAATCTCATGATACACAGTATAATGCTTGCTTGCGTCATTTACCGAAGGAATAGCAGCAAATCTTGCGGTACCCTTAGTATACGATGTGGTTGTGGGGTACAGGGTTGGACAATACTCACGCAAAATATACCATTCGATGCCCAAATGGTTGCTCTAGGAATACCTAAAAGCATTTTTGCATATCTATAGCCGTTACAAAGTTATCCGGAAAAAACGGGCCTGGGGTCCGGTCGGACCCCCCCTTGGGCACTCGAGGGTTAAACGAAGTCAGCAATATTTTTTGGAGTTTTTGATTTTTGGTGTATCCGGCCGCAATCCTAGATTAAGTTCCGAATTATCATAAACAAAGGTGTCCAACTAAGGTAGCAAAAGAGAATGGGAGGTCCTCAAACGCGTCCGCGTAAAGTCTATGCGTGCCCGCGCTGTACCATACCCCGAAATCTCAGTCATCTGAGTTGAGTTGCTGACCGAGCTGAGCAAAGTCGATACAGTATATACAGTGCGTGTGCACACAGTAGCCCGAGTAGCTATGTGGTGCAGACAGTGAGGTAATGTAAAGTCCCTATTGTCTTTGACACACCGATATGCAAGCACTCAAAAACCACGTTGACTAAAGTTCCAAGTTATCACAATAAGAGGTGTCCAACACCGAATTAATATTCAGAAAATCCACAATACAATGGTGTGTAATTCAGAATAATCGTATAAAAAGTCAACCATGGACACAGACTCGAGATCCAAGTTGTCACAATAAAAGGTGTCCAACACAGCATTAATATTCAGAAATTTTACAATAAAACGGTGTGCGATTTAGTATTATCGTATAAAAAACCGACCATGGACACGGACTCGAGTTCCAAGTTATCACAATAAAGGTGTCCAACACAGTATTAAAACTCAGAAATTTTACGATAAAAAAGTAATCACAATAATGGATGGATCCGATTTGTCCATGGTCTATGACAACAGAGGCCGTTACCATGGACATTCAATCAAAATAATCACAAATAAAAATAAATCACAATAAAGATGCCCAACAGCGAATTAATATTCAGAAACTCCACAAAAAATGGTGTGCAATTCAGTATTATCGTATAAAAAGGCGACCATGGACACGGACTCGAGTTCCAAGTTATCAAAATAATTTAAGGTGTCCAACACATCACTAATATTCAGAAATTTTCCAAAAAAATGGTGTGCAATGCAATTCAGTATTATCGTATAAAAAGTCAACCATGGACAAGGAATCGACTTCCAAGTTATCACAATAAAGGTGTCCAACACGGTATTAATACTCAGAAATTTTACAATAAAAAAGTAATCACAATAATGGATGGATCCGATTTGACCAGGGTTTATGACAACAGAGCCCGTTACCCTGGACATTCAATTAAAATAATCACAATTAAAATTAAATCACAATAAATGTGTCCAACATCATTCACAGGACACTATTATATTATTATCTGTCTGCATATTACTAATGACAGAAAACAGTTTAAGTTTCTTTAACCCTCGGGCTACCAAGGGGGGGTGGTTGCCACCCCCCCTAGGTTTTTCGCAAATCAAACGCGTTCCGTCTGGAATAAAATTTTGAAAAAATTGGTAGCTGTAGAGGGTTCATTGGGACACATTTTGAGATAAAACTTTTTATGATGCCCTCTACCGTTCAAAAGTTACACCCGATATACCAAAGGCACCAGGGGGGGTGGATACCACACCCCCTAGAATATCGTCTGTAACTTTTCCGCCCCTTAATATTAAGAGACACAAATTATACCATTCTATAGAGGGAATGTGGGTCTACATTTCCATGCTCATTGAGTTGTCTTTTGCCAACCGGAAGTGCTCAAAATAAATTAAAATATATATAAAGGTGTTTTATTTTCATAAAATTGTCATGTTTTTTCTATTATAGCTTATCCATAATTTATTTTTTAATAGAAATAAATTATGCCATTCTGTAGAGGGCATTTAGGGCTATTTTTGAATACTAAATAATTTAAAATTTGATGACCGGAAGTGCACAAAATAAATTAAAATGTATAAAAATGTTGGGTTTTTTTGCAACGCGAGCCGATAAGTCTGCGTAAACGTTTTTCAGCATCTATAACATGTTTTTTTGTTTTGATTGAACATAAAACAAACTTATTGCTAGTTTTTATAGTTTAATATTGGAGTTTATTATATGCAAACTACTTTTTATATATAAATCATGTATAAAACACACAGAATATAATATATTCCCTATGCGTAAGCATACATTTTGTGGAATCGACGGGTACCCATGGTAAAAAATTCATAATTTCGAGGTGCCTTCATATTTTCTAAACCTAAATATACCATTTTGTGCAGAAATGGATGCTGAATCGAATGGTGTATTACAAGTTATGATATCTCAAACCAAACCCAAAATCCGGGGGGGTGGTAACCACCCCCCCCCCTTGGTAGTCAGTGTTACAAAAAAAGCTTGTTAGCCTGAGGGTTAATACAAAAATATGCATGCTTAGATATATGCACACAATTTATATATATATATATATATATATATATATATATATATATATATATATATATGTATGTATATATATATATATAAAATTATCTGAACACAAATTTAATGTTTTACTTCTTAGTTGACCATTATATCAAACGTAGGCCTATATTCCCAGAAAGTGGTGGTTTACACAACAAGAATATAGTAATTATTGTACCGAAAATTACAAGAGCGCACACATTTGAGGTGTGTAAGAGGAGCTTGACGCAAATCTGACAACTTCATTGTTGTGTCAAAGGCATTTCTGGATAAAACGCAATCTTCTGGATAATTATAACCAGCACTGTCCAGCAGTCTGTAATATTATTTTCATGCATGATGTGCAGTACATATGCGACACTACTATGGGAGACTTAAAATTTTTTACAAATTGCATAGTTGTAAGTGTACTCTAAATAGTTCAGCTCACTTTTGGTGGGGCTGACAGCTTCCATTCCATAAAAAAGAAACGGTTTACAGAGGGCAGCTACTAAAAGTAACAAAACTGGTTCACTAAATTTGTAGCATTTGCTATGCAACGAATTAAATGACCTATACAACTTAATATATATATATATAATATTGTATATATAGTTGATTTCGATGCCATTGACCATTGTCCAGCTTTCTTATTACGAAATAAGCCGTAATGAATATTTTCTGCTTTTTGCTTGGGGGACTGAGCCGCATTTAGAGGCTATAACCCCTAGCTCTCTGACGACTTCACTGGCGCAAGCATCTGCGCTATGATTATATAGTTGATTGCAGGAGGGAGAAAACCCTATACATTCTTTTGTTACGATGATTAACTTTGTGAAATATGCGAAAAATCAAGAGAAAATACAGCTTTGCACCACTTTCGAAGGACTAGGCAATTTCGATATTTCTATACGTCTAATACTTATAAAACGGTTTCAATCTGAAACGAGGTGTCTAAGAGCCATGATGTTTCTTCCACAATTTCGACAACCCTGTCCCGTTGTATAGTCAAAAGGTAAGGGTGCAAACTTGTCACCCGTTTTCATAGACTGAGGCCAAGAAATGAAGTCGCTAACTTCAGCCTCAAAGTAGATTTCGATGCCATTGATCATTGTTTAGTTTTCTTATTACGAAATAAGCCGTTATAGACATTTTCCGCATTTTGCTTTGGGGGGGCTGAGCCGCATTTAGGGGGGGCTTAGCCCCCTCCAGCCCCCCTGGCGCCGCCACTGCACGTGCATTATGGAAAATTAATCGAAATCACAACCAAAACTTTTCTTTGAAATCGTGCGTAATGCTAATAAATTGCAAACATGCAAAATTATGAAAGTTTTTATTAGTATAGCCACATTGGACTAGCTGGAAATTGTAGTCAGTGTTAAAAAAAGCATGGTAGCCTGAGGGTTAATAGTGCATATCAATATATGTAGACAGTTTTCTTTACATCGCCGACAAGAATGCCTGGTGCATGCATCGTTGCATCTGAATGAACAGGCCCGGCCTTATGGCAAGGCGAACGAGGCAGCCGCCTTGGTCACGCCAGCACTCGCAGAGGCCCTGCGCTGCTGACTTTTTTTTACTATGATGAGAATTGCAACTTCATCGCTTAACATTATGTTATAGGCCTACAGGAGGAGTTATTTTGCCGCGAGAATGTGATTGAGTGTTTGGCAAAGACTCTGAATCAGCGAATCTGCAGAAAAAGTGAGTCGCAACTATTGTTATGCATGTAGAATACGAGTTTTCTAGAATGCACTCAATATTATTGTTGACTTACATGTACATGTCAAATGAGTTATGATAGATAACGATTAAGCCTATGCTCACCAGGTTGTCTCTTCAAAATTGTATTATAGCCTGCCTGTCTAGAATTTCCTTCTGAAATAGGTGATTGCTTTGGAATCTGGCTGTTAATAATTACTGCTAACATTTGTACTTACTGTGTTTAAAAAATGTGACACAGGTGCTCAAAACCCGTCACATGTCGGGTTTTGACCTTTTGATTTAGTCATATGCTACAATGACCATGCTCTAAAATGCTTTTGACACAATGAAATTATCTTTTTTCTAACAAAAGTTGTGCTCGTTTGATTCTTTCATTAGTTTATAGTGAAAAAATAAAATAAAAAGTTACTGATTATTCGTGTCATCCAAGTCTACTGAATCCACTAAGTTATTATTCTGGGCATTAGAGGCATATATTCTGAATCAGATAAACCAAACGGCATCAAAATCGGTTCACTACTTCGCAAGTTAAGGCGAATTCACAGTCATATACTGAATTGAAGAATAAACTGCATTCTTTACCCCTCTCGCCTATTTCGGCGTCTAGCGCAATATCTAGGAATCGACAAACGACGGGTTTCGAGTGCCTGCGTCACAAATATAGCCAACTTATCGATTTCCTTATCTATCTGCCGCAGCTTATTAACAGCTATTGTCTTCATTACTGTCTGCCGACCCCATTAAATTAAATTATATTGTTTCCTTCATGTCCCTTTGAACATAATTAAATGTTTACATTGGCATCTCACTGTAAACAATTATTGTTAAACATATTGTACTACTTGTTGTGGTGAACATGTTTAGCCTACTGTGACAATCAAAATGCCATATGCACTTCTAATTCCAAACTCCTCTCATCTTTTTTGTAGTCTTGAGAATGCACACAAAGCTTCAAAACCCTTGTCTAGACCCTATGTTTATGACTTAGCCTATCTCTACTACTTTCTCCTAGTTTATGCCTCTTCTCTTCATTTTGCTTAATTTACTTATGAAAAAAGTAAGTGAATGTTTTAAGACGTTTCAGATGTACAGAAGAGAAATGGTCAGGTAAAACTTGATAAATCAAACGTTGCTGGTCGACCACTGAGTGATGAAGGTGATTTTATGCAGGTACCACTCAGTGGCGGATTCAGAACGTTTCGAATGAGGGTGGCAAAATTTTCGGTCCTGGGCATGGATAAAATTCATCTTTAGTTGCCAGAAAATCTGATGACTTTTCTAGTCATCATAGACTACTTTTCTAAAGGTCTGCCGAACTGATGTGGGGGGGGCACGTCCAAGTTCCACGTAAAAATGGCAAAATTCTCTAAATCGGGTCATGGCTGAACTGGCACCCCCAGGTGCCACTTTGCTTGATTTAGTTTTTTATATCCAAATTTAGTTTTCCGTCGTGCTGCCTTCTGCAGATCATAGACAATGACAATGATGATGAGTTTTTAGGATTTATATGTCTCCTCTTCTTCTTGTAGGATGATGGACTATTATACGGATAAATCAAACGAAGAAATGGCATCTGCATTTATTGTTAGCACATGTCATTTGCATCCAACATCGTTTTCCATTATGTCGGATCACTTGCATAACTTAGTCGGGTCCCATATACCTGACTCAAAACTCTATTCGATTTTGTGTGGCAGCGCTGCGGAATTTTATATCAGACCATTGCATATAGACATTGGTGACATAGACTTCTTAGAACCCGAGACCAATGAACTTTCATTCAGTGGCGACTTTCCAGTGTTACCAAGTGACCTGAGTGGCCTGGCCGATACGATAGATTGCTTCAAGATTGAAGCATACAAAAGATATCCAGGTTTTGTACGGTTACGATGTTTCGGGGATATGCACTACAATTGGAAATGCAAAAAATACGAATTTCACCATAAAACTGAAAGAAATGGCTTCGTGAATTTCGATATGGAAATTCTTGCAGTTGAATTTTCCAATTGCACTTCCGATGAAGGTGACAGGAGCATCAGTGGTCCAGCAATTAAGCACACTATTCGTCATGGTTACGCAAGTGACAATGTCAGATGCGTGTGGTGCCCACAATGGCCTAAAGAAGCCCGTGGCTGGCTTGACCGACCTAGGAAGAGTGGATGGCCAACTAGTGAGACAACCGCGGAAGTTGTACAAAATGGTTGTCACGTCGTCTACGCTCAGCATTTTTCTTGCAGAGACGATAAACTACAGTGGAGATTTTCATTCTCGTTGGCGGAAGTAATATTACTTCGGAGTTGGACTCAGATTCAACAGATTGTTTATCATTTGTTGAGATTCTTTGCAAAGAGAGTATTGATACAAAAGGATTGTCCAAAGGAAGACGAGGTTCTCTGTATATATCATCTAAAGACCCTAATGTTATGGACTTGTGAAGAGGTGTCTCCTGAATGGTGGAATTCCTCTTCTGTCATAACAATCTGCTCTAAGTTGTTACTAAAGCTTTCAGATTGGCTGCATAGGAGATTTTGCCCGAACTACTTTATTCCTGAAGCAAACTTATTTCATGAGCAATGGAACTCCAAAATACTTGACAAGACTGAACGACTTGTAAGTGAATTCCACAACTCTGGAATTCTTTGTCGATGGTTCATAAATAATTATATACAGCCAATCATTGCAGAACTACATAGCACAATGGACGTAAAGCCACATTTTGCACATTGCATAATGCATCTCTCTGAATTTTGGAAAAGGAATGAATCAAGATCATTAGAGTCATTATTTGTTTGCACATTAGAAAATTCTTATAACAATCGTCGCACGATAAGCAATGGGACAAGTTCAGGACTGCGCTTGAGATTAACAGGTGGACATTATACAAGATGTATTGATCCAAGATTAAACAGTAAGCACTTAATGGGAGAACTTCCAACTATACAGAAAGTTTCATGTTTCACGTACTATGACAAGCTTTCGCTAATTTTACATATTGAATATGGTTTACAATTCGATGAGATTTCACTGGGTAGTAGTCTCTTTGTTGAATTTGTAAAGGCAATATCGATTCAGCCTAACATTATAAGGTCTCAGTATCACAACTTTCCGAAACCGTATAAGCTTACAGCACAAAGTGGCCTGTTTCAATTACTGCGAGCTCAAGATCTCCTGCAAAATTTAACTGGCTCAAACAGCCGTGCTGAATATAAACTTCTGTCTCTCGTATCAAAGGAATACCTTAAAAAAGCTTTAGAATACGAAGTAGGTTCTACATCGAGCGGCATTGCTTCTGCAGCTTTGGCGTATCTGGCTGCTCTTCACTTTGCAACATCAGAATACCAACTTGCAATACGCTTTTGTTTCGCAATTCATGTTGATCAGAATTCAGACGAGGACAAAGAAACGTTGAATGCAGGATGTTTGCTGTTTATTGACGATATCACAAGAATCGTTGGATTGTGTGTACTTATCAAGAAGGTAACTGACAATGATCTATGTTACATTGACAGACGGCTTTATCTTGATCTGCGACTTTCGCCAGAAGTGTTTGCAAATTATTTAATTGCATTATCTGCCGAACGAATATCCAAACATTTAGACTTGAATCAAAAATTGCCAGATTCAGTTTTTCCTATGGACGAGTATCTGAAGGCTTTGAGAAAGTCGAAGTATATTGCAGCGATGAAGTCGTGTCGTCATTTTAATACTGCCTGGCAAAACGTATATTGTAGACCTGATTCATTTGCAGAAAGCGAGTCTACAGTTGTGAACCCTGCGAATCTTAAAGCTAGAGTAATTGATGTTCTTATGGAAAATTCCGTTGGATATATGACATCATTTTACAATACAATCCGAAAAGACTTTGGCATCCAGTGTAACACCGCTGAGTGCTATCGTGCTTTGTATCTCTACAAGTGTCGCCAATACGACGACGTGAAACATTTGTGCGATCTAATTCTACTTGAGTCTGATCTGCAAAGCGATTTGAAAGAATCTTCGTTGGTTAATATTTTGCTAGTACCGCCTCTTGACTCTTATTTTGATACAGACGTGCAGGCTTTGCTTGGATTTCACACACTTTTCTATTATCTCGCTCCTCCAAATAGCACGTTGTTACAAGTTAAATTAAGCGTGGAGTCAACGTTTGAGCAATGGTTTGCGTACCGTATGAAATCTCCTACAAAGTCACTTCAAAATTGTCTTCGTTTGTATTACCCATGTAAGCGTCAATATTTTCTTGGAAGACATTTTCTTGCAAGATATTTAAAAGTCAGATGTTGCATCGACTCCAATCTTCCGTGTAAAGATGTCGTAACTGAATTTTTTAATCAGAAAGCTAATCTTCCGTTTGAACACATCATTCGCAGAATTATTCTGCGAAAACTTCGTATTACTGGCAGATAGTTTATAAGTTGAAACATATCAGTGAACAAATTCTGTTTTAGCACGACATATACATTTCGTGATTTAAATAAACTCCCTGCGTCTCACGTGCTTGCCAATCAACTGAATATATACATAACCAATCATGGAGTTTAACATAATGATTTGATGCCGAAACCAACATGTAACTAATGACAGTAATAATTATAACAAATTGCTTTTATAGAAAGTTGTTAGCTCTTCCTGACTGACGGATAAAACCGACTGAAGAGAAAAACGCAGCGAGGAGAAGATTCAAGAATGGCGTCATTGGAATTTGAAACCTGCTGGGGGGGGGGCACAGCACTTACAGAAAATAAGCTCTTTCTAGTATAATTATATAACCACCAGCATAATGACAGTTATAGCAATACGCCTATTTGTGACAACAGAATGATAATAATAAAATAGTAACCATATTGCTGTCAAGAATAGACCAAATTAGTAGAGTTAAAATATTGGCAAGTAGTAGCGGTGAAAATGATGAAAAGGGTGATGTTTACCAAGGCCGTAGCTAAGGGGTGCGTTGGTGTTTGAACACCTCCCGCGATGAAATAATGCTACCATGAAATAATGCATTTACTAACACATTCATGATGCAAGGACCAAAGCGATCTCACTCTGAAGCTATTATTTCTATGTGAGATTTTACAATTGTAGGTTAAATCATCATCAAAAATCTTAGTCCGTTGATTCGTTTGCTTGTCGTCGTCTTGCTCAGAGTCGAGTAAACACCCACGAAAGAAACTCCTGGCTACAGCCTTGATAACAACAATGGCTATAATAAAACAAATACAGCAAGAGTAATTGTATTCAAGTGATAATAAGATGAAATATATAAAATAACAATGGAACAATGAAAAATATAATATGGCATAACAAACGACAATTAGACTACGTTGCCCCGCAGATCGCTTCACGGGTCAGCGCGTGAGTACATTCGCGACAAAGTTAGCTGTTCTGAAACTTACAATCGTAATAATTAGGCACTTGTTTTTTTTCATTCTCTCCATCCTCCTCATATGATATATTTAGTTTAATTCCAGATCGACTTCAGAATGATGCTCAATAAGTAGGAACTGCTTTGCCTTCAAACCCTTTTTATATAATTTTAGTAATTATTTCTTATATAAGAATGCCTTATCCAGATATGACGTGGCGAAATGAGGTCGAAAAATGACTTCAGGAGTTTAGTGAAACCGCTTGAATGAGGCAGATGCGTTGAATAGCGTGCTAAAATCCGCCACCAACGGAAAGAAATGGCGTCCTAAGAGCAGCGTTGACTATCGGGTCAAAAGTTTAAATGTTAAAAACTCGACAAAGGGTAAGATTTTGTTATCGCGAAACTCCACCTATATTTTTTGACGTGTGCTAAAAAGTAATCTTGGAAAATGTTGGGGCGATCGGTGGAGTGGATCATTTTTTACTTTGTCGGTTTGTTACATACAGACTTTTCTTCTTCATAGATATTGATTGTAGGTTATCATCATATCGTCTGTTTAGAGTGCAAGGGTTTTAACTCCATATCTTTCAAAAAAAGTTTTATTGTTTTTTTTTATTGCCGCCAATGTGATTCTTGAATTGTGCAAAGATTTTATCGTTCTGAGAAAAAATAACTAAACAGCAAGTGCAACTATTTGAACATTAGATATAAAATAATAGTGTCTGAAGTAATCAAGTAAAATTATATACATCGCTGAGGAAAAATGATCGGAGTCAGTCAGAAAATAAACACGCAATCTGAAAATGGAAACGATCTTCGAAGAAATCCAATGTCTCCGCATCATGATTAATTTTGTCTGAAGGTAATAGTCTATTTGTCGGACGCGGATGTATCAGACTTGGCCGTTCATCTATGCAATGCGAATGCCACGGAAGACAGATGCGTCGAGTCCTACTTTCAATCAGTCTCAGTCACTGGAACATCGTCCGGGGCAGATGGAAAAAAGGCAAACCTCAACCATAATTTCCAAAACAACAACGACCTCTCCACGGGGACCTGAGCGTCCTCATGATTAGAAAGTTGCAAATCCGAAGACAAAATAAAGACGAGTTTATATTCCTTCGACGTCAATATCTTATTTACCTCTACTTAATAATCACCGTGAATGCGATAAGGCCTGAATCATGTATGGCCAAAATTTAAATTTTATTGGCTTATTGAATCCGTTTTGAAGATGTCTAATGAAGTCTATTATTTGCTAAGAGTTTAACTGTAGCAAGCTATAGTTGAACTTGCTTTAGGTCCCAAAGACCGAATACGCTTTGAATTTCATCATAATTTAATAAGTCCACGGTATTGTTAACCATGTCAGACTTTTATTAATAAACTTGGTTTGTTATTATCATTAAGTAAAATGATCAGCAATAATTATATCTCGACAGTGAAACTGATTCTTAGAATGAGCACATCAAGGCGACAAAATGTCCGTATTTCAAGCAACAGTTAACGAATTATTATGTTTGTTGCTTTCCATCGTTGATTTACTTTATAGAGCCATAATTTTCTAACGAGCGAAACATAGTTACATTCCTGTACAAATTTCAATATTTGATGCGCAATTGAAGCGGCTTTTGAAGGTGTCTAATAACAACCGTCCTTTGCTGAGAGTTTAACTACAACACGTTAAGGTTTGTGTTATTTTACGTTGCAAGTGAGTCAATCTACTTCACCTAGCTTGATGAAGAAACACGTGACCTCAAAATTTACATAGTGCCGATATTTTAATGGACAGTTAATCGACTAAAATATTATCCAATATTATTAATCATCTAAAATGATCAGAATTGGAATGAACAATTAATAGACTTAACAACCAAACTCACTGCCTCTTATTGTTTAGTTTGGTAATAAGTTTTATTATAATTAACTAGCTCTTCATACTTGCAAATCCTTATTATGAATTTTTCATCCATGTTAATTATGATCAATTACATGAAAATCTTTTCCTCGTGCGTCTGGAAATCAATCTCTTTAATTGCGGTTTGGTGCTGTTCTGGCGCAGATTAAGAAGAGCTCTTAAAGCCAGAAGTCGTGTACCCGTCTCATGGAGTGAAAACGGGGAATCTCACCACAATTATGCAACAAAGGCATGTATGTTCACTTGTGACATTGACCCTTCAAGACTGCTACTCAGAAGCGCTCCCGTCTACAGCGTTCAAGGCCGTAGCTAGGGGGGTGTTTTGGGTGTTTGAACACCCCCCGAAATGGAAAATGTGAAAAATAAGATAATGCATTTACGAGCACATGATGTAAAAACCATGAAATAAAACCATGAAAACACCCCCCGAAATATGCCGGATGACTAATAAAAGTCATCTGTTTTTTAAGAAGGGAAATTAGTGAGTGAAACACCCCCCGAAATCAAATCCTGGCTACGGCCTTGACAGCGTTGACACTGAAAAGCCCCCTAGCGGATGAGCAATTGCAAGTGATGGACTTGGCCAAGGTCTCTAAATGTCATGATCTACAAATCGATAAGCATTAAATGCATTGTCCATGTCCAGCGCATAAATGTCATGTATATTTGTCTTGATATAAAATGTTGCCTTTTCTGCCGTAGCATGTCAAACCTTGGGTAATGAAATCAATGATCACCTCTTGAACGATGTCGCTCTACTGAGTTTGCACTCTTTAGACACCTTTATAATGTAATAAGCAATGGTACATAAAGCTACCCAAGACCAAAAGATTAGTTGGGTACACATCAGATTCCGTTTAGATCATCTTTATTTAGTCACGAGATACCATACTGCGGCCATCTCAATTTGTTATCGAAAACATAATATTGAAGAAGTTCACAATACTAGACTTAAAAGACTTAGAAGTTCAAATTACCAGACTAAGAATGTAAGTTTGGTTACACACCTCAACCAGCCTCATGGTCCAGAATGCTTGTGGTGAATAGGAGCAACATGATAACCGTCACCAACGAACCTCCTCCGCCACACTGGTGAGTGGCGGATTGTTTATTTTTATTTTTATCTTAATGTGCGATAATGTAATTTTTAGATTTCCTGCAACAGTTTCCTATTTCTATGTTATTGTTTCTTCCTTCAGCCTTCCGTTGTTGTGAAGTGGTCAAAATTACCCTGGTCTGCAGACTGTTCATCGTTCCTCGGCTTACCCCGGATTGATCTCAACATTGAAACGTGCGAGCAGTGATAGAGGCACAAGAGCCACCATCATTACCTGTCGCGTTCCTTGGATAGATGCGATTTGTATCTGTGGACTCATTCTCTTCCTCCTTTATACCGACGACATTTCAGCTTTTATATTAATTATCCAACCATGATCTGTTATCTCTACGCTGATAACTCTATTGCTTCTTTCTTCATCATTTCACCGACGTCCAGATTCTTCAGTCCATGTAAATCAGTTCGTATTCGTGAGTTATAAAAAAAATTCAGATTGTTTAGACGCCAGTAACAAGTCAAAGCATTTGAAATACTTGTGGTTAAAAAGGTAATGTGATGACTGGCAAAGAGGAATGAAGTTCTTGACATCATTTACTGATAGACCGAATAGCAGTCAATGGCATGCTTCAAAAGCAGGCCTATTGCTTTTAATGCACATTTTAAACTCAACATCACGTAGAAATCATACTATAATTATGAAATTTACCTTCAATTTATCTTCCTACTCTTTCCTCCAAGTTCAAATTCTTATTAGGAGCTTCAACTATTATAACGGATTCGTCCATCCATCCACCATTGACGAAAAAATTAATCCGTCATCAAATAAGCGTAAATAGTAAAATAAATATTTTAACAAGAGTTTTTTTGGAATATATTTATATTTGTGCGACACCTCTCTATTGTGGTCTTGAAGAAATAAATAGCAGTCTCAATTTTAAATATATTTTACACTGCCAAAGAAAATTTGCAGTACACCAAATTGCGAACGCCATTGGACACCTCTAAAATATGTTCTCACATGCCCATAAATTTAAAAGGGAAATTAGACAATTACTATATCCAGTGAATTGTACTATAATTGACCTCTTCATTGCGCACGAAGGCACAAAGAAACACAAACGAATTATAAATATGACACATAAAGTAATGAACGACAGCATTGTTATTATTTTTTAGTTTTTTTTTTAATAAAGTGTTCTTTCAAGGTGAGACACGGCTACTGAGCTACTCAGAAGCGTTCCGAGTCAAACAACGGCTACAAATGGGTCTTTTTAAATGAGAAATGGACACAATGGTGTGGCCTATAGCACAATGTGGAGCGCAACAATGCAAGGAAGTAATTTGTTACATAAGATTTGCTCTAAAATTACATGACAGTAATAATAATCTACATCATAATCCTGAAAGTTTGTATGGTGTCCCAAGAAAGGATACGAAACGGCAAATTCTCGGTTCAATAAACAACTAGGAAATCAGGCATATGCAAAATCTACTTGAGCTACAGGAACACTTAGCTATGTAAGAACATTCAGTCAATTACATCAAGACATGATCAAGTGTATAATTGACCAACGCCATTAACCCGTTGGAGGTGAGGTGGGGTGTGACACACCCCAGAGGCATTCTACTTTAAATTTTTAGCGGAAAACATGGAGCCAGTTCTAATTTGTTTTTTCTACCTTTGTGAATATGAAATACGGACACTTTACCACAATTTCAGGTAATTTGAACGAACAGTTTTTTTTATTTTGTTGCATATTTAAAGGAAATTGCATTTTTTCGTAGAAAAAATTATACATGTTGATTTTATGAGCCATGATTTGGCATGCTAGTGTGCCTTGAACACGTCAATTCTGTGTTGGCATTGAGAAGGCTGACGACAATGATGGCAAAAACATTTTATGTTGTATTAAAAATATATTATATTATGATTATTCGTGCACTTGATAATGTTGCACATGAGGACCCAAACTTGCATGTGTTAAGTACACATTGGATAGGTTCACCTTCTAGCCATCTAATAAGGATTGAAAACAGATATTTGTTCGTGGTAATCGTCTGTTTAGTTGATTATTGATAATAGAAGAATAGTTTAACTCAACTTAGTATTTCCCATTTGATATCGTGGCTTGAAAATAAAAATATGTATTGGGGTTTGTCAGAACCCACCTCACCTCTGGCGTTACAAATGGTCACCTCACCTCCAAAGGGTTAAGGATACCATTTCCCGCACAAGACGATGATTATATGAAAAATAAATTCACAACAGCCTTTAGTATGGCTATGACAAACGAGGAAATCACTTTTAATCATCGCTGTTGAATTTTTGCATGGGCAGCATGGGCAGACATCAGATTCAGAGAAGTACTCATGCCCCACTGAATGTGGTAAGGTCGACGTTTGAGATCCTAGGACGTTGAGAATAATTGGACACAAATGGTGTCATAACACACCTCTAAAACGCTAGCCTATAGCGCTATAAATATTGAAACAACTGCAAGAAACTCAGTCAAGAGAGTAGGTTCAAATAGTTTACCTCCAAAAACAATTCCTGAATGAACAATAATAATTTTTATTCCACAACTGCGTAATGATTTATTTTTGTGCTAGATCCAAGTGCTGTAACAATTGTCAAAAAACATTTTCAAGGGCAACGGCCTCTGTTGTCATAGGCCCTCGTCAAATCTGGATGCATCCATCAATTTTGTTCTTTGTGTGCCCAAGATGCTTCCATTGTAATGAACCAACAATATGGCAGAGAGCGATCATTATCACTGTCGAATGTCGCGTGTCGCCGTTCAGTTCATTTTTCGTAGTTTTTCCAGTTTCGTTTTCTTTCTTTTTTTCTTTTTTCGCGTCTGATAAGCTTTGCAGGCGAAAAACTCGTTGAGTACCTTGCTCTTAAGTGCTGTAATATGCCGAGGAAATTTCTGTCCAGGGTAACGGCCTCTGTTGTCATAGACCCTGGTGAAAATTAATCGTATCCATCCATCGACTCACAAGGCAACGTATTGTCAGAACGGGTGTTTAATCTCGAAAATGTTGTCGTTCAATGAAAATAACATGGCCTCCCATTACCCTTCTGAAAGACAATGTGTGAAATTAATCAAATCAGAATTAATCAAAATAATTGTCTATTGGTAATTTAAATGATCAACTGTACACACTGAAAATCTCTATGATCAGTGAGCTTTTCTTATACCGTTTAGACACCTGCTATACGATTATTAGTCTTGCTATATAAGCATGCGGCTCAAAAAAGTTGCAATTCAATTTTACCTGGATACTATTTTTATGCGCGACTGATCCTACTCTTCTATCAAACGATTACAGTGTGTATTGACATAGAGAGCAAGTCATTTACATACAATCACTGAACGCCATCGACTGAAGCTTAGTCATCAGATCAAGTGTGCAAAAAATAAATATGAGATGTTTTCCCGTTATGTCTCACATCGCTCTAAAGCAGTTTGTTATGTTTTATAGTTGTAAGCAATGATAATTAATTGAATATTTCGATTTTTCTCTCTTTGTTCACACATTTAGTCTATTCTAATCCAGTGCCCCGCAGTACGTGTGCAGGTGGTTCAACAATGCCCATATACTTATCATTAATAAAATTAATCAGTTTCGATATTGTTTTGTAAGGAAAGTAGGAAACCAGTAATACATGTGGTCACTGTGGTCAGCAGGTACAGAATGCGTTTGATCAAATTGAAAGTAATATCTAAGAATGCATAAGCCATGTATGTTGGATTTATCTGAGGATCAGAGTAGACAATTACAAACACTACAAAAATAATGATTCAATGTTTGTACTAAGCTAATGAGTTTAGATAGTTTGTCATCATCGATGAGTATAGCGCAGTTTTCTATACAAAAAAGAGAGATGAAATGTCTGTCATATTTGGTTGGCAATACAGAGCTGTGCGAGCGTGGGCTCAATTGGTAGGGACGATCAGCAACCGGTGGAAAAAGCGCACGAAAAACATGTTCACCGTTCACGGACAGCATCATCAGGCAGCGTCGTTCTTTTTCCATACCTATTGGCCTGTCTGCTTCATTTCTTTCTCTTCTTAGGACTGTCTTATTCGATTGGGGTTGGACTGGGGGCGCTACTGAGTAGTTAAAATTGAAGGAGCTTCATATCAAATTACCTATAAATAAAATACATTATAATATTGTATGTAATTAATTTCCAATTAGTAGGTTAATTGATTGCTATATAGCTAGGTTGTCATCATTTTAAAAGTGTTTTAAACGATTTAGTCAGAGTTTGTTTTCATTGAACGCCTGTGGATAAGCTGTGAATAAGCTGTGATGGGCGTGCGGTCGCTTTCCGCCATCAACCACAAACGTTCAATTAACCTTCCATTCGGCAGATGTCGCTGGTAAAGTGAGTTGTAGTACGTGACGGATGTCGTGCATGGCTGCTACGGTAATACTATGAAATAATAATTGTAATCATAATATTGCGGTTTGTCTGATTGTCGTCACAGAAAGCAATTCATGAGAGCATTACGCAGCGTCACATGTGTAGCAGTCTTGTGTACATGATTGTCGTTCTGCTAAATTATTATTATTAGACCGAATAGCAGTATCAGATGTAAGAAACGGAGATTCATTAACTGTTTTTCACGCTCGCTGCTTATATCTACAATGGACTAAAATGATTTAAAAGGTGTCTCAGGTCAACGGCTATTTTAAGTTATTGCACATAATGTTACGGTTAATATTTCGCCATTGTAGGTTGTACCGTAATTTCTTGAAACTTCATTTAATATCCGAGTGCATAGCATCCACTTTTACTCACGAGCACCGCATCTAATCTGTTGGGTTGTTCAGACATATCAGAAGAAAATGAGGTTACCATGGAGACCAGAGGAGTTAGATGCATTATTTACCCGCACAACGGGACAGAAATCCGAAATTTGCCATTGTCACATAAAATCTGCTTAGTGCTTTGGATTCATATTATTGTAGTCAATACTGAAATTGTAGAAGTCTAGAAGCTACACATTAAATGCAATAAATTTCTTAAAAAAATTAAAACAGTTTTGACGTAGATAGGCCGTAGAAAATTCGGAAGTTATCCAGATTGGATGGATTGCCCACCCATAAAACGATCATGCGTACATTGCACTATTATAATACCATTGTCTTTTGCACGATGGCCTCCAACTCAATTAGGAAAAGAATAAGTGCTATTAGATGTGGTATGGAGAATTCAATTTATTGTTAACCCACGCGCGGTATAGATATTACCAAAGCTATCCCAGTTTAAAAGGTGTTTACAACCAAAGAATAATTTAAGTTAATTATAATAATATTTCTCCTTTAATCGGTAGAAGCATTGAGTGATCTTTTTCTCTTGTTTCTCTCTGTATTCTTTCCCAATTCGTATTTATTTTTCACACAATGTTAAATCATATAGTTACGATAATTTTTCGTAATTTTTCGTAATTATCGTGTAAGTTTAAATTCCAGCCAAAAAGGCACGTAAAAAACATCCTTTTCCAAAAACAGTCCAATTTCTTTCAAAGGTTTTCCGACCTTGCGATTACACACGCACAGTAATCCCTCGGGTTAAGATGAAACCACAAAAAACGTGAAATCGAAACATTTTTCTTAACTCAATTAACTCAATTAACGAGAAAAACGATGAATTAATTCCTTCCTAGAATCACGTTACGGCGATGCGACACCTAATTAAAAGTTTTGGTCCTCCCAATCGCATTTGCGGTTTAATGAAACTGACCTTTATATAGGCTATGTAAATATCTGTGTAAAGGTGTGTAAGCTTTCGTTTATGTCCGACGGCGGTTAAGAAATACAAAATCCACTGTTCATTTTGACAAAATATTTTAGCAATAAATTTTAATATTTCAATTATTTATTTTAAATTATTATTCTAAATGAAGTTTATTGTTTATGGACGTATGTCCATTCTCATAAATTCAAGCGTTTTGCATAGATACCATTGAGTTTAAACAAGTACCCGCAGCATGAATGGTCCATTACACAGAACTGATTGTTTGGTTGATTAATGATTGATTGAACTAACAACGAATCATCTGGTGATGTATGAATGATGGCGTCGCTTGTTATCTTCGCAATGACATAGCGTCTTTGAAGAAAAAGACCAAAATCTACAATTATTTGGTTTACAAGTGACTTTTAAATATTGGTGTCACATAAGGTTTAGATAAGATAATTATAGTTTATAAAAAGACAGAACTCTTGTGCAGGGTAAAAGATGCTTAACGCCCAGCATTTCTAGTCAAGCTGCTACAACAGACGTATTTCTATAGACACCTTTAAAATGAGTTCATATTTGGCTATAAATAAAGGTGCTTTTTAATTACGCGGTTTTGTCGGTTGAAAAGAAATCCTGTCGTTGTAATAATTACACAGTTACATGTACACAATCATTAAACACATAATTGGTACTTCTGTGGCATTCCACCAACTCATTGTCTAACCACATTGTAGTAGATCTCACCCGTCGAGCAACGTTCCATCATCATGTCATCTGCTTCGAAGTCGTGTGAGCTGGACTCTCTGCCAGCCCGCCTAATCCAGGATTACGTAGACGACCTACTCCCCTTTCTTACTCTCCTCTGCAATCGGTCTCTCCAAGAAGGCGTTCTTAATGACTCCCTGCTGTGAAACGTGACGGATTTGGACTCAAGGACCCGTCTAACTTTCGCCGATCTCCAATATCTCCTTCCTCTCAAAAGCAATTGAAAAGACTGTGTCAGAAAAAATCAACACTTACCTCAGCACTAACAACTTGCTTCCGAAATATCAGACTGGCTTTCGCTGGGGACATTCCAGTGAGACGCACTTCATAAATTTATAAATACAATACAACAATACAATACTTGAATCGCTTGCTAGCTGATTGCTATGGTGATATAAGGACGGATCCAGGGGCAAATCCGGCCATGACCCACATTGAGAAACGCCCATAAGTAGGGTAGGAAGTCCTTTATGACCATCAGTCACGTGACCAGCAACGTCATCGGGCTAAGGTCAAAGGTCAGCCACGCCCTAGGGCAAAGGTCAGCCACGCCCCCTTGAAATGGCGTAATTATCGCTAGTAAAGATAAACATTTATATAAAACGGTATGACACAGACTCAATCTACCACATAATGTATTGAATTTGTAATGAAATTATAAGCAGTGAAATGTGAAAATAATATCATACTGAAACGGCAAGCGTTATTAAACTGGTAACTTATCAGATAAATCTCCAACTACACGCAAGCAGGCAAAGTAAGAGCATTTGTTTATCCTTTTTACAAAACCATTTTTATACAACAACAAGAACTGAGGGTTTGGGTAAAGCATAAGACAAGCCAATCAGGCCTAATTTGACGTAACACTTTGATGGACTGCGATAAGCCTTTTATCGTAAAGAACAAAAAAGTTTATTTTAATGCGTACTTAACATTCTGATGTGCTATTTGCTGTGTGTAGGCTATATTTAAAAATTAGCCTAACAGAAGCCGACGATGTTTATCTATTCTAGCGGTAATTACGACAATTCTCTTTCATCCTCAGTTAACCCTCGGGCTACCAAGGGGGGTGGTTGCCACCCCCCCTAGGTTTTTCGCAAATCAAACGCGTACCGTCGGGAATAACATTTTGAAAAAATTGGTAGCTGTAGAGGGTTCATTGGGACACATTTTGAGCTAAAATGTTTGATGATGCCCCCTACCGTTCAAAAGTTACACCCGATATACCCAAGGTACCAGAGGGGAACTCTCAATCTTCCCGCTATATGGCACTGACCCTACTCCACCACCACAGCACCCCATAGTCAAGCATCACAGAAGTAGCTTTCCTCCAAAGATACAACATAAATTATCTCAAATACAAAACAATACATGATTTGTTTTAAAAATATGACTTTAGAGCCGACCTTTGAAAGAAGAAAGTGACTCTGGGTTACGAAACGAGAGCGGTAATCAATCCCACTCTCTGGACGCAGAGGCATGGAATGCATGCAACAACAAACTTGATGATCGCAGGCAACGTTAATTTTACGACTGTGTAGTGATCCCTCCGGCGAGGACAAAGCGTTTTGTAAGGCATTTAGAAAAGCTGGATAATCTCGCGATTTTCGCGATTTTTTTCGTGATAATCTCGCGATTTTCGCGACTTTTTGTCGTGATCTCGCGACAAAGTTTTTCCGAAATCTGGCAACCCTGCCACAGCGCCCCATAGTCAAGCAACACAGAAGTAACTTTCCTCCAACCGTACTGTATAAATTATAATAAATACAAAACAATACAAAACAATACATGATTTGTTTTAAAATAATGATCTTAGAGCCAACCTTTGAAAGAAGTAAATGACTCTGGGCTACGAAACGAGAGCGGAAGTCAATCCCACTCTCTGCGCGGGGGCAGTGGCATGGAATGCACGCAAGCACAAACTTGATCGCAGGCAACAAGGAAGAAAAGAATGGTAGGAGTTTGTAGTTAATGAAGGATGAGAGGGATTACAAAGAAACATCGGCGCAAGACCCAATTGAGACTTGCTGACTAAAAATAACAAGAACTTTGAATTGTAAACGAGCAGATTAAGTGAGCCAGTGAAGTTGTTCAATCAGAGATGTGAGTGAATCGAGGAAGACTCGTGGTGATCGGTCTATCAACAGCATTGAGCACAGGCTGAAGAGGGGATCGAAGAACTTTAGTAAGGCCAACGAGAAGGGAATTACAGTAGTTTATCCGTGAACAGA
>OX457049.1:9996544-10009736 GCA_949752735.1 Lumbricus terrestris
TAGTAGTAGTAGTAGTAGTAGTAGTAGTAGTAGTAGTAGTAGTAGTAGTAGTAGTAGTAGTAGTAGTAGTAGTAGTAGTAGTAGTAGTAGTAGTAGTAGTAGTAGTAGTAGTAGTAGTAGTATACTACATGTACTACTGCTACTACTGCTACCTCTGCTTCTTAACTTTTACTGTTGTGGCAAGCTGTCAATAGCGCAATGTTATAAAATATCATTATTGGGATAAATTTTATCGATTCTTTTTGGGGAGACTGAAGGTGTGAGTTATTTGCTGAAATGTGTATATTGGATAATGGGACACATCCAATTAAGAAAGATTTATTTATTAATCAGCAGTTTAACGACATCTTATAGCTACAAAGGCTGTTGACGTCTTTAAAGATTTTAACGTATGTCTATTCACTTTGGTTCAACTGTTCAGCAGTTTTTGTCCTTTTTCTCTCTGTTTTCGTTTCCTTTTTCCGAAGTTTGATGTCAATATTATTATACATTTGCACATTTCATGATGTTCACTTAATACAACATCTAGGTTACTTAATTAGATTAACATCAAATATTTATCGCATGTTTACAAGCAATTTTGAACATTCATTGACCAACAATGAAATTATTGGCGGATTAGATATTCAACATTAAAATAAAAATCAAAGTATTCATCCATCATTTAGAGACATGAACATTGAACAATAATAGAAAGAGCAAAATTTGTTCAATGTCTGTTTCATCTATTACAGAATTATTTGGGGGAAAAAACAAACAACCCCACACTAAAAAAAACAAACCAAAAACAAACAAAGAAACAAACAATAAACACGATAGAGACAAATCCAATGAAATTATAAATTTGACTAAACATTAAGTTTATCTTTGCTCAATACTAAAATGAATCAAACCAGCTAAAATTATAATTCAAATACATTTCACATTGCAAACAAGCCAGTTATTAATCTATTTCCAGAAACATTATTCAAAACAATGGTAAGACTGTTTCACTTTATCAATCACAACTAACAATAGTGACCATTAATAACGTAAAGCTGATACATTGTTCTAGCAGATTTTATTTTCAGATATTATGCTTAATTAACACTACTCATATAATTCTTCCATTAGTTATAGTCATAAGGATATCATAAGCTTCAAGATAAATACCTGGAATAGACAATATATTTTTAACAGTGCATTCCACTTTTTTCTTCTCACATTTTTTAAGTATTAAGGTTGATATGTCATTCTTTATACACGCAAGCAGCATATGCTCAGTTGTTTCAGGCAATTGGCATTTAGAACACAGGTCTGTTGTGCTTTTACCTAACACCTTCAGCCAAGTGTTATTAAGGACATGCCCCATCCTAAGTCGGGTGATTTGAACTTCTCTTTTCCTGATGGAGTCCATGAATTTTATATCAGTTGTTACAAAAGGTTGAATAGATTTATAAAATCGCCCTTTCCGTTCAGTATCATATTCAATTTGCCATAAACCAACAACATATTTTCTTATTAAGGAATAGATTTCCTTTAATTCTAGATAATTTGTTGAATTAATTTCCGTTAGTTCTTGCCCATTCTTTGCAAGGGTATCTGCCATTTCATTTCCAGATAATCCAATATGGCTAGGGATCCATGCTATGACTATACTAATATTTTTAAGTTTATTAACATTATCTAAAAATTCAAGAAATAAATTAGGTCGGGAACAAGACTTATTTTCTTTTATAGATGTGGCTACACTTAATGAATCAGTATATATAATATACTAATTTGCATTTTCATTTATATTTTCATTTTGGATAATCCATTTTGTCGCTTCAATTATGGCTGTTAATTCAGCAGAATAAATTGAGGAGTTATCTGCTATTCTAAAAACATTATGAGAGTTCCTGGATGGTATATAGAAAGCTGCCGAAACTACATTTTCAAGTTTAGACCCATCTGTATAGATTGATGTGCGATCAACATACTTATCAATTAATCGTAACGATAAGGATGACATAATGTTAGGAGAATCCTTCTTTTTGTTGATATATTTTTTTCAAGGACAAATCGACTTTAGTAGTTCTGTTAAACCAAGGAGCGGTTGACTGATAAATTGGAGAGTTAAATTGTTCAGAAATCATTGAAAAGAAATGTTCGGTTCTTTTGAAAATAGAATTTTGTTTTACAGATGGTGCGGAATAATAATTTGACCAGTGATCTCGCATGGTATCTGCTGCTGGGTGATCATTTGAACCCAATATTTTTGATCCAGCCCTGATTGAATTACTCAATCGACGTAGGTGGAGGGGAGTCTCTCCACATTCATTCTGGAGGGCCATGATAGCGGTGCCTTTAGCCGATCCACACAATTAAGAAAGAATTGCAGACCATCCATTTATACATAGTTGCAGACCATCCATTTATACATAGTTGGATCGCCACGTTTTGATGGTGTCTAAGTCTTTATGGATTGAATGGACAGATTTCATATCCTGGAGAGTTGCATGAAAGAAGATGGGGCTGATGAAAAGGTGGATAAGAGATGGAAAAATTGGAGGAATGTGGTCCTGGAGACACGAGGAAAGTGCTCGGATTTAAAAGGGGAAGCAGGAAAAACATTTTTGGTAAGGGCAACAGAGCACAAGAACATCGGATTGAAATGGGTGAGAGGTAAAAGATTTATACATCTCGCAATAAGACGTTCACACGAAATGCTAATTAAAAATTAATAAGTGAGTTCGTAACTACGATCAGGCTTAATAACCAGTCTAATCGCATTACGCATCACTTTTTAGGCTATACACCCTTTGCTTAGTGACGTAGAACCTACAGATCCCATTTACATATGGCGTGCGCCATTTTGATATACAGGCAACGCTTGTTGGCACTGACCCAGACACTGAAATCGTCATTCTATCACTTCAGAATTTCACCATGTTAGAGCTTAACGCCTAATTAAAGGCAATGAGTGAAAAAAAATTAAAAAAATTAGTTGATGTAAGAATTATGCATATGTTCCAAAAGTGGAACGTATGAATGGGTGGGCATAAGGTTGGGTCACTTTGACTAGTAAAAATATAACTTTATCCAAATGATGCAGATATACAATTTTGTAAAAGCTGTGATTCACAAAGGCTAATACCCCACCTCTACCCTAACTTTTACCCACTCCACCCGATGCCCACCCATTCACCCAACCCAACCCCTCGACCCCAACCCACCCCATAAAATGCTCAAGATATGATATTTATGAAAAATATTGTTTCAATTTGTTTTCAAACCGTTCCTACCACGCCATTACCCTGACCGACGCATCCTACAAAAACCCCACTTCAGTCCCCAGTCCCAACTCCGCCACCCCATTCCACCTTCCCAATGTCGCCCCTCACAGAGACCACCTGTCTGAAGTATTTTTTTGGTTTCTCGGTCAACCCTCCTCCTCACTTTGAACGCACCCGCTTCACTTCAACCCCACACCTCTACCGTGCAACCCTAACCCACCTACACACAATTTCGGCCAACTGCACCCCATTCCCACCCCTACGCTCCGCCCCATTCTGTTAAATGCTCAAAATGTTAAATTCATAAAAATTGATGATTCACTTGTTTTCACTTTGACCCTTTCTTCCCACTTTGACATCACTCGGCGCACTACAACCCCATATTCCAACCGCCCTCACCACACCCCACACCGCCCCACCCGCCCCATCCTCACTCCAACCCCGCCCCACTCCGCTACCCCTCTTAAACAGCCCATTCGTTTGAGTAAATTTCTGTTTTTGTCCAACGCTTCTTCCCACTTCGCCCCATCCGGCTCTCTTCAACCCTTACCCAACCGTTCGACCTCACCTCACCCCACCTCCACCCCAAGTCATGCATTACCCACCCCTATATCCCACCCCTCCATGCCGCCCCACCCCGCAAAAGGTTCATATGAACGTCATAACAAAGATGTTTCACATTTGTTTCACCTTGGTTCCACGGCATCTTGCCCCAGCCCCATCCCACCAATACCCATCTCATCCCCACCATACCCTGATCTCCCCACAACCCACCCTGCGGAAAAACGGAAAAATAATGTGGGCTAATCAGAACTCAAATTTACGTTGAAAACATCATGCCACAGAAAGCCAAACGCACTGTTCAAACTGCCATAACCCCCAAACAAACTAATCACAATAATAAAAATAATTTTAAAAATAGACCTAATAATAACAATATTAGGCACAATACTTCTACTACTAATACTATTAATAATAGAATTCATATTCATATTAGAATTACAATTGCTATAAATTTTGGAGCGAGCAGGGCAAATTTCAGTATAACGCAAAAATATTGATACAAGTAGCGAGAGTGACCCAACGTTCCCAAAGTGGAACATATGTAAAATCAGCTGCGTCGCTCACTCATAAGGCACCACCATTAAAATATTTGACCATAAGTAGGCACAAAAGACACAATTCAACCCAAATAGGCGATAAAAGCAATTAATTATCATGCATTTGTAACCTAAAATAATTTTAAATATTTATCAGCATAAATGTCATTTTTTGACAAAATTGCATCAAAATAATTATTTTATTTAGCTGCAACAGACTTGAAATAAAAGTAAATAAACATGCCCCCATCTTTGGACGAGTAAATGAATATTTATTAGATGACTTACAGTAGGATTTAGCGTCCCTGCAAATTTTTTAATAATATGTTCCACTTTGGGAACGTTGGGTCAATAAAGGTAATAACAAAGATACTGCGATATTCACACGACGCTCAACACAATGCTACTCGAGTCATAATTTGGGACTTTATAATATCAAAATATTGGATATAAGGGTGTCAAAGCGTAGCGTTGAGTTATGTACCTTGTAACCGGTGCGTCGAAGGTCTAACAAGTCGTTTCCCCTTCACTGTATGTGAGGAAGGCAACTGGAAACCAGCTCAATCATCTTAATCCCAGGAGTATGAAGCCAATGTACATGTAATTCATAGATATATAATTTTATTGGGTTTAATGTTTCATTTTATAGGCCAATATCTGAACGGAACGGTTTAAAATGGACAAAGTAACAAGGCGGGATATTTAACTGTGCGATTATGCATAGATAACCGTTGTTGAAGATCTACCAAGGTCATCACAGCTGAGAGCACACATAGCCAAACAAATAGACAGGCACTCACACTAAAAGACACACTAAAAGACACACACACGCATTGATCTAGTGTATTCAAGTTGATAATGACGGTCTAATAACTTGCTGCATCATGATAGACCGTCGTTATTCAATAATATTTTTATAACAATAATATTTTTTGAGGAGTAGAAGCAGGCTAATAATGGAAAGCGAAATGGCAAATATTTATCAAACAATAAAACCTATTTTAAAGGTGTCTAATGACATTCGATGTTAATTTATTTATTACATTTTCATATAGTGACACTTTTATGAGTTTATATAACATAATATGCCATTAAAGTGCAGCAACTGAGGTCTGGCGACATCTTATGTCTGCAATGGCTATAATCTACAAAGATAATATTTGAATTTCAGTTCATTTTAGGCGAATTTCTTCCATCGATGTTCGAAGGCACCGAAGTGGATTGCAATTAATTCGCTGATTGAAAGGATTAATTTGTTGCATTCGAGACGCTACATCTGCAAATCAAATGGTTTTTAATTGATAGATGTGTGTGTAAGACGAAGATGGGTGGATACAGAGTTGACAACAGATGCATCTCTCGAACAAAATTGACCTACAAAATAATGGTTGAACGTATGCGTGTTGTTTTTTTTAATAAATCTCATTTAGCACCCTGATGTTTAAAACGCTACTATATGCCGCAATAATTTCTGTATCCAAAAGCAAAGTTAAAGTCTTCATTGGTCAGTAAACTTCCACAACATGCTGTGAGCCGAAAGCGCCGACTAGAACTTTCGAATAGTTATTTTGTTTCCTCTCAAACCATATCAAAGATGACTAAGATCTCCCCTTCTTCATCCAGGCTTGGGACTGGCACTGGCAGAGCTCAAAAAGGGGCGGATTTGTTCATTAACGTAGTCCTTATATACTTTACGTAGGTTTGGGTCTGGCAAATCACAAACATAGGCGAAGTTTTCACACGCACAGTTGTAGTCTACATTACTGATGAATCATAATGCTCTGAAGCGCACATAATTATGTGTTCAGACCATTTTAATATATAGGCGAACTAGATGCTATAAAGGAGATGTCTAAAATCTTTCGCGAATTTAATATATCTGCAAACAAACACTGATCCTTGGGTTGATTTGACTGGAGGTTGGCTTCTCGATTGGGTGGCTGCGGTGGGTGATCGTTAATAAGGTTGTTTCGGGTTGGGATAGATTGTTCTCGTTGTGTGAAAATGGGTGGCTGGAAATTGCTTTTGCGATGGGATGTATGCCCTCTACAGATTGGCATAATTTATTTCTAATAAAAAATAAATTATGGATAAGTTATAATGTGGGAAAAAATGAAAATTTTATGAAAATAAAACACCTTTATATACATTTTAATTTATTTTGAGCACTTCCGGTTGTCAAAAGACAACTCAATGAGCATTAAAATGTAGCCCCACATTCCCTCAATAGAATGGTATAATTTGTGTCTCTTCATACTAAAGGGCGCAAAAGTTATAGTCGATAATCCAAGGGGTATCCACCCCCTCTTGTACCTTGGGTATGTCGGGCATAACTTTTGAACGGTATGGATCTTCATCAAAAATGTTAGCTCAAAATGTATACCAATTAACTCTCTACATCTACCTAAAACGTCAACATTTTTTTCCAAACGGAACACGTTTGATTTGCGAAAAACCTAGGGGGTGGATATCACCCCCCTTGGTAGCCCAAGGGTTAAGTCCAATAATTAGCGGTCAACATCATCATCTTGACCGTCCTCGGATCTACCTTCTTCATCTTCTTCTTCTTCTTGGTCTCTCCTTCGTCAGTCGTAGCCCCTACACCGACTATGAGGCCTCAATATGCCGTCTCCAGCTTGCTCTGTCCATGATTCTATCCACCGCATCTCTCATATCCATGTTCTGTGCTGATAGATCTTCTTTTATATTGTCCATCCAGGTCTTTGATTGTCTCCCTTGTCTTATCTTTCCCACCACATGCCCGTGCAGAGCTGCGGCTTATAGTCTTTTGTCTTTCATTCGCGTCACGTGCCCGAAACGAGTGAGTCTTCTTTTTCTGATCTTGTCCTCCACTGTTTCGCTTTGACCCAGCTCCTCACCTCATTTCCGATCCTCTCTATCTCCGACTTCTTCCCAGAATTCCTCGCAGTCGGTTCATCTCCGTCCACAGTAATCTTCTCTCATCCTCTCTGCGCAGACACCAGCACTCTGCTCCATACAGTAGCAGCCACAAGCGTTCCAGATAGTTTCATATTTGTTCTTATCGAGATGCTGTTTGTTTTTCACACCTTACTCGATGTAATAAAACTATTATAATAACCGCTGACAAATAGTTTTCGGCAATACGCGTCATATAAAGAATTTCTTCTTGTCCCACTATTTGCAACATTTCGAGAAAGACTTTTATAGCATCGGAACATACGATATAAAGGTGTTAAAATACATTTGATGCCAAATATTTAATCCATAACAAGTCATCCAATGAATTATAATCGAATGCGCTTTTATTCATTCATTCATTCATTCATTTAAGTATTTATATAGCCGTTTCAGCGAGAGACTGGATGGATCCGATTTGACGAGGGTCTATGACAACAGAGGTCGTTACCCTGGACAGAATTTGCTCAGCATATTACAGCACTTGAGCGAATGACGCTGTTGAGCGGTAAACAAGTAGTGTCTTTAGCTAGCGTATTCATGGTGTCCAAGAAGCCCCTAATATTGACGTTTGGCAAATTGCACTGCATGCTACCTTGGTTATTTAACTGCTTGTCCTTTCATTTTTTAAAGAAATAAAACGATGTCAATGGCTCTCCATCATTTAATTGCAATAACTGGTCTATTTGCAGCTCCCTATTCAGCTTTTAAAAGAAGAAATGACCCTGGGCCGGGCAACAGCTGTTAATGAAATGCTTTCTGAATAATATGAGTGGAGTTTTAAGGGGGTGAGAAATTTACTTTTGCGAAATCTAGGTGTGCAATGAAGACTTTACTAAGAAAGAATTTGAGGATGAACCCCCATGACCCCGGTCATATTCTTCCTTGTAACAAGTCCTGCATTTCTTGGAAGCATTGTACGCAAGTCGGCGTTTAGACACCTTTAAGATGTTGGCGAAACAAGTATATAATATAATAAGCCAACATGATCGTGCATACGTTTGTGTGTAAGTTGGCTCTACATTATTAGCACGTTCTATAATTGTACGGACGATTGGTCATAAGGAAGTTCTATCATGGTTTTATCATAAATGGGACGCAGTGGTGTAGTGGGCATGTGCATTGTCTTGCAGCTGAAGGGTTGTAGGTCCGAATCCACCTCAAGCCACCGTGTAGGGACCATGGACAAGTCCTTCACTCGCTGTTGCTTCGGCGTGAAACTCCTATTCAACGTCCGCGTTGTAGTCTGGAGCGCCTCTGTGTAGAGAGTTTATATGGGCGCTATAGAAATGGAGAACTAAATAAATATATAATAGGTTCTTCATTGACGAACGTGTAACATCGTGATTGCATTCTATGGGTCCGGACACAAAGTCATGAAACTCATCAAAACTTGAACTT
This sequence comes from Lumbricus terrestris, assembly GCA_949752735.1. NCBI lineage: Eukaryota > Metazoa > Annelida > Clitellata > Crassiclitellata > Lumbricidae > Lumbricus > Lumbricus terrestris. The sequence goes on from OX457049.1 coordinate 10,005,240, forward strand.
ATATAGCACTAGATAGATCCTAGAAAAGGTGTCTAGCATCAATCATCAGTTGTTGCGTTTTATGCCGTTCGTTTCAAACAATCCATCACGGAATGTGTGCCAAGCCAGGACACGAATTAAAGGAACTTTTATCTGAATCATTCAGTTGCCTGTAACATCCAGTCTGATTAGAAAGCGGAATAGGAAGAGTAGGATGCAATGGAAACGAGTCACACAGTGCACAGGCTGTAACAAGATGTGGTGATTCTTCTGCTGCGTAGCGATGTAGGGCATTGCAGTTAAAACTCGATGTTAACTGCAGAGATAAGGTTTCGTCACTATTTTAACGACGAACCCCAATTTTTGGCCGTCGTTCTAGCACACTGTTGCAATACTCAAAACATAAAACATCAAGGTGCAGTCTCACTTAATTCCATTGAAACAACGCTACATTATGCTACTACACTTACTGAAATATTATATAAATGAGAAACCCCGATATTTATAACGCCGAAATAATGCCGAAATGGAAAACGCCTACACTCGACTCACTTAATTGTTTGTTGTGGTAAAAGAGATAATTCATTATACACCTCTTTTAAGTGGTATATGTGCGATATAAAACGAGGCGGATTACGTATTTTATGTAATAGATGACACATAATACCTTCGCCCATGATCGAACCCAGGGAAAGACAGGCCCAAACCTGGATGCAGGAGGTAGATAACAATAATGATATTTATTATCAGAGAGTATCGTGAAAATTTTACTTCTAATACTCTGATACCAGTTTAACCGAAAGACTGACACCGTTTGGCAAACGGAATCGCATATCAAAGCTAACTGATAGTTTAATTAATTCATTCATTCATTCATTCATTCATCCATTCATTCACCCATTCATTCGTTAATTTAATTTATACAGCGACTCTTCAATGGGACAACCCAGAGACTCAGACGGACAATTGGTAGGCCTGCATAGAGAGAGCAGCAGTGGTCAAGTCTGGCGGTAATAAATGAATGGACAAGGATTGCAGCAGCAGTAGTGGTAAGCGAACGAGCAACAGTGCGTAGTTGACGCAGTTGATAATAACACGCGCGGATGAGTGAGTGAACGTGTGGAGCAAAAGTAATACCAAGGCCACGGACCCTGGTTGAGAAGACAAAATCAGCAAGATTATAACTATTAGCGTCGCCCCTACACTATCATCCATCATCATGGGTCGGGCATCACCTGATGGCTTTGTTACCAGTTCAATCATATTAAGAAAGGGACTTCTTCCATCTGTTCGCTCCGTCAACCGTTTCTTTTTGATAAATAGTATAATAAAAATATTTAAAAATGTTGAATGCTTGAAGTTGTGAGATCTTCAAGTATAAAACACATTCACTAAACACCTCTATATCGGAAGTTTAGGACGCTATATTAGAATTTTGCTAATCCGTTGACAAGTAACATTAATTTCATGATCACCTTCAAAGCATTGATATGAAACACCATAATAATATTATAATACTACTGTAACAAGGTTGCCTAGCTCCTCTGCAATCTGTACTCAATGCTGCTGCTAGACTCATTGCCCGTCTTCCTCGATTCTCCCACATTTCTACATTCATGACTGAGCAACTTCACTGGCTTACTCTCTCGGTCCGCATACAATTTAAAGTACTGATTCTGGTTCTTTAGTCTCAAATCGGTCTTGCTCCGAAGCATCATTAATTATTGCCGGTACTCTAAATTCTTGCTTATTTTATTGCATATACTGAGTCGGTGCCAGTCCCAAGCGTGCAGCAACGAGGTGGGCGATGATAATCACGTTTGTTGTTAAACAGCGAAGGTCGACCCAATCTGAGAATCGTATATAAAATTTATAGAGCGCCTCTCGCCTCTTGTAGGCCTACAATTCGGAGCAGAAGCCCCATTCAATGGAATAGTAAAGCTTTGTGAGGATGCGGAGTCTATACATGAATAACCAGTAGAAGAGGGAAGGCCATTCCAATGCAGGCCTCTATCACAGCAAATTCACTAACTGTTCCTTTGTTGGAAATTCAATATTGTGTACTCTCGATCGAAGCTTGTTGCGACGTTTAATGACTGGCGGATGCAAGATACGCAGGACAGAGAAAGCCCATGCGCCAAGTTCTTTCCTGCTAATTATGTGGCTACAATCGAAGCAGTAATCTTTTGTTTCGGCATCCAACCCCTCAGGAAATATGCCATGAACGCCGGTGTGTAATAATCACAGAATATATAGATTCTGTGGAAACTGGAAAGATTTTTTAAAAGTCGTCCAAGCTCCGTTGCTTCTTTCTTATTATTCTTTCCGCTGTCTCAATATCCAACGACGTGTTACAGTTTAGTATTCTGACAATGCCACGCGTGGTGCAATTTTGAAGTGAAATGTTTGATTTGTGGTCGTATAAATACTGTACTAGGTATATTTTTAAAGGTGTCTATGGCGACTGATCATCGTAACATTTGAAACATCGGCAACTTTGGCATAGGGACCAGACAACGTAACATACACAGGTATGCGGCGCGTGTAATGATGAGGTTGCTGTTGTTATTGTCGTTGCTGATGTGTGCATGTGTGTGTGTGTGTGTGTATTTGTAGCGCGCGCGCGCGTGTGTGTGTGTGTGTGTGTGTGTGTGTGTGTGTGTGTGTATTTGTAGCGTGTGTGTGTGCGCGCGTGTAAGATCCCGGACTATTTTCTGCTGTGTGATGGATGTCGCAGTGACTCAGATGTTGAAAGCAGTTTTGGTTACATTATCATCAAAGCTGCATTAAATTTAACGTGCGCTCAAACGTTCAGTACCTTGCTCTTAAGAGCTGTAATATGCCGAGCAAATTTATGTCCAAGGTAACGACGTCTGTTGTCATAGACCCTGGTCAAATCGGATCCATGATCCATCCATCCACGACGATAATGTTAGGGTTGTTCTATCAGATTAGGTAGGCAGAGTTTCTTCATGTTAACAAGACATCTAAAGTTGGATATAATCATCGTTTATGATCGACCAAATACACCTCTCTCTGATCGCATACAATAAAAAGTCCTTTCTCTGGTACTTAAATCCAAACTGGATCTTGCCCCGAAATATCTCAGTGATCTCGTTCGTTCTCCTCTTTCTTCATCTTCTCATCGACCTCTCCGTATTTCTTTTGACAGGGCTGACTTGCTTGTTCCACGAGCTAGGACCACAATTGCTCAAACTCAATCCTTTACCATCATTGACCCTCCTTATGGATTTCTTTTAGCCCCACCTGTCTTTGGAACTCCTTTTCGGATCACTATCTAATCTACATCTCTCTACCTTCTTATGACTTAGGTTTTCTTAGTTTCTCTCTCTACATGTAGGCCTAATGTTTATCTCAATGATAGGGCACCAAACGGGGCGGGTAAGACTAATAAACGGGTTAGGGAGAAAACTATACGGGTGTAAATACGGATAAATTGAAATTAGTGCACAGCTATAATTTAACTTGCCGGTTCCAGTCTGTCTACCGGATCGTTGAATAAACGAAAGCAGCCAAGTTATATCAACAGTAATGTAAATGCGAGAATTATTTATTTATAGAACTATATATATTGTTTTAAAGGTGTCCAGTGACATTCGATTTCTGCTTATTTTATTTTATACTAGCTGTATCCGGACATGCGTTGCTGTGGCTGAAAAGATCCTCCACCCTCCGTCCCTGCCTCCCTTCCCCTCCCTCCCTCCCTATATGCTTACATCCATTCGCCTACCTCCCTCTCTTCCGCCCTCCCCTTCCCTCTACCTCTAGTTCGAGCGTGTTATTGCCTGTTTTTTACTCGATGCGTTACAATGAAGCTGTGTGTCCCATTGTGCGTTTGCAAGTGTAATGATAAAGAAAGTACTTGCATTCTTACTTTTTCTTCCTTTGAGATCTGTTCTTCATTAAGTACATAACATGGCATAACATAACATAACATAACATAACATAACATAACATAACATAACATATCATGACCTCGGTATCCAACTTGACCAAGAACTCACGTTTGCTCCTCAACTTCACCGTCTTGCTCGAGACTGCTATTATCCGCTGCGCCACCTTCGCACTGTCATCCGTTCTCTTACGTCTGCTGCTAATCTTACTTTAGTGCATTCTTTCGTTACATCTCGCATCGACTATTGCTCTTCGCTCTACATTGGCCTCCCATCCAGCAGATTAACTTGTCTTGACCGGGTGTTGCGCTCTGCTGCGCGCCTAATCGGGCAAATCCCTACATATGGTCATGTCTCAAACTACATGCTTGAGGTACTTCACTGGCTCCCTATTCGCCAGCGTATTGAGTTCAGGGTAGCTGCATTGGTATGGCGATGTTGTCAGGGCCTCGCCCCAATTTACCTCAGAGAGCTATGCAGCTTTACATTGGGTATCCAAGGACGTCGTCAGCTACGCTCTGCTGATAAGGGAGTCCTCTTAGTTTCTTTTGCTCGTACTACTACCATGAAGAATCGAGCCTTTTCTGTGGTTGGTCCAGTGGTC
>OX457049.1:10009936-10014936 GCA_949752735.1 Lumbricus terrestris
TGTTTGGCATATTACAGCATTAACTTATAATCGAACCTGACATATATATAACATTAAAAATAGTTGTTTATAGGTGCATAACAAAAAGACATAGGAATGCACCCGTTAGGTGATTAATCTAACTGTGAAGGCAGCTCCTCTTTTCGCCTTATTGTAAGTTATGTATAAGTATGTTAACAAGGTGTTTGAAATCATCTGACGAGAGTTTAACGAAAATCCCGTGGTTAATGTTGTGGGTCGCGGTGGTGCAGTTGGTATGTTCTTTGCCAGGCAGCCGGAATCCACCTACATGTAAAGCCGCCGCGTAAAGACCTTGGACAAGTCCTTCACTCGCAATTTCTCAGCGCCTCGGCGTGAAACTCCGATACAGTGTCCGCTCTGCAGTCGGGAACGCCTCTGAGTAGGGTAGGGAGCTTGAAGGGCACTATGACAAGTGTACATAAAGCAAACATTGAAATAAGCATTAGAAAATTAATATAATTGGTACAGCATAAAAATATTTAGCATATTACATATTCAACATTGTTTGTACGCCTATCTCTTGAAAGTTCAAGGTCATTGGGCCATCTGTAAACATTTTAAAATTTCCCTAAAAAGTTTCACCAGTAGTACTGATAATATAGAACACTTTTTAGATGTGAGACTTAAAAAAATCCAAAACTTTTTTTGCGTGTGGATGACATTGTCACCCTAGTATGTATGTATGTATGTATGTATGTATGTATGTATGTATGTATGTATGTATGTATGTATGTATGTATGTATGTATGTATGTATGTATGTATGTATGTATGTATGTATGTATGTATGTATGTATGTATGTATGTATGTATGTATGTATGTATGTATGTATGTATGTATGTATGTATGTATGTATGTATGTATGTATGTATGTATGTATGTATGTACGTATAAAATTCATCTCATATTTTGCAAATGACGCATACACACACCTTTAAAACGTATTACACTTACGTTATAAATAACGCTTAGGCTTTGTTGCGTTGGATTTTTCAGTAAGTGTGAACTGGCGTGCAATGCGTAAACATAAAGTATCTCTGTCCGATTTATATAAAATCTAGTGAAATTGAAGACGAACTTCTCCTTTTATTTTTTGGTATCACGCGGTAAGATGGTGGCTGACAGCGTGAGTTGTCTTCCTCGGTGTACGTTTGTTGTTCATGTTACTTCTGCAAGCATAGCATCGAAATTTCTCTGTTTCGCGTTCTCTCCGAATAGGAAGCCGTACCGTATTTACTGGCGCTGGTTGTCCACTTGAAACCGAAGGGAGAATCTCTTCTGCTTTTCCATGGACCCAGCCAGAGTCCCGCGCACTTGCCATGGGTAATCCTGGCTCCTGATGCCTTTCCATAGATGTCGAACCACATCAAAGTCGTCTCGATGGATCGCTCCGATGTGACGATGATGTTTGTGTCGTCAGCGTATTGCGAGATTCGAATCTCCTCTTTGGCTGCAGACAGTTTGAAGCCTTCGTAAGTTTTGTCTTTTCTTATACATGTAGCTTCGGCTAGTGGTTCGATGCAGAGGACGTAGAGTAGGGCAGATAGTGGACAACCTTGTCGCACACTTCTAGTTACCGGAAATTTAGGTCCGATCAAACCGTTCACGATGACGCTGCTTTCCACATTGTTGTGGAGAAGCGTGGTCCATTGGATGAAACTGTCACCGAAACTATATGCTTTAAGGATCTCGATTAGGTATTTGTGGGGAAATCCGGTCCAAAGCCTTCTCTTGGTCAAACGACACTACTGCCGCCGGAATGTTTTTAGCGTTACAGTAATCTGCTATGTTCCTGAAGAGGTACAGGTTATCAAAGATCGACCTTCCAGGCACACTGCAAGTTTGGTCCACGTATATACATTCTCGGAGAACGATTTGTCTGGCATTTTACAGCACTGATAGACGATCTAACAAGCTATGATACATCATTCGAATTGTTTGCAGTAACGAGATATTTATAGCCTCCTAGAGATCTAAACTGAAGGTATCTAATTTTCAAAACCTGCTCGATCATGCACGGCGTGGAAACCCAAGAAAGAAAATGTCTCTTAGGCACCTCATTGCACATAAAATCAGTATAATAAGCAGTGGCGGCGCCAGGATTTCAGGTTTGGGGGGGCTGAAGCCCCAAGCCTTCCTCCCTCCCAGAGACGCAACTAAAACATTTTATTCCCAGGGCGGTCATATTGCAATCGCGCGAAGCTACGAGTGCCGAATGCATGAACGAAGCACATACCGACCAAGGGTTTTACAAGAAATTGTGCACTGGCACAAACGCGCTCCACATTGCAAGATGTAGTTGGAGATTGAGTGGGTTATTTAATTGTTGAGGTTTTTTTTTGATTTTTGGTGTATCCGGCCGCAATCAATCCTAGATTAAGTTCCGAATTATCATAAACAAAGGTGTCCAACTAAGGTGGCAAATGAGAATGATAGGTCCTCAAACGCGTCCGCGTAAAGTCTATGCCGTGTCCGCACTGTACCATAGTTCTCAAGTGCTGTAATACGCCGAGCAAACTTCTGTCCAGGGTAACGGCCTCTGTTGTCATAGACCCTGGTCAAATCGGATCCATCCATTCATACCCCGAAACTGGTTCAGTACCTTGCTCTTAAGTGCTGTAATATGCCGAGCAAATTTCTGTCCAGGGTAACGGCCTCTGTTGTCATAGACCCTGGTCAAATCAGATCCATCCATACCCCGAAATTTCAGTCATCTGAGCTGAGTTGGTGACCGAGCTGAGCAAGGGCGATACAGTATATACAGTGCGTGTGCACACAGCAGCCCGAGTAGCTATGTGGTGCAGACAGTGAGGTAATGTAAAGTCCCTATTGTCTTTGACATACCGATATGCAAGCACTCAAAAACCACGTTGACTAGAGTTCTAAATTATCACAATAAAAGTGTCCAAAACAGAATTAATATTCACATATTTTACAATAAAATGGTGTGTAATTCAGTATTATCGTATAAAAAGTCGGCCATGAACACGGACTCGAGTTGCAAGTTATCACAATAAAGGTGTCCAACACAGTATTATTACTCAGAAATTTAACAATAAAATGGTGTGTAATTCAGTATTATCGTATAAAAAGTCGGCCATGGACACGGACCCTAGTTCCAAGTTATCACAAAAAAGGTGTCCAACACAGCATTATTACTCAGAAATTTAACAAAAAAATGGTGTGCAATTCAGAATTATCGTATAAAAGTCGATCACGGACCCGAGTTTCAAGTTATCACAATAAAGGTGTCCAAAACAGAATTAATATTCACATATTTTACAATAAAATGGTGTGTAATTCAGTATTATCGTATAAAAAGTCGGCCATGGACACGGACTCGAGTTGCAAGTTATCACAATAAAGGTGTCCAACACAGTATTAATATTTATATATTTTACAATAAAATGGTGTGTAATTCAGTATTATCGTATAAAAAGTCGGCCATGAACACGGACTCGAGTTGCAAGTTATCACAAAAAAGGTGTCCAACACAGTATTATTACTCAGAAATTTAACAATAAAACGGTGTGTAATTCAATATTATCGTATAAAAAGTCGGCCATGAACACGGACTCGAGTTTCAAGTTATCACAACAAAGGTGTCCAACACAGAATTAATATTCAGAAATTTTCCAATAAAAAAGTAATCACAATAATGGATGGATCCGATTTGACCAGGGTCTATGACAACAGAGACCGTTACCCTGGACATTGAATTAAAATAATCACAAATAAAAATAAATCACAATAAAGGTGTCCAACAGCATTCATAGAACACTATTATAATGATCTGCCTGCATATTACTAATGACAGAAAAAAGTTTAAGTTTCCTTAATACAAAAATATGCATGCCTAGATATATGCACACAATTATTTTATGTATATATATATACATATAATTATCTGAACACAAATGTTTTACATGTATATGCTAATAGCACTAGGACTTTTTAGTTGACCATTATATCAAACGTAGGCCTACATTCCCAGACAGTGGTGGTATACACAACAAGAATATAATAATTATTATACCGAAAATAACAAGAGCGCGCACATTTGAGGTGTGTAAGAGAAACATGACGCAAATCTGACAACTACATTGTTGTGTGAAAGGCATTTCTGTATAAAACGCAATATTCTGGATAACCAGCAGTCTGTAATATTATTTTCATGCATGATGTGCAGTACAGATGCAACACTACTATTGGAGACTTTACAAATTTTACATACTGCAGAATTGTAAGTGTACTCTAAAGAGTTCAGCTCATTTTTGGTAGGGCTGACAGCTTCCATTCCATAAAGAAGAAACGGTTTACGGTAAGCAGCTACTAAATGCAACAAAACTGGTTCACTAAATTTGTAGCATTTGCTATGCAACGAATTACATGACCTATACAACTTAATTTATATATATATATATGTAATATTGTATATATAGTTGATTTCGATGCCATTGACCATTGCCTAGCGTTCTTATTACGAAATAAGCCGTAATGGATATTTTCTGCTTTTTGCTTTGGGTGCTGAGCCGCATTTAGAGGCTATAACCCCTAGCCCTCTGACGACGCCACTGGCGCAAGCATCTACGCTGTGATTATTCATGTATAGTTGATTGCAGGAGGGAGAAACTCCTGAACATTCTTTTGTGACGATGATTAATTTTGTGAAATATGCGAAAAATCAAGAGAAAATACAGCTTTGCACCACTTTTTGAAGGACTAGGCAATTTCGATATTTCTATACGTCTAATACTTATAAAACGGTTTCAATCCGAAACGAGGTGTCTAAGAGCCATGATGTTTCTTCGACAATTTCGACAACCCTGTCCGGTTGTATGGTCAACATGTAAGGGTGCAGACTTGTCACCCGTTTTCATAGACTGAGGCCAAGAAATGAAGTCTCTAACTTCATTCTCAAATAGATTTCGATGCCGTTAATGATTGTCTAGTTTTCTTTTTACGAAATTAGCCGTTAT
>OX457049.1:10019936-10214936 GCA_949752735.1 Lumbricus terrestris
AGGTACATGAAGGGGCGCTATATAATTCCTTATAATGGCTGAATGAATGAATGAATGAATGAATGAATGAATGAATGAATGAATGAATGAATGAATGAATGAATGAATGAATGAATGAATGAATGAATGAATGAATGAATGAATGAATGAATGAATCAATCAATCAATCAATCAATCACTGTTGGGGGAAAGCTGAGAAAACGAGGTCGGTGACTACCGACATTTTTTTGAACTGTGCAAAATGTTGCTCTCTTCGATTTTAAATCCAGTTCATAAACCTTAAAAAGGTATACTGAGGACAACATTCTTCGTCGCTTTCTTCCTCATAATGATAGCTTTTATATGGACATACGTCAAAGATTTTCATTTTATTTAATTTTATCGGTGGTCTCTGTTTTTAAGTTTGTCACAATACTGTTATTATATCTTCTTTTAAGGATTCGAATGTGTTTCTCAATTATTTGTTTCTATAATTATTATATGAATGCTGAATTATGAACAGAGTTCCATCCTTGAAACACGTGTCGTAAAATAGCAGCTATAGAGCAGATGGTGTAGGCCTAAGTTAAAATAATGATGGGTTGCGACGAGATTCTATAAAAAAAAAGTACTAATAGCATCGCTCTCCATAATTGGCACTGCCACTCCAGTGATCAATATGGACGTAATCATCTGAGTGAAATGTAAACACTTCGTTACAATTGTTGACATAATTCATTGCAAATTGTTTTCAATGATGAACTTAATCCCTTATTCATGAAGAATAATGTTACCGCTTTGATTTCGATTACTTATAGGCAAGGTACCTAACTTAAAAGAGGTGTCGTATTATATCACCATTTCGACCTATGCAGCGGCTGATAAATACTGGGCGCTTAACAATATCTGATGGCGAACAGACGATCTTAAGCTGTAGATTATATGAGGGTTGCCTAGCACAAACTAGATACAAAGTGACCCTAATGTAAAAAAAGGTTGGGAACGACTGTTCTAGGTACTTTTGCTGACACCTTGGTAATAAATGAAGAAATGAAGAACTGGCCTATGTACTGTAAGTACCTCGTGCTAAAGTATTATCCATTTCAATTACCCCCCCCAGTGGACTTTATAAGAAATGGAATCTTATTCAGCATCATTTTCATTCCCTATCTGTTCCTCAAACGAAAAACTTTGAGAATTCCTGCAAGTCTTCACAGGCAAACTACGACGCAGTAATTCTGAAGATAATCTTCTAAGCATAGTCTACGTGTAACCAGAACTGTAGACGGACAGTATGGTATAGTAATGGTTAGTCTATGCATCGCTTGGCATTTTTAAATATCTGTTGCTCATAGGCCTACACGGTACAGAAACGAAAGGTTGAGTAACCCTTAGACACCTCATTTTACTTGAACTACTTAAAATAAGTAAAAGAGTATGCGAAAGCGTAAAAATGCTTTGGTTATCTCATGCAATTATTGAGAAAAATGAAACCACGATCTCTCACCCAACCATTATAATATTGTATTTTCTTATGCGTCACAGACGATGAATGAGACTCTATCCGGGTAAACAGCATGGTTAAGCACCGTGGTAACTTTAAATCGGTGTTTACAGATGATATAAACACCGTATTATCGTACGGTCAGTCCGAATAATCTCTGCATCAGGCGTGATATCCCAAAAGTTGGTCTCATTTTAGATAACACAAATCATTAATGAACTTCTAAAACCACATTTTATTTAGTCCGAAAGTTCTCTTCATCATTACATTAATTCGTTTTTCGCCACAACAGTCGTCAGCAAAACAACCTGGAGTGGTCGGGTGAGGACTCCCCATAAAAAGCCCCGGATGCATAAAGAACCAAATGCTCTTTCAATAAACTACTTTCTATGGCTTCATATCCCAGGTTACATCTTAGCCAAAATGGTGTTTTGCAAGATATAGCTATTATTGACAGAATTATCAATGAGGGTCGATTTATTCTCAAACGATCCGTCGAAATAAAGACTTTCAGGAGGAGACTGTCATGAGACATAATATTTAATATTATTAAATTTTGTACGAGTATTTTTTTATTTAAAGAATCGGAAAGATTAAAACTAAAGGTGTCTATGCGATGGCACTCAGAACAATTTTTAAAACCTGTCGCTCATACACGGCACTGATACGGAATGGCGCCTCAACGCTTCATTTTATAGTAAATCTATATAATAAGTTACAGACGTATGCGAAAACCGTTGAACAAAAATCAGCTGTATTATGCAAAACAATTTTTTTGAGGGTTACAGCCTCCGTTGTCATAATTCCTCCTCAAATCTGCATCCATCCATCCAAACCGTCGAACCCAAGGCTTGCTAGGGGAGAAGGGTGACGATAATCATCTTTGAAATGTCAGTGTCGTTGAACTTTCAACAGGCAAAAACCCGTTGCATTTAAAAAAATTATCTTATGGTCACAATTTCCAGCAAAGAATAGCAAGGATTTCCACCGCCTGTAGATGTTTATTTGTATTACACATCCGAAAATCGCTTATAAATAAAATTATAAAAACAAATAAGACCACAGGAATACTCAATTACTGCACATAGCTGCGCTAAGTATTAGACATTGAGACATTTTGCATCGCACTAAAAACTATCACTAAAAGAAAAATAATACCTCAACTGCCAGCACTCTAAAGTATGTGTTAGTGACTGGCCTATAATTGTAATGCGGTGGGCAACGTTTTTGTTTTTGATTTGCTCTACAGTATTGCGTCTCAATTACAAGTGGGCCGATTAAAGAACCAAATTCTCTTTCAATGACCTTATTTTCTATGGCTTCATAACCCATCAATATTTGTCCCAGGTTACATCGTAGCCGAAATGGCGTTTAGTATATTTTTAAACCACTAACTTATTGAACAGTATTGTTATCTACTTCCATTGGTTCGTTCAATTTGACATAGGCCTACACATAGAATCTGCACAATTAAATGATTTCCAACGGCATCAGTTATTTTCACAGCTACACACTTTGCGTATAGCGGCTCGTTAGAACAAGGCCTGTGTCACGAAATTATAAAGTCACCCCGATACAAAGTCCTCCCCCTCTTCTAGCTGAAATCATGTATTTGACGAAACTTTCCGATGCAAACGTACATCGTGTTAAATAATATATGCGACAGTATCCCATATCACACTGAACGGGTATACTTCATTTCGTCGACGGAGGAAATATTCTCTCCCACCGGATACTTCATTTCTAAAATTATACTTTCTGTGGACGATTTATTCTCGAACGATCCGCCAGGGAGAATGTGCGTCGAAATAAAGACTCCAAAGGGAGACTTTCAGGAGGAGACTGTCACTAGTAATCTTATAACTTATTCAAAATTTTACGAGTATTTGATTATTTATAGAAGCGGAGAGATCAAAATTAAAGGTGTCTGTGCCACTCAGGACAATTTTTAAAACCTGTCGCTCATACACGGCACTGGTGCAGAATAGCGCTTCAACACCTCATTTTATAATAACTCTAGGTAATTTTGGGGTAATTTTTGATCATAGGCTATCAAGGTAACCACATAATTATATCCTTTGTCAAAGTTCGAAACTAAGCTGATCAGTGTCGCCCACCTCCTTACCCAACCTTGACACTGGCAACATCAGTGCTTTCAGTGTTTTCGACGTGTTCATGGTTTATCTTGACGCTACCCTACTCTCTAATTCTCCGAAGAATTAAGTACGGTTGTATGGTGTATGCAGAGATTAGCGACTTATTTTCACAGTAAATGACTTGACTTTGGCAGAAAAAAATGTGTTTTGCAGTTCCTTACAATGGCGGCGCCAGGGGGTTAGGGGCCTAAGCCCATATCAACAGGTGATCAGAGGCTTTTGGGCAGGGAAATTGAAATATTTTTATGAGATTTCGACTAGCCCCCCCCTTAAAAAAGGTCATCAAGTTTTTGGGACAGTATTTTGGACTGGGAAAATGAAATTTTTTCTTGAGCTTTCGCCCGAATGACTAAAAAAAGTCGTCAGATATTTAAGCGAATGAAAATGAAAAATGGAAAAATGCCTCCACGATTCGTCCCATCAACTTCTGGACCAAAATATCCACCCGTTGTCTTTAGCCCCAAAACTGAAATCCTGGCGCCGCCACTGGTTCCTAAGATGTTATAATTGAGCGATTAGCAATTGCAAGCGTGATCAATTAAATCGCGCGTCCGTTGTATTAATAGAGCGAATATAATATTTAAGAAAGGTGTCTTATTGTATACTTTTCGTATATTCCCCGTGATGTGTGCGACTCCACCCATAAACGCATTTTGAAAATAATAGCCTATTATTTTGTCTTAAAGATCCTTCTCTGTCACTGTTTGCAACCTTTTCCTCAAGTGGAAAACAACAATCTTTCAATGGCAGACCTGACATTTTTTAAACGAACGTACGTTCACAACTGAATGGTATTTTTATTACCATTGCAGAATTTCCAGCGTTACTTGCATGCATTTTGGGCATGTAAAGACACTATTAATATCTCTAATGTTTTCAACCTTTAATTGTCTTTGAAGTTGACTTCACAACATTCCGGAACTTATGGATTCCGACGCTTGTGGCGTCATACGCATGATGTGAAAAGATTGTTGTATTGTAATTGTCATTATTAATTCTTCTCTTTATAGTTTTTTTGCGAAATATTGCCTATTGCCTAACGCAATTTCTGGCTATTTTTGCAACAATGGATGGATTTATTCGATTCGACTGCAGGGTCTATGACAACAGAGGCCGTTACCCTGGACATAAATTTGCTCGTCGTATTACAGCACTTAAGAGCGTTATAAATAATTTTTCTAAATTCGATTAAAAGATATATTTGACCTTATTGGGCTACCAAGGGGGGGTATCCACCAAATAGGTTTTTCCAATTAATACTTGTTTCGCTTGGAATAAAATTTCAACATTTTAGATAAATGTAGAGGATTCATTTGCACATATGTTGAGGTAAAATTTGTGATGATTCTCCATACCTTTCGAAAGTTATACCCTACTAGCTGGGGTAACCGGCATTTCCCGGGAAATTTAGGATTCGCTCCCGGCCACAACCCCACCCCACAACACCACCACACCGCACTCCACCACACTCAGACCTCCACCGGTACGCCACCTGTGAAATTTGTGTTTGCGGAAAATTCTCGTCCCCCACTCCCAATCCCCCACCCGGCCATTGCGGGCCGAGGTGTGTGATGGGTGGAGGCGAGGTGGCCCGTGTAAAAATCTGTCTTGTTGTAACGTTTAATGTGAATAAGTGTGAAAATATGCTTGTGAATAGCTGAAAAAGTAACGAAAGTGAGGGGGTTAGCCTCCCCACACTGGCCCCATAGTTGCAGATACTCGCGAACTCTCCACTGGTTGTCCTGTACCGAGACGGACACAGAACTGAATGTTTGGAGTGAAAAGGTGCTAAACTGTCGAAATGCATCCCGGACAAACAGACAAACACACAGAATCTTCTCTTTATTTATATACATGTAGAATGCTTCCAGGAAGGCAAAACTAACTGGTTCAGTACCTTGCTCTGAAGTGCTGTAATACGCCGAGCAAATTTCTGCCCAGGGTAACGGCCTCTGTTGTCATAGACCCTGGTCAAATCGGATCCATCCATCCATCCAGGAAGGCGGAGCCTGCGCCAGCAGTGCTTGTCTAGAGTCTGACTCTGTTGGCATTCGAGCGATGTGCCCAAGCAGCCCCAGACGCCTTCGTCTAATATATAGCACCACATACTGCTGTTTGTCCAGTTCTATTGTAGACCTCCGCGTTAGTGATGAAGTCGGACCACTTGATGCCGCATAAGCATGGGCGGAGTTTATCAGGGGCTAGGGGGGGGGCTAAGCCCCCCCAAGAATTCCCAGATTCATGTTTTTTGCCATTGTAATGAAGACAATTTCTATGGCATCGTCGGTAGAAAGCTACTTCTAGGATGCTTTGCAAACATAGCCTAATTATATTATTGTCAAAGTTTAGCATAAATGCAAACAGCCCGGAAGCAGGTGCAGCTTCAACTGTTTTCTAAAAGCAGATTCAGTTTTTATTTCTTGAACTGATGCTGGAAGACTGTTCCAAGCGCATGGGCTAGCGAAAGGCACGATCACCCGCTTTAGTTTTGGTTGCATGGTCGGATACGTCGTCGGTCTTGGACGACCATAGATGTGACCTACTAGGATTGTCTGCCAGCTATCTGAGGCTGTCCACGAGGTAGGGTGGTGCGCGGTTGTTCAGACATTATGTGCATCATGGTGCAAAGTTTGAACTTGATGCGCTCGCCTATTCCAAGGGTGCGCGGACGGTTGATCACCGGACGGTTGATCACAGGACGATTGATCACCGGTCTAGTGGTCATTGCAATTTATTAACTAAGTATGAAAGAGAAATGTCGCAAATACCGCTATAGTAAAGAGAAACATTTATATAAAGCGATATGACACAGACTCAATCTACCACATTTGTAATGAAATTATAAGAAGTGAAATGTGAAACTATTGTTGGCTCGTTAGTCTAGGGGTTCCAGAAGACACGCAGCAATGTCAACGACAGAGTCAAGTCGAAGTATATTCGCAGAACAGAAGACTGTATTTAATGCACCATTTAACATCGCATATCTCTAACAAGCGGTCTAATCAGCTCTACACTAATCGAGTGACTGCCACCGCCCCCTAACTGACCACACACGTGCCAGTCAGAACCAGTTCAACCAGTTTCCACCGTCCTACACCCTCACAGCACAGTGCCAGCTCCCTCTAACGAATATGGTAAAGTCTACTACGTGAGCCACCCTGGTCAGCCATCCCTAACAGACCTCCCCCCTAAATTGCGAGGAGACGTATAAGCCAAACCCGGCTCCGAAGACCAAGCTCACGTCAATATACCACACCAACTACACACCGTACATAGGCCACTACACCACTACATACACCACACACTCAACGGACGTATCTACAATATACACGTACAAAAGAGATCACACTTCCATACACCACATATATCAAAACTACGAAGGGAAGCGGCAACCCCACCTACTCCCTACGCACACACCCAAACGACTCAACAGGTCAACAGGGCTCCAAAAAGGTCAAAAGGACTCAATGCCTTGCACCACAAAAAAGGTCAAAAGGACTCAAAGCCTTGCACCACAAATACATGTATACACATGAAAGCACAACTACTCCATGCACACAGCACAACATACATACCGTCCGAAAAATATATATATACCCAACAAGGCAACATCAAACTTCAACACTCCAAAATATCCATCGCCCATGTACGATACCCATAGATAAACAACACCACATCCACATCATACACATCCTGACCTCTGACCCCAGCAGAGCAATCAAGCACCTATCTACTACCAGCAACAACTAAAGCAGCGCCACAACCTAAACGGCCTACAAGTCCAAAGTGCACCAGCACCTAACATTCCTCAACTCGATGTCTAAGACCCTAAAAGTGCATTATCCACTCCGCCTAAAAGTTCACGACTACGATGCCTAAACGTTCATAATCGACGATGCCTAAAGTTCACAACTACGATGCCTAAACGTTCATAATCGACGATGCCTAAAGTTCACAACTACGATGCCTAAACGTTCATAATCGACGATGCCTAAAGTTCACAACTACGATGCCTAAACGTTCATAACTGTTCATCAACGTTAGGACAATTATAGAAAATTATTTTATGTATTTTTTCGTTTTTTCATTTAGTTAGAAAACTATTTCTTAAAATAAACACAGCAATTACCACATCCAATAATCCCTGTACCATCCAAATGCCAAAAGTCCAAAAAATATGCCAAAAAACCATACCATCAATTACCATCTCCAGTCCAAAAAATCAAATACCAACAGAAAATCCGTCCGCCAACAACACCAGTCGACCACCACCAATTCTTATTTAAACAACCATATAACCGTCCAGAAAACATCATAGTCCGACACCACACCCCATTTCCAAAAAATCATGTACCATCGAATACCAAAAGTCCAATATCGCCAATTCCAAAAAAAACCATCAAAATTTCAACAATTATATATCGCCCACACAACAATCAAAAAAAACCAGATAAGCAGATCAAAGCAAAATAACAGCGATCACCCAAAACACAATACCAGCAATCACACAACATAAAAGATCGCACAATTCTTTGCACACACAATGTAGTTATAACTAAAAATAATCTAAAAAAAACCCCAACAACCCAACTTAACCCGGTCGTCCAAAGTAACCCGGTCTGGGCCGCTGGGCGACGTACAACAGAGACAGCGACTCCTTCCCGGCCTCACGACAGCACCCGGACGCCTCGCAGCAGCACACGTCCTGACGACTCCACCCAAGCGACGAAAACAAGCTCGCCCCGCACCAGACGACGCATCCACCAGCACATCTTCACGCACGGGCTTCGCCTCCTTGATCCCCAGCAGACGACACTTCGCTAAGCGTTCAAAATCTAACGCTCCTCGTCCCCGATAACTCTTCTGTGCCGACGCAGTGTCCGACTCACTTCCAGGATTCACCGACAGACTGACAGGCAAACCGCACGCAGCGCCGTAAGAATTCGACGACCTGCACTCGACGTACCCAGCAGACGACGTATATTCACCTTTACCAGCAGACGACGTTCCTGTAGCGTAACCAGCAGACGACGTTCCTGTAGCGTAACCAGCAGACGACGTACACAAGGCACCCGGTCGCCTGTCCACCACGCCCAGCCGAGACCCACGTGCCAGAGTACAAACAGCACTCACCGACCGACCAACCGGCAGAAGCTGTCTTTCCAGAGAACCATTGGTGACTCCCCAACGTCCGTGACCCAGAAAACTCCTTCTCAACGCTCCGCGCACTCCATGATATGACGGCACAAGTCTCTGCATACTTTCACTTCGACGAAAGTCATTTTCATGTAACATGTGACTCGAACGTCCCAGATTCATCCTCACGGTCCACAGAAACAAAAAATCCTTCGGACGTGCTCCCAATTGTTGGCTCGTTAGTCTAGGGGTTCCAGAAGACACGCAGCAATGTCAACGACAGAGTCAAGTCGAAGTATATTCGCAGAACAGAAGACTGTATTTAATGCACCATTTAACATCGCATATCTCTAACAAGCGGTCTAATCAGCTCTACACTAATCGAGTGACTGCCACCGCCCCCTAACTGACCACACACGTGCCAGTCAGAACCAGTTCAACCAGTTTCCACCGTCCTACACCCTCACAGCACAGTGCCAGCTCCCTCTAACGAATATGGTAAAGTCTACTACGTGAGCCACCCTGGTCAGCCATCCCTAACACTATACTGAAGGGCCAAGCGTTATTAGACAGGTAAGTAGTCAGATAGATCTGCAACTATACACGCAATTAGACTAAGTAAGAGCATTTGTTTATCCTTTTTACAAAACCCTTTTTATACAACAACAAGAACTGAGGGTTTTGGGTAAAGCATAAGACAAGCCAATCAGACCTAATTTGACGTACGGAGCACTTTGATGGTCTGCGATAGGCCTTTAATCGTACAGAACAAAATACGTTTATTTGGATGCGTAATTAATATTCTGATGTGCTATTTGCTGTTTGTGAATATATCTAAGAATTAACAGAAGCCGACGATGTTTCTCTTTACTAGCGGTAATTACGCCAATCGTCCTAGAACCATTCCAAGCCACTGAAGCTGGTCTCGGATCGCGGTAGAAATATGGTCGAACTTATTTAATCGCAGGACTAGGCGAGCAGCAGCATTGATGACCGCCTGAATCCGAATGATACTGCGCTGTGGCAAGCTGGCAAAGGCAACATTGCAGGTATCAATTCGGTTCAGGATCAAACTTTGCACCAGATGGCGTGTCACGTCTTGTGTGAGACAGCGAGACACAGATCTCAGCTGCCTCGGTAATTGCGAAGCTGGTTTGCACAACATTACTCCAGTAACACTGGCCAATTGATTTTTTTGCTACTGGAAAAACTTCCGCTGTTTGTTATAGTAGATTATGGTCTGCTGAATGCAGTGGTGTTTTTGTTGTTCTTGCTGCACGTCAAGTTTATGAGAAAACCGAAATGTTTAGTTTTGGCAAACACTTGCAATTGCACACCTTTTTATTATAGTTGCAATGACGGACATTTCAAAACAACGGACTTTTCAGTTTTAGCACAGATTTGCAATTGCACACCTTTTTTATATTATAATTGCAATTATGAACATTTCAAAACAACGGACTTTTCAGTTTTAGCACAGATTTGCAATTGCACACCTTTTTTTAAATTATAATTGCAACTATGAACATTTCAAACTTTTTAGTCTTAGCACACATTTGCAATTACACACCTTTTTAGTTTTGGCACACATTGGCAATTGCACACCGTTTTTATTATAATTGCAATTATGGACATTTCAAAACAATTTACTTTTCAGTTTGAGCACACATTTGCAACTGCACACCTTTTTTTATTATAATTGCGATTATGGACATTTCAAAACAATGAACTTTTCAGTTTTAACACACATTTGCAATTGCACACCTTTTTTAGTTTTGGCACACATTTGCAATTGCACACCTTTTTTTATTATAATTGCAATTATGGACATTTCAAAACAGTTTACTTTTCAGTTTGAGCACACATTTGCAACTGCACACCATTTTTTTATAATTGCAATTATGGACATTTCAAAACAATGGACTTTTCAGTTTTAGCACACATTTACAATTGCACACCTTTTTATATATTATTATTGCAATTATGATCATTTCAAAACAATGGGCTCTTTAGTTTTAACACACATTTGCAATTAGACACCTTTTTAGGTTTTGGCACACATTTGCAATTGCACACCTTTTTAAAATTATAATTGCAATTTTTAAAAGAACTGTCACTGTCCGGAAAAATGGTATGTTTTTATGAGGTTTTCAAATCGATGACCAAAAAAAGTCATCTACTGCTTTGGGCCGAGAATTTTTTTAGCCCCCCCAAGATCGGCAACCAAACTCCGCCCATGCGCATAAGGTCCTCAAGCACTTAGTGCCAAAGGCGTCTAGACGCAGCTGATCCCGTTTACCGAACGACCATATTTCAGAGCCGTAGAGGTGAACTGGTATGATATGCGAGTTGCACAGCCGTATCCTGTTACTGAGGCTAATACGTGTGGATGCTCCTACACAATGGAATTTTTAAATAAAATTTCTGGGTCCTCCGTACACATCTGAAAAAATAGTTGCAATTAACTATAGATATTCACCAAACGTTAAGCGAATTAGCAGAATAAGGCAAGATGTTTGAAGAATTGCTTAGCGTTGCATAGACACCTTCAGTCTTAAAATACCAAATCTATAAATACCGAATGCAATGCCAATTAATATACTTTCTGGTTCTTAAAATGCAACTAAATCCGTCAATGACTTCGCTATCTGTTATCATGTCAATCTCGAGCGGGATCTGGTCTCCTTTTGTGTTCGAGCTGATTGGGTGCGTTGGAGCGTTCACAGGATACAAAAGTCACTCGAAATCGTGGTTGATTACAATAGCGGGGCCCGGTAGCGCACTGGATAGCACGCTGGCGTAGAGTGCGAGAATTAGCGAGTTCGAGCCCCCGTTGGGCGGGTTTGCTTTGTAGGCTGCTGTTAGCGCCGATTATTGCAAGCGGTCTGCTCAGTTAGTATAGTTAAGATTTGTGCAATCTGTGATCTCCGTTCTTGTGAATTGTTTAACCCTTTGGAGGTGAGGTGACGATTTGTAACGCCAGAGGTGAGGTGGGGTTTGACAAACCCCAATACATATTTTTATTTTCAAGACGCGATATCAAATGGAAAATACTAGGTTGAGTTAAACTATTCTTTTATGATCAATAATCAACTAAACAGACGATTACCACAAACAAATATCTGCTTTCAATCCATATTAGATGGCCAGAAGGTGGACCATTCAATGTGTACTTAACCCATGCAAGTTTGGGTCCTCATGTGCAACATTATCAAATGCACGAATAACCATAATATATTATTATATATATATATTTAATACAACATAAAATGCTGTAGCCATCATTTTCGTCAGCCTTCTCAATGCCAACACAAAATTGACGTGTTCAAGGCACACTAGTATGCCAAATCAGGGCTCATAAAATCAACATGTATAATTGTTTGTATACGAAAAATTGCAATTTCCTTTGAATATGCAACAAAATAAAAAAAACTGTTCGTTCAAATTACCTGAAATTGTGGTAATGTGTCCGTATTTCATATTCACAAAGGTAGAAAAAAATAATTAGAACTGGCTTCATGTTTTCGGCAAAAAATTTAAAGTAGAATGCCTCTGGGGTGTGTCACACCCCACCTCACCTCCAACGGGTTAAACTGCAAATTGTACACCGTAACCGGTTGCGTTCTGTCAACCGGATTGTTGAATAAAGAGAATATTATATTATTAATTTCGCCCTCGCCCTTTAAATAATGAACTTGGAACTGGCTTTGGCGGAGGGCTTCCAGTATAACAGCGTAGTACTAGTAAATCATTGAGGTGAACTATGGAATATCTACTGCGCAAAAACAGAGGCGCGTGTAACATATGCTACTCGAAGCGTAATGGAAATCATCCGAACAGCACAACGACCTAAAGAGAGAAAATGATAGACGACTAGCGCCACCTGTCGCCATTCCACATAGCATTATTCTTATTGCGAACTTCTTATACAGACATAATTATGTGCCTCGTTCTGACCCATCGTCTGGCTGACATTCTTCAGTGTACTCGAGATCTGCTTACCGAGAGCGAGGCATTAAACACTTTGATAGCTTCATCTTATTACGATTATTATTGTGTCGCTAAAAACAGTCAAAACTGCGATTGGGACAGACACCTCAGCTAGTAATTATTATGTAGGTGACATTGAGAAAGGTTAAATAGTTTTTAAATAGCTATGTGAATTTTGTAATAGCCTGCACCTAATGACTATTTTATATACGATAATAATAGTTTACTTACATTTTCTTTTTAATATTATATTTAAATAATCAGTCTCACAGCCCACTTTTTACTTTGGATCCAATCCTTTCTCTTGCTGACCATGTTAACCGAATCTCTCGAACATGCTTCTATCACCTGCGACAATTGCGTACTATCCGCCACTCACTCTTCCTTCAAGCGATCAAGGCGCTTTTCCATGCTTTGATTTGCTCCAGAGTCAACTTTGGAAACTCTGCCTATGCTGGTCTCTCCTCTCTTAACCTCTCTAAACTTCAGTCAATACTTGACGCTGCTGCCCGCCTAATTGCTGGTCTTCCCAAATTCTCTCACATATCTGATTTTATTCGGGACACTCTCCATTGGCTTCCTGTACCTCAGCGCATTGAGTTCAAGATCCTGACTCTTATGCGCAACTCTCTTCTCGGGGTAGCCCCCTCTTATCTTCGGGCATTGTGTAACTTGGTCTCCACTCATCCTGGCCGCTCTGCCCTTCGCTCGGCTGCTAATGGCCTTCTAGTTGCCCCGCGCATGCGTGGAGCTACGGCCCAGTCCAGAAGCTTCGCATATCTTGGCCATGCTTGTTGGAACCGCCTTCCTCATAAGCTCCTTGGCCTTTCTCTTCCCCTGTTTTGTAAACGCCTGAAAACTATACTATTTGTTAGCGGGAGCATTAACTTGGGTCGGGAGCGCCACTGAATCTGTGAGCGGCACTAGACAAATGTTCAATTACAATTACAATTACAATTACACTTACAATTGAGGCATCGCCCTCTTTCGCTTGAGACACATGCATGACAATTGCATGTGTCTCAAGACAGAATTGCGCTTCGACACCTTTAAATCGCTTATTATAGTCATTTTATTATTGCTGCCAAGTGGAGAAGTTCGAAGTGTAATCAAAGGTGAACAATAATTATAGTGTATGTAATGCTTATTAAAAAGGTGTCTTTGCGAGAACATAGTTTTCCATGCGAGGAGCGCTACATAAAAACTCGATAAAAATAATCCTAGGAAGGCAAAAGCCGCTGACGTCGACAGAAATCAAACAAAAACAGCACTTTTGGGTCGCAGTGATGTTCGTCGCCTTGCAGCCTTACTTTCTCGACTATTATTTTTGATCTATAATTATAATAAAACTGTGCTGTCCAACATTTTTTGTCAACCCGGGTCGCAGAAGCAGTAATTCTTGAAGCCGATGTCGCAACAGTAAATTCAAAAGTAATGGCTAAAGTTTTTTGATGATTATTAATTGTAAAGAATGTATAATAAACAGTGTATAACAGCACGCATACATTTTCTATGTTTTTCATACCTTTTAATGGTTAAGTTTATCTATGCCATGCACTCAGTTCGCTTTTCATTTCGTCGCCCAACCAATGTTTGACTAACCGTCCTGAATCCCATGGTGATGGGAGGAGAGGATCCTATCTAAGAACGGACAGTTTGAAACCTGTCATGTACGGTGATAATTAGTTGTTGTATTACGACATTGTGTCGGTCGCAGCAAAGATGCGTCGTTGCCCTCCTCCTTTGTCCAGAGCTGGGACTGGCAATGCTAGAGTAATAGCAGCATCGGGGCAAAGTTATGTTGTAATCAGTTGTCATTTGTTGCAGCAGGATGTCGTTAAATTCTTTATTGGGGATTGTACACCTCACGCTAAAACAGCATAACGTATGACGCTATCAAACCGAATATATAGCATAGGGCTTAAACTTTAAAACGGTGTTTTGCGTCAAACATCAGTGAAACCCAGTTTGACATTTTTTAGCAAATAAGCCACGCCAAACACAAAAATTCGAAGTCGCTATAATGTCATAATTAAATATAAGGAAATATCTTACATAAAGGGTGAACAGGACATGAGACGATTAGAAATCTTTCTTAATCTTGTGCAAATAATAATTCCTTATCTTTCGTCTGTGATATAATTGTAACAGAGGCAAAGCGACGATCCTGTAACTTTGACGAGGCGATGGTTTCCACCGCAGTTCGTCGTCTGTAGGACGAACAACGACGACAGTGGAGTACTGGAATATAAGTATTCATATCTTCGTAGACATGCGATTCAAGGGTGTCTAATATTTGTAAAGTGTAACATGTCGCATATTTTAACAGGACCGGGGATACGATCAGAAAGCAAATTTTAGACGACGGGCGATTCAGACAGACGCAGTCGATGCGATTGTCCTCCTCTTCCTCCGATGACTACAGATGGACTGATGGACAACGAGGCAGAGGAGCTGGAAGCAAACGTAGCAGAATCTTTCCTTCAGTGGCAGATTCGATATTCGACTCCTCTCGTCCTTCTTCCGATCACGACTTCGGTTGATTGTCACGAATTATTTGGCCTGATCATTTATAATTATGCTCTACTCTTGCTTGCTAGCATCACTCCAGCCATAAACACTTATCTTACTTAATTCCTTCCGTGGGATACGCATCGCTACATCTCACTGCAGATCCACGGAGTTGTCTTCCAGTCAATCCCCAGATGGGAAGAAGTTTATCATCATCTGTATCCTGCGAGGACGTGCGTAGGCGCATCTCATAATTCTCCCAAACAGGAAATCTATGTCGTAGTCTTTGGCGCTACATGAATACATATCGTCATTATGCGTATTTAAGCAATGTTACGAGAACAGATTACATATTTCCTGGAATATAAGTATTCATATATTGGTAGACATGCGATTTAAAGGTGTCAGCTCGGCGTCGCTCCCGACTCCAGCGCGCCCAAACAGACCATTGCTTATAAGTCTATAGAGAATATGTAAAGGCTACTTGAAGAGCTTCATGGTCTGGACTCTGGACGCAACTCTGAAAGCTATTAAATTTTTTCAGTTCTATTTCAAATTCTATCTGAAAAGAAATCCTCTTTCAGTTCTACCGTTCAGGTTTTGAAATTATTCATCGCATATTCAAATTCTACAATTATTTATTTTTTCCAATTTCAGGCTCTCAAGAATGACACAAGCAGCCCAACAACGTCTATGATTTCCAAACCAGAGAGCACACGTGGTCAGATGCAATAAACTCTAAATGTTTTTTCCCCAAAAGACTTGCATATTCCATTGCGTCGCATGTAAGTTAGGAGTCCTCACAAAGAAAATCGTCTCATACTCCATCAAAAGTAATTATTAAAATGAAACGAAATTCTCTCTGATAGTAAATTTCGATGTTCCAAAGTTTAACGCCTTATTATGACAGCAAAGGCAAACAAAGAAAGTAAAGACAGACATAAAAAGAAACTTCCAGCACATGATCAACACCAATCAAAGGTTTATTCATCATAAATTAGTTGTTGTATTACGACATTGTGTCAGTCGCAGCAAATATGTGTTGTTGCCCTCCTCCTTTATCCAGAGCTGGGACTGGCGCTGCTAGAGTACTAGCAGCAGCGTGGCAAAGATCTGTTGAAATCAGATATCATTTGTTGCTGCATGACTTCGTTAAACTCTTTATTGTGCATTGTACGTTGTACGCCGAAAATGATATAACGTATGACGCTACCGAAGCGAAAAGATATAGCATAAAGTTAAAACATTAAAAAGGTGTTTTGCGTCAAACATCAGTCAAACCCAGTTTGACATTTTAGCAAATAGGCCACGCCTAACAGAAATTCGAACTCGTTATAAAGTCAGTATTAAAATAAGGAAATATCTTACATTACAGATTAACAAGACAGAGGACGATTAGAAAGCTTTGTTGATCTTGTGCAAATAATAATTTCTTGTCTTCCGTCTGTGATATACTGTAACAGAGGCCGATCGACGATCTTCACTTTGACCAGGCGATGGTTTCCACCGCAGTTCGTCGTCTTCAGGACGAACAACGACGACAGTCGATTACTGGAATATAAGTATTCATATCTTCATAAACATGCGATTCAAAGGTGTCTAATAAATGTAAAGTGTAACATGTCGCATATTTTATCAGGACCGGGGGACGATTAGACAGCATATTTTTAGACGACGGGCGATTCAGGCAGACGCAGTCGATGGTCGATGTCGTCCTCTTCTTTCGATGACTACAGATGGACTGATGGACAACGAGGCAGATGAGCTGGAAGCAAACGTAGCAGAATCTTTCCTTCAATGTCAGATTCGGTATTCGGCTCCACTCGTCCTTCTTTCGATCACGTCTTCGGATGACTGTCACGAACTACTTCGGTTGATCATTTATAATAATTATGCTCTACTCAGACATCACTCCAGCCGGAAATATTTATCTTCCTTCTGTGAGATGGGCCTCGCTACATATCAATCAATCTTAATTTATATAGCGCCCCTTCACGGTATCTGCTGCAGATCCACGAAACTTTCTTCCAGTCATTCCAGATGGAAGGAAGCTTATCATTATCAGATGCATCACTGGTTTCTTTCTTTCACCGTCTATTGTTAATACTGCAAGATTTCTAATTCGTTTCGTTTCTGCAAGTCGACTTTGCGGTCATTGCACGCTGCTCACACTAAACCATAAAATTCCTCTTCCTCCGTTGACAGTGTGAGGAGCGGGTGGTGAGTAGAGGGGTGTGGTTGGGACCGATATGTGGAGGACGGAGTGGAACAGGTGAGAGTGGAAGCGAAGCCATCACACAAATAGAAATTTTCGTGTCGACACTTACATGTGTTGTAGAGATTTCAAAGTTACTACTCAGGAGCGCTCCAGACTCAACTTAAAACTTATCATGCATCTAATTTATTAATTAATTTGAATTTTCAAATAATGAGGCATGATACTAAATATGTCGAATCGTGAATTCTATGATACTATTTTTAACAACGATTTAGAGATAAAGGTATTCTAAGTTGAGTCTAAAACGGATCCAAAATTAAGAAGAGTGCTTTAAATGTGTCCTCATATCGTCCAACGAAGAAATCGCCAAATACACCTTTTTTAATGATGAAATATGTCAATATGTAACATTCTTCTACAATAACGTTAACGCTCTTAAGTGCTGTAATACGCCGAGCAAATTTCTGTCCAGGGTAACGGCCTCTGTTGTCATAGACCCTTGTCAAATCGGATCCATCCATGAATGTTAATTGTCGTACTGCTCACATAGGTCAATACAGAAATCATTGCGTCATCAAAGAATCAATCAACCTAGAAATATTCTTAAAATTCTAGATGTTGTCGAAAATGGGAAGTTATGACACTGGTAGTGTCGATCCCAGGCCAGGATGGTGATCAACGATGAATTCAAAACCGTGCTCTTTGCAGTTCTAGAGGTGGGTGGGAGCGCTTCTGAGTAGCCCATTGGTGAAGCGTTATATAAATTCTGTAATTTATGAATGAATTATAATGTGGATATCGTCGGTTGTGGTCGCTATTGAGCAGAGTTTTAGATTTGGTTTCGTTATTTGAACGACGCTTTGTCAAAATGAAGATTATTAGCGTCGTCATTTTGCAGTCGTTAGTCACAATTCTCTCTAATCATCGATGTTCGACTCGTTACAAATTAAGTATTGCTTCGCGAAAAACTTCAGAAGTTTTCAGTTGTTATCGTTTTCTATCGTTTTCTCGGTGGTGTCATTTATAATTGTAGGCCTACCCATAGTCAAGAGTGACGTTTCTACTTGTCAACGGATGAGTGACACAATATTTTATAGCAACGGTAACAAACGATATAGAGGTAGTTACTAAATGTGTTTGAATTTGAAGCGTCTAGAATTTCAAGCATTCACGCTATTTGAAATAAATTATACATGCAGTGCTATTTATCAATAATATGAGTTTTGTGTATAATGCGATATCAGTAGCGATGGTGATATCGATGACTATGAACATGATTCTAGTATTGTTCAATCGTCTTCTTTAATAAATTATGATAATTATTGTAATGTCTTTGCTTGAGAACATTTTTGACACTTTTAAAAGGGAGAAATTTATGCTATATCAAACCTGGACGTGTGCATTTTGTGGTTTTAAGGTTCTCTGTGGCTTTAGGGTCTTTTTCTACACGAAAGGTGGTAGTCGAAGGAAATCTTCTTTCGTATCACAGTGTCGTTATCTCTTGATAGTCATTGGGAATTGGGACGAAGAGGAGAATAAAGATCCGGAAAACACCTGCTATACCAACATCGTATGCTACCAGCAGTTATTTATATTGGTGATGAAATTGATTTAAAGGTAGTCGGAGTCCATGTCATTTCCCCTTTCTTGCCTTCAGCTGATCTCGGTGGTAGACGATCAATCCACTCGTGTCGCCTTACCGGAGTCATTGAACCTCGGACGATCTGGAGCAGGAAGCAGCACGGCGAACGGCGACGAAAGTGGAGGAAAGATGCCAGAAGTAGACAATGACCAATCGAGTCAAGTCATTGGCTACGATGAGATCAGTGACCTATACACGCGTGCATGTTCTTCAGCGAACAAACATCGAAGATGGCGAGACGAATGTCCGAAAAGACGGAAGTTGAAGAGGAGGAGTCGAAAGTAGAGTCGACAAGGATCGAAGATGAGCAGGCTTGATCCTTTAGCCCTCCATGCCCCAATAAAAACACTTTTATTAATTTAGAATTATTTATGTAAGGTGAAAGTGATCGAGTTTTTCAATGTAAAAGGAGTTCAACGCCAACGTATTTGTAAATAAAGTCTAACAATTAACAGATGTCACTAGACACCTTTAAGACATGTTCAGTCGACGTTACGATAATAATAGATGTAGCTTCACTGATCCAGTACCTTGCTCTTAAGTGCTGTAATATGCCGAGCAAATTTCTGCCCAGGGTAACGGCCTCTGTTGTCATACACCCTGGCCAAATTGGATTCATCCATCCACTAGCTTCATGCGTGATGAAATTTCGATACCATTCTGTCAAAATGGTTCCGCGTCAAGAATGAAGTATGGCAATGATGCATAATATCACTCCATTAATTCAAAATCATGACATAGACCATTTGAAATACTATATATCTCCTGAAAATAAAAAAATAGGTTTGAAAATCATTCAATAAAGCAAACTCCAATTCCATGACTCCATCTAAACTTCAATACAACACAATGCCATCTTTACATCTTTGATTGAATGAATGAATGAGTGAATAAAAGACTGACTGAATGAATGAATTGAACTTTAAAATTAAATTTTTATCGGTTTAATGATTAAAATAATTTAATTGATCTCAACAAGACCGGTGGCTCAGATGCATTAAACGCAAGATTTTATAGATTATAAAGGTGTCTAATGACATCGGTCATTTCTTAGACTTTATCTATATCTATAAGAATGGATCGGGATATATTTGGCCGCGATGCACGCTCACAGTTTTACAGATACAGACCTGAAACATTGCATTTAGATAAACGTTAACCAAAGCCACCAAAGTACGCTATTTTCAGCTATTTAGTCACTTGAACTTTAAAAATACAGACATTTTAAATTTCGCCATGTTAATTTTTCTTTCGCTGAAGAATAGCCTACGACGCCATTTGTAATCTTTTGCAATGCACGTTGCTTTTGACGTCATTTTGACGTATAGGCAAGAGAGTATATATATATATATATTAAATAAGAGGAGCGGCGCCCCATGCAGACATGAGCTTAACCAGCATTATTAAACCTTCAAAGAAGAGGGTCATAAAATTACCATTTATAAACCCCAAACGGGCGGCGAAGCCGCCCCACAGGGACGTGTGGACCTAGGTTTGGGGTCGAAAAACAAAGATAAATTCCGCATAGGCCAAAGAGTATATATAGTAACTAAGAGGAGCGGCGCCCCATGCAGACATGAGCTTGACCAGAAGAATTGCGGAAGACCTTCCAAGCAGAGGGGCATAAAATTGCCATTTATAAACCCCAAACGGGCGGCGAAGCCGCCACACAGGGACGTGTGGACCTGGGTTTGCCAGTTTGGGGTAGAAAAATTTAAATTTCCCGTGCAACGCCGGGTACCCCAGCTAGTTTACAATAATAATACGCTGAAGTTGTGCTTCGTGTGCATGGCACATTATCGGTCCACCATGCCTCTTCTTAAAGAAACCCTTGTGTAAGAATTTCCTTAGTGCCAATTTAAAATCTTTATGATATGTACAAAGTTTAATCGATATGTTGATTGGAGATTATGTTATGGCGATGATGATAAACGTCGAACTCGTCATTTACCTCTATTTCCCATGGGGGCCCGGTAGAGTAATAGATAACACAATGGTGTAGAGTGCGAGAGGTAGCGACTTCGTCCCCTCCCCCCGTTTGGCGGACATGCTTTGTAGACTGCTATTAGCGCCATGCATTGCAGACTGTCTGTTCAGTAGTTAAGATTAGTGTATTCTGTGATCTGCGTTCTTGTAAATTGTTTAAACTGCACAATTGTGTACTGTTGTATACCGTTGCGTTATGTCAACCGGATTGTTGAATAAAACGGAAATTATTGTTGTCATTACTATTATTATCTCCCTACGATGTTTGGGCAGCTGTTGTTTTATGACGCCATGTCAGTACGAAGATCATTGGCATAACCTTCTTTACTTCTTAACATAAGTTCAGAGGGTGCAACTGAAAATTCGGTGCGAGGTTTTAGGTCAATAGCAGCGAAACATTGCACGGGCATTTTTGGAAAAAATTAAAACAGAAAAAGTAATTGAACTTTATTAGATGGATTCAGAGTTAATGACAGCTTATGACAACAGAGACGGTTCCTGTCGACCAGGATTAGTATGGCTAGCTGTGGAACTTATTACGTCGCTGGCACTAGATTTTGCGGTGTGCAAAAGTCACTTTGTTTCCAATGGCTTTCAACATTTTAGAAAGGAGCAACTCAAATATTTTCTACCCGCGCAACGTCTGCCCAGATACTCATCGAGAATGCATTTAAAAGTCAAGAAAACTGGTTTAAATGATTTATAGAGCGTCAACTTGTCTTCGACTACGATCTATTTTGTAACAGCATGGTATCAGACAATATTCCTGTCCTTTTGTTACATAGTAGCAATGAATTGACCACAACGGCTTCCAGATTACTTCTGCCTACTCCATGTAAGTCTCCCAGTTAGGTGGCATGGGTTGCTGCTTGGACCGGGTCCTGTGCTCTGCCGCAATAATTATTCAAATAAATCTGAGCTGTCGCTAAACTAGCATAGCGAGTATCCCGACGCGCCTCAACGCCAGAGATTTCTTGCGAATCATTGATCTAATGAAACCTTTCATCGTGGATTACATAGAATTGTGTCCAATCAATGTGAACGACGACGACGCTTATAACGTGTCGTCCAACAAACAGAATTACCACTACGAATTAATTTAGCAGGAACCACATACAATGACATCATGATTATTTTTATTGGCGCTGCATAAATTCTTAAATGATATTACACTGAAACAGCTAAGGTAGGCCTACTGGCCAGTTCGCAAAGTTAACGAAGCTTGATAGCTTTATGTATTCGTTTTTACAGTTGAGTTCTATTAAATTAATAAATATTATTAAACACCTTTAACACATCTAATAATCATAGTAAAAATAAAGAGACATGCCTTTGCATGTAATTCGACTGGGTTGACTGGGTTTAAAAAAGCTTTGAGATGAAGCACGAAAAAGTCATATCTAGAAACTAATGGCATATTTTATTGTAATGTATGGTTCATAAGCATTTATAAAGCGCCGCTTACAGACTAGTTATTCAGAGGCGCTCTGAGCTTCACAGTACCGAGGAAATAAGAAAGACCCTAAGCAGCGAATGGCTGAAGATGACACCCCTAATAAGATACAATGCGTCATCGATGAGTCTATTTTATATTGTTAATGATTAGCGAACTATCTGAGAGAATAGAGGAAAAAGTAGAAACGCTAAAAGAAGGATCAACAACAGAGGAAAGGTGGATGAAACTAAAGGAGACAATGGTTAAAGAGGCGACAGAAACTGTGGGATTTCAAAAGAGTATTGAACCTCGCAAGCCATGGATAACACCGGAGATGGTCAAAGATATGGAAGAGAGAAGAAAATGGAAACACAAGAACACAGAGGAAGCTAAAAAAGAGTATAAAAGACTTAACAATCAATTAAGAAGAACAACGAATACAGCAAGAGAGGAATGGTGGAAGGAACGATGCACGGAGTTAGAGATACTCCAGGAACAAGGACGCCACGATATAGTGTATGGGAAAATAAAATCACTAGAAAAGAAAAAGAACATGGGAAGAGGAAGCACAATCAATGATAACGATGGCAGGCTACTAGAAGACTCTGGAGATATAAGGAAAGGATGGAAGGAATATGTGGAGGAGCTGTACACAGGAAATACCAACATTGAGGAGGAAATGGAGAAGCAAGCGAAGGAGCAGGAGGAGGCACAAACAGAGGACACCATTGGGCCATGGGTGATGAAAGAAGAGGTCTTAGCTGCAATAGAGGACATGAAAAACGGCAAGGCAGAAAGAATTGATAACATCCCAATAGAAATGCTGTGGAACCTAGGAGAGAAAGCTATGAATGAAGTGGTGCAACTATGCCAAGACATATATAACACAGGAGAATGGCCAGAGGACTTTCTACCCACCATAGTTATACCACTACAGAAGAAAAGGAATGCAATAAACTGTGAGGACCATCGTACTATAAGTCTCATTACACACGCATCAAAGATACTGCTAAGAATAATAACAAAAAGATAAGTGCTTAGGAGAGGAACAATATGGGTTCAGGAAGGGTAGAGCGACAAGAGATGCAGTGGCAGCGCTGAGAGTAATAGCTGAAAGAAACATTCATCATGGACAAGATATTTACATCTGCTTCGTCGACTACGAAAAGGCTTTTGACAGAGTGGACTGGAAGAAATTGATGGGAATACTGAGACGAATAGGGGTGGACTGGCGAGAAAGAAGATTGATAGGCAATCTATACATGGGGCAAAGAGAAAAGATAAGAATCGATGGAGAATTCTCAGAACCGGCCAAAATAGGACGAGGAGTGAGGCGAGGATGCTCACTGTCAGCAATTCTATTCAACATCTATATTGAAGAAATTGTCAGAGAAACGCTAGAGGAGCTGGAGGAGGGGGTAAAAGTGGGTGGGAAAATGGTGAAAGCATTGAGATTTGCAGACGACCAGGCGATGTTGGCAGGCAGTTAAGAGGGTCTACAAATGATGATGGACCGCTTAGATAGAATATCGCTGAACTACGACGTGAAAATTAACATAAAGAAAACAAAGGTGATGAAGATAAGTAAGAGAGGAGAGGAAACGGTAAACATCACAGAACAGGTGAAGAAGTTCTGCTATCTGGGAAGTGTGGTTACAGAGGACGCAAGGTGCCACGTGGAAATAAAAAGAAGAATAGCTATGGGAAAAGATGCGTTCTACAAAAGGGGGGAGCTACTCAGAGGCAGTCTAAACATGAAGCTGAAGAAGAAAATGGTGACGACATTGGTGTGGAGTGTAACGAACAGTTGTCCTGTACGGCTCGGAGACGTGGACAATGCGGCAAGAAGACATAAAACGACTAGAGGCCTTCGAGATGTGGGGGGTCCGTAGCTCTGTGGAGAGAGCGTTGGCCGATAAACTGAGTAGTCATTATCCCGACCCGGGTTCAAGCCTCGCTCAGGGCAAAAATTTATTTGAGTTTTCTGTTAGCTGCCAGTGGCGCTTTGCTGTTGCGTTGTTTGACTCGGGATCTGCTGAAAATAAGATCGCCCCTCCCACTCCTGGCATGGCCGAATCAGGAGCGTTCCAACACTTAGGCCATTAGTGTTAAGTATATTGAGCCTGTTGTAGCCGACCTGCGTATCTTGCGAAGCTTGCCGTATTTCGTATAACTTGTACCTGTAATCGTTCTGCGGTGTGTCAGATTGAATGCCAATAAACGAATATTATTATCTGGCGCAGAGTGGAGAGAATCAGCTGGGTTGAGCGAAGAACGAATGAGGAAATCTTGCAGTTGGTGGGAGAAAGGAGATCACTGATGGGAACTATACGTGGACGGCAGAAGAAATGAATAGGACACATTTTAAGGAGCGATACCCTTCTAAGAGACATCACTGAGGGGAGAATGGAGGGGATAAGTATGCGGGGTAGACCAAGAACAATGTTGCTATACTGGATGCTGACAGAGGATGGATACAGTGAACTGAAGAGAAAAGCACAGAACAGAGAAGAGTGGCGTCATTGGACATACGAAACTATGAACCTGCCTGAGGGCAGAGAACGTCAAGAAAGAAAGATCTTAACATCCAACAGATATTTAACAATAAAATGTGTGAATATGCACGGTTCTATTATTTCTGGACGGCAAGAAAATGCATTTCTAAAAGCACACTGATTTGCATAACAATTATAGGACACTTGCTCTATTGATGCATACGTTCTATTTTAGTTACATACGTCATCATCACTAAATGGATGCTAAACCTTCGAATCATAAAAATGCAACAATTTAATGCAGTCATATTAGAAACCTTCAAAACTATATCGTATTGAATTATTTAAACAAGAGACACAACTCATAATACACATGTATCGATAAAAACAAGGGCATTGATTTGAGGACGTACTTTCCTCTTTCACCGTCCATAACGCGTTTGTGGAGAAAGACAGAGACTCAGGACTCAGCACACACGTACGCAACATCGTCGTGGAGTGCGATAATTTGGAGATAATTTCGGACAGAATGAGTTGGGAATTCGACGGAATGAAAGGCCAAGCTCTGATCAACGGGAACGGTAGGTCTCCACGCTGCCTTCGATGTAATGAACGTGGTCATAAGAAGTTACAGTGCACGGCCCCTTACTGCAAGACATGTCGCAAGGTTGGACACGAAGAGTCTCTCTCCAAGCAGGAACATGAAGCCGAGCTTCGCACAGGTCGCCTCCAGAAACTCAGGAGCAGCAGCAGCAGCAGCAGCAGCTGCAACGAAGGATGACGAGGCAGATGATTTCGAGGAATCTCCAGCAGACGAAGAACCGAGGTCGGGGACTTCTAGCGAGACAGCCAGAGCAGCCTGAGCAACACTCACTGCTCCTCCTCCTACAGTTCAAGCAGAAGATCCGTTTGTGGAAGGCGGATATCCGATGGACGAATTCCCTGGCCTGCCTCAACGTCCTGCCACAGCATTTCTGCCTTTCGATGCTGAACCGGAAGTAACCAGTGACCCATCGAAGGTTTTGGAGAACGCGACGGCGAATTCACGCCCAATAAAGAGACGAAAAGAAAATTCCCGGCTGGACGGACCCTATGATTCAACGGCAACTCGACGAGAAACCCGCCCAGTCCTGACTACATCCAACGCCGGACCATCCGCCAGATGGAATGACCAGTCACCCGCCAGATCCCCGTCTGCTGAACGTCGGGGTAAGACGGAACAATAATCTTATCATAATCATGGAAAGGAAACTGACAATAGCAACTCTAAATGTAAGGGGTATTAAAGACAATGCAAAAAGAAGCAGAATATGTACTCTACTCAGACTTAAAGATTTCTCAATGATTTACTACAAGAGACGCGCTGCAATGGTCTGGTCATTGCAAAACAGTGGGAAAAAGAATGGGTTGGGAAATGTTTTTGGAGTTTTGGAACGGCTCGAGCGAAAGGGGTGGCGCTTCTTCTGAATACAAACTTCAATTACAATATAGAGAACTTTTCTTTTGATACAAACGGACGCCTCTTAGTCGTGGACCTGAAGCTCAACGATACGATTAGGTCTAGGATCAAGCTATTAGATTCGGAGGAAAAGCCGTCGCAGTTCTTTTTCCGAAAAGAGATATCAAGAAAAGAGATTTCTACGTTGAAGGAGCTTTTTCTAGGTGGAATAAAAATCACGGACAGAAAGAAAGTCTTGTCAGAAACCAGCAAATTATACAAGTCTCTCTACTCAATGGAGCCAGTCAATGCTGAAGCCATTGATAGAATGATACCGGAATTGATTTACTCAGTGTTAAAACTAACTTAACGTAGCTTCAAACGTGGAGAATATTATGTTGTAGGCTACTTATTGCGTCGGTTGCATTTGTTTCGGAGGTGTGTAAGGAATCGTTTTGCTTACACTGTAGAATCTCAGTGTGTAGGCGCTATAAGTTGCGCTCATACATTCCGAAACTTTGACTATATAGTTATTTTCGGCTGTCATCCGTTCTCTTATGTCTGCTGCTACTCTTACTTTGGCGCATTCCTTCGTTACATATTGCATCCACTATTGCTCCTCGATCTAACTTGACCCCCCATCCAGCAGATTGACTTGTCTTGACTGGATGTTGCGCTCTGCTGCGCGCCTAATTGGGCAAATTCATAAATATGATCATATCTCAAACTACATGCTTGAGGTACTTCACTGGCTCCCTCTTCGCCAGCGTATTGAGTTCAAGGTAGCTGCATTGGTATGGCGATGTTGTCAGGACCTCGTCCCATTATTTACCTCCGAGAGCTATGCATTCCTACATTGGGTGTCCAAGGACGTCGTCAGCCACGCTCTGCTGAGGAGGTCCTTTTGCTCGTACTGCTACCATGAAGAATCGAGCTTTTTCTGTGGTTAGCCGTCCTGCGGGAACTACACCTACACCATGGGACTTTACCAGAATCCTTCCTTTCCAAACTTCAAAGTGTTCTTTTTAGGCGCGCTGGAGTCGTAAGCGCCTCTGAATATTATTTTTTACTTAAAGGAGCGCTATATAAATGTATGAATGAATGAGTGAATGTACCATTAGACACCTTTACAAAACTTTCAGACACGTAATAAATAAATGTAGTGATATTTTTTATTAACTAACTAGAACATCAATTAGTCGCTTCTCACAAACAGTAATTAAACTTCCCACATCATTTACATAAATTATGGAGTCACAGACGGTGAATAAAGTAATAAAAGTTGCAATACTAAAAGTCGATGTATAATAAAATAATGATGTCGTAATGCTCTGTAGTCAATGACTACTTGTGTTCGACTGAGTTAGAATCGACTCCCGAGTAAGGCTATGTTAAGAGATTTCTGTACACATCCCTGCAGTGACATAAGACTAAAACGATTGCAATAAAGCAACAAAATGTTCAATTTTCACGTATTATTTGAACGCCCCGGGTTGTTTTGACGAGGCTATTTCGACAGCGCTATTGTGTCGCTGAACGATTTTGACGGGCTATTGTATCGGTGATCGACTATGGCGGGGCTGTTTTGTCGGTGGGCGATTATGGCGGGGCTGTTTTGTAGGTGGGCGATTATGGCGGGGCTGTTTTGTCGGTGGGCGATTATGGCGGGGCTGTTTTGTCGGTGGGCGATTATGGCGGGGCTGTTTTGTCGGTGGGCGATTATGGCGGGGCTGTTTTGTCGGTGGGCGATTATGGCGGGGCTGTTTTGTCGGTGGGCGATTATGGCGGGGCTGTTTTGTCGGTGGGCGATTATGGCGGGGCTGTTTTGTAGGTGGGCGATTATGGCGGGGCTGTTTTGTCGGTGGGCGATTATGGCGGGGCTGTTTTGTCGGTGGGCGATTATGGCGGGGCTGTTTTGTAGGTGGGCGATTATGGCGGGGCTGTTTTGTCGGTGGGCGATTATGGCGGGGCTGTTTTGTCGGTGGGCGATTATGGCGGGGCTGTTTTGTCGGTGGGCGATTATGGCGGGGCTGTTTTGACGGGACGCCTGCAGACTTTCTTGTGCTCCATCATACTTGTATAACCTCTGTCGCCGACCTGCGGCAACGGGTGAACTTTTGGTTCCGTGAGCGCGCACTTCTATCAGACCGTGCCGATACTTTTCTGTTGTGGGCCCGCTATCTGGATTTGACTCCAACTAACCTTGTGACTTATGCCTAGACTAAATTCCCCTGCATTTTTTAATTCTCCCAAATCCTACTTTTTTAGCCGTAGCTGGGTTGCGAGCGCCTCTGAAGAGGTTTCTTAAAGTGGCGCTGTATAAATTTTCGAAACGAATGAATGAATGAAAGCCATAGGGTCTGCATTTCGTGTTCTTCAACTCAACGCCGAAAATGCATATTATTTACTAGCTGAGGTACCCGGCGTTGCCCGGGAAATTTAGGACTCTCTACGCTCCCGGCAAATTGATTACTTCTCCACCGTCACTGCCTGCTCCCTACCCCCCGTTCCCCACCCTGCCCCCACCCCACCCCACCCCACACCACCCAACGTTTCAGGGGGAAAAACTGTGAAAGAATGGCAACGGAATGGAAATTTATCTCGAAATTTGTGGTTTTCAACTCCACCCTGTCCCCCATGGTGGGAGATATTCACAAACCCTCCACCGGGTGTCCCATGCCGAGAACGACACAGTATTGAAGGTTTGGAGTGAAAAGTTCCGATCTGTGTAAATGCATCCCTGTCAAATGGACACACACAGAGACAGAATCTTTATTTATATAATTATATAAATATTATGTGCGTAAGTCCTAATAAAATAACGGATGTTATATGACACCTTTAAAACATTTGTCGAGGAGAAATAATTAAAAAAAATTCTCTCGAAAACAATACTGCCGTCATAAGCAAGAACCACGTAACTCAAAAAACCTTGTTTTGAGATAAACGCAAAAGACTAAATTCTGTTCTGCCAAGTAGAACACATATTTCTGTTCTTTTCTGCTATAAACTAATAAATGTAAAAAAATACACCCATTTTTATAGAAAAATAAATTTTTAATATTTTTTATCGTAAATATGTAAAAAAGTAATTTAAGTAAGTTGGTGTGTTCTTGCTTAGCATTACAGACCGGCAATTGTAACCGATAAATGGCAAAAACAACGCAACTGCATAAAATCGTGTTTTATTGTGGAACAATGCAATAATTTACTCAGACATTGATCCGATATTATGTAAAAGAGAGTCGGAACCAGTTTGTGTAGCTATTAGACTAGTTTGTACAGCTGTGAAACCAGTTTGCACGGGTATCAGGCATTATTTTAAATATACAACACGAGTCTGTACAACGGCGTTAGCCAGTTTGTACAGCCACCGGATATAAGGTTAAAATATAAGAAACTAGTTTTGTAGCTCTAAAACCAGTTTGTTCAGTAATCAGGCATTTTTTATGATACGAAACCAGTTTGTACACATCTGCGAAACCACTATTTATAGTGTCATACATTAGTGTAAGATATATGAAACCAGCTTGTACAGCTGTGAAATCAGTATGCACAGCTGTCAGACAAATTTTAAATGATATTAAACCAGTTAGTGCAGCCGTAGGACCAGTTTTTAAAACGTTGAAACAAGTTTTACGTCTATTAGAGATAGTTTTAAGAGACCAAACAAGTTTGCACAGCTGTCAAAATCGGTTTGCACAGCTGTCAAAATCGGTTTGCACAGCTATCGGGGTAACAATTTTTAAAGATATGAAACCAGTTTTTACAGATGTGAAACCGGTTTGTGCAGCTATGAAACCAGTTTGTGCAGCTGTCAGGCATTTTCCTAAAGAAAAAAACAGTTGCACTTCTGTGACACCAGTTTGCACAGCTCTCAGACAACATTTTTGAAGATACGAAACCAGTTTGCAAAACAAACAAAAAACAGTTTTAAGCAGCGAAACCAGTTTGTACAGCTATCAGACATTATTTTATAAGATACGAAACAGTTTCTGCAGCTGTGAAATCAGTTTGTACAGATAAAAGACATTATTTTAAAATATACGAAACCAGTTTGCACATAATGTGAAACAAGTTTGTACATTTGTCAGGCATTCTTCCAAAGATAAGAAACAAGTCTGCACAGCAGCGAAACCAGTTTGTAGGCATCAAATATTATTTAAAATGAAAATAAATCAATTTGTACAGCTGCGGGACCAATTTGCACAACTGGCATACAAAATTTTAATATATATGAAACCAGTTAATGCAGTCGAAAAACCAGTCTTTACAGCGGTGAAACCAGTTTTACAGCTGTTATATAATTATATAAGAACAAATCAGTTTGTGCAGCTGTAAAAACAGTTTGCAGACAAATCAGGAATCATTTCGAACGCTATGAAACCAGTTTATGCAGTTCTCAGACAACACTTGAAAAATACGAAGCCTAATTTTCACAACTGCAAAACCAGTTTGTACAGCTGCCAAATCAGTTTGTACGGCTATCAGACATTATTTTAAAATATACAAAACCTTTTTGTACAGCTGTGAAACGAATTTGTACAGCTATCAGACATTATTTCAACCGATATATAACCAGTTTGTGTAATCTTGAAACCAGTTTGTACAGTACTCTGATAACATTTTAAGAGATATAAAACACGTTTACAAAGTATAAAACCAGTTTGCACAGCTATCAGGCATGAAATATTCAAACAGAAAATTTCTATTGCAGAGATGTCTCTCACACCTCTTTTATCTTTAGCAGTTTCATATAAATTTTAGACAAGTCAAAAACAGCGCAAAATAAAGATACGTGGTTCTTGCTTAGTACGTATCTGCGAATAAAGCCCTATCATACTAAGCAAAAACAACGTAACTCAAGATACGTGGTTCTTGCTTATGATGCCATGCGGTTTCTGGAGATACGTGGTTTTCACACACGCTGGTTCCCTGTGATGGAATCGAGATCAGAGTCTCTCAATTTTTTCCAAGGTGTAGGACCATTAATAGATGCGGAAACTGCATCTAACTCAAAACGGCCAAATTTTGAGTTACGTGGTTCTTGCTTATGACGGCAGAATAATGGTCAGGTAGAACTATATTATGGTCAGTTTCAATAATATTCGGTTGACATGAATCAAACTAAAAAAAAATGTTAAGTCTTCTTTTCTTTCATCATCAAAGCACTAATGTCCTGTCTCTTGAAGACACACATTTTAAATTATATCACATACTATTCAATTTACGAATGTATAAAAATTATATCACATACTATTCAATTTACGGATGTATAAAAATTATATCACATACTATTCAATTTACGAATGTATAAAAATTATATCACATACAATTCAATTTACGAATGTATAAAAATTATATCACATACTATTCAATTTACGAATGTATAAAAATCATATCACATACTATTCAATTTACGGATGTATAAATATTATATCACATACTATTCAATTTACGAATGTATACAAATTATATCACATACTATTCAATTTACGAATGTATAAAAATTATATCACATACTATTCAATTTACGGATGTATAAAAATTATATCACATACTATTCAATTTACGGATGTATAAAAATTATATCACATACTATTCAATTTACGGATGTATAAAAATTATATCACATACTATTCATTTTACGGATGTATAAAACAGAATGCAGCCAAATCAGAAGCGCATTTATGATGAGTTAGAGTCTCGAAAAGAATCCTTTATGGCCAAGAAAAGAACCTGAAGGTCAAATTGAAGAATAATTGAAGCTTCAGAAGAACTCTTCTAAAGATAAAAATGTCATTTTGGTTATAATACATAAAACGTTATGGTAGATAAAGATACAGAGCGATTTTTCTGTACCAATTAACCGCGTAATGCATGTAATTATACGAACAATCATCACTCAAACAATGCGTCTCACAATCATCTAGTTGTCTGTGAAAAAAAAAGAAAAAAATGAACTGAAATGCAATTATTATCTTCATAGACGAAGAGCGTCTTCGCTGGCTCTTCTAGCAGTGTACTTAATTTCCGTTCTATTTCAGATTTCGTCCTTAAAAATAATTTCAGTTACAGTTACAGTTGTATTTAACGGAAATCAATATCTTTAGTTTTAATTTACGTTAACGAACATATCACTGATTGTGAGTAATGTCTCTAATGATGAAGGTTGAGACCACAATGGTTCGTGAAGGTCCGTCTCTGCCACCATTCATGGTGAGTAAAACAGGGAGATGTTTTGACCGACGACTCTATGAGTGTAGACTCGAACCCGACCGGGGCGAGCGGACCAAAGTCCTCAGTGCCCACCTTTTCGTGGGGCGAACTGTTGGTATACGCTACTCTCTCGTAACAGAGAGGAACGAACGGGCAATGCAGGCAAACCAATGGAAGGCAACGGCAGACCACTTCTGTGTTTTGCCAAGAAAACTGTCATGACAAGCAAACGCCACGATCAAACTATAGTCATGGATGGTGGATCCCCAGACCAGAAGTCGACTTAACAGCTACTGTGGAAGAGCGATATGGAGAGTCGGGGAGCCTTGGACGAGTTGAAGCGACTGAACCGAACCGTCAAGGAAGTTCAGTGGCGGATAGGGTCAGGGTAAGACGACTCATTCTGAACGCAGGTGAAGCTGGGCAACTGGAACGTGAGAAGCATGCAGGTGGGAAAGTTGGAAGTGTTAAAAATGGAAATGCTAAGGCTGGGTGTGGCGATAATGTGATTTAGCGAGACGAGATGGAATGGGCATTTTGCAACTGTGGATCATAGAGTGATAGATATTCCAAATCGAATGAGGGAAGGAGGAACGGAGTAGCGATGGTATGTGACAAGAGTAGCTCAGCGGCTATTATAATAGTGGGTTACGATACTGTGAACGATCGAATCATGAGCGTAAGGTTCAGAAAGAAGAAGTCAACATGGTGGTCGTACAGGTTTATTCTCCAACATCGACGATTGAGGAGGAGTAGCACGATCGTTTCTACAATACAATACAATACAATTAGTCATTTATAACGCGCTTTAACAAAACAAGTCTTGCACAAGAGCGCGCTTCACTACAAATCTAGTTATAATACAATGAAAACAAATGAGTTTTTAGCTTTGATTTAAATTCTGCAACAGATGAGCACTGGCGAATGGAGGTTGGTAGACTGTTCCATTCTTTAGGTCCTGATACTGAGAAGGCACGGCTTCCAAGCTTCCGGTAGGCTATGTGCGAAGTGTAGCAAAATCACTTCGCGAGGACGAACGAAGTCCTCTGGACTTAGAAGCGGAACATGGTGTGACCATCGATGCCATGTAGGATGGAGAGGTTCCGTAGTGGATATGAAACATCAGGAGGGAAATTTTGAAAGCAATACGAGCACGGATAGGAAGCCAGTGTAGTTGTTTCAGAGTTGAAGTGATGTGGTCTCTGGGACCAAGACCTTTTATCAGACGAGCGGCCGTATGAAGAACTGAAGACAGGGGTTGAAGTGTTGATGATGGAAGACCAGATAGAACCGAGTTGCAGTAATCGAGGCGAGAGATGACAAGGGCTTGAGTGTGAATACGAAGGCAAGTTTCATTCAAACAACGTTTCACTTGTCGAATTCGACGAAGGTGGAATAAGCATGCTCTGGCTACAGAAGATATATGGTGATTCATCTTTAAACTGCAGTCCAGTAGCACACCGAGATCACGGATCACATCAGATGGTGGAATACAGCAGTTGGAGTCGAGGTCAAGAGTTTTCATTAGTTTATCATCGATTCGTCCACTTTGACGGTCAAACCAAATGAGTTCTGTCTTGGCGGCATTTAACTTCAAACGCATAGATGCACACCAAGACTGAATATCACGGAAACAGGCTGCAATCTTGACTTTGATGTTACCAATCTTCTGTCCGGATAGCTTTATGTAGAGTTGTGTGTCATCAGCATATAAATGAATCATGAGACCATGTTGCAAGGCGATGTTGACAATGTTGGAGGTGTATAAAATAAAGAGGAGTGGGCCAAGAATGGAGCCTTGGGGGACGCCGAAAAGGACAAAAACATTTTAGAAGAGGACCCACCAAGTTTAATACTGTATGATCGTGAGGAGAGGAAAGAGGCAATCCACTGAATAGCTGAAGCAGTCACGCCAAATTGAGTTTGTAGGAGTATAAGGAGAATGGTGTGATCCACACAGTCGAAGGCCGCAGAGAAATCCAGAAGTAGCAGGGCTGCAATGAGTCCCGAGTCAAGGGCCAGAACAATGTCGTTGTAGACTTTAATGACTGCAGTTTCTATAACGGTTAACAGGAGACAATTGACAGCGCTCCCAAATGGGACGTCCTGATGATCATACATGTAGGAGACTTTAATGCTAAAGTAGGGTAGAACTTACAGTGATAGGTGCTCTTCATCAGTTGGTAAGCATGGACTGTGTGAGCGCAATGAGGCACGGACTTGTGCCGTGCTCACCTTAAACACCTTTATAACCTGGTCTACATACGCAATAATTACAGGCGAACAACCGAAAATCTTTGATATTTGCTCCAGGTAATTGTGCCGTTCAAAATTTATTAGGGTCGAGGAAACCGTTTTAAGGGTGTTTTTTAACACATTCAGTGCCACGTACGTATATATACGTACTTCAGCCAGTCATTTAACATGGCGTGTAGGCAGTGAATGAAATTCTGAAAGCCAACTTTTCCGTCAGCAGGACCGCGGTAATACAAGCAACTTTTAATGTCTTGTGGAAATCGATAGACACTAGTGAGTGTAACGAAAATTACGGCGGCCAATTGTTGCAGAGGGTTTTTAGTTTTGATGAGGAAAACTTTGACTAT
The DNA here is from genome assembly GCA_949752735.1 of Lumbricus terrestris. Classification (NCBI taxonomy): domain Eukaryota; kingdom Metazoa; phylum Annelida; class Clitellata; order Crassiclitellata; family Lumbricidae; genus Lumbricus; species Lumbricus terrestris. The sequence goes on from OX457049.1 coordinate 10,055,249, forward strand.
ATCATATATCAATCAATCAGAATGTAAATATGTCGAAAATTTTAACCCGCAAACAATCCTTTTAAAGTGCAATGCTGGCACCCCGTCAAAATAGCCCGGTCAAAACAGCCTCGTCATAATCGCCCAGCGACAAAACAGCCCCGTCAAAACAGCCCCGTCAGAACGGCCCGGGGCTATTTTGTCGGGTATCGACAAAGGCGCGGAAGAACACACGATTTTCGTAAAAAAAAGACCGACGAAATTAACGTCTTTTAAGGAAGCCGAATTGATGAAAATAATGAGTGTAAAGTTTAAGATGGCTTCCGGAAATGATCGCGTTGGTAAACAATACTAAATATAACTATTAATAGAAGTCGGATATAAACCTTTTCGTCAATCCAGCCTCCATTTAAGATCAATAAAACCTTCATCCAGCTCCGATTTCTCAAGCGTTTTATCACTCATCCAGCTTCTAGTTCATATATATATATATACATATATATATATATAAAGTCACTTTAAAATGTGAAATGACTCGCATAGCATCAGTTCACATCCGCGAGAAGATGTCGCTGCGTTTACAGACACAAATCAGATGTTTGGACCTCACTCAACGACCCTTTCGCCTACGCACGACTTGCAGCAGTGACATTCCCGCACGCTATTTTGACACCCCATCGTGCGCTTGAATAATATCAATCAATCTGTCATACAATCATTTATAACATCTACTCACTTAATTAATATTCATCAGCTGAGCGGGTGGTGTAATTATTCACATAATGAATGAATGAATGAGTGAATGAACGAACGAATTAAATAATTAATGAATTAACGCGTACGTGGTTGTTGACTGAATGGATGAGATGAGTTAAAATGAAATTAGTTAGTCCATCAAACGAGAATGTGGGTAAATGATTCACCAAATGAAAAACTGAATGAAAGACCGAACGAATCGAACGAATTGAATGAATGTGTGAATGCATTAATGAATGAAAGAATGAATAAGTGAGTGATGAATAAGCGAATGAGTGAATGAATGAATGAATAAATGATGAACGCCTATTTAGATAAATACAGATTCCATTAAAATACGTATCATTCGTAGTCGTAGTTTCCATTTTTCTCAATTGCGACGCGCGGGGCACCACTTTTTCACGAGGAATCACGAGCGCTGACTGTACCTGTGACTGCACTGTTAACCAGCAAAACATTCTAAATGGTAAACATTTCCATTCTCCCTGTCATCACCATCTCAAACGCAGAAATCATCTTTTAACATGCCGATCAGTATCCCGTTGTACCAAACATTTCAAGTAGTATATTTTCTGCATGGCGAAATATCCATTTCCTTAACTTCAATTACAATGTCTCGTAAATTATGTTGCAGTATCTGGACTATTTTATCATCCTCCGCAGGTGTTTGGGACCTTCACTGCATGCTGACTTTGTCTAGATATGAAACCTGGCTAATGTATAAACTCTCACGATAAACAGATTATCACTTGGACTTTCTCATCATCGCGTGAAAGTGAGGAGGTCGATTCCGAAGGCTCTAAGAGGTTGAAATGAAATGCATTGGGGAAAAACCGATTTCCTTACACACCTTAAAATTGATGCACACCCTATTATAGATGCTTAAAATTTATACGATGTTAGTATTACAGTGTTCCGTTTTTCCCATGCTGCAGTAAGTGCACATTTTCGTACAATTGATACTATTCTTAGGAAATGATTCACTTCGCCGCAAACAATGGTTGCAAATAAACCACTGCTGCCAGGGCTCTGGAAGTGCCAATCTAAAGCCAGAATATAAGAGGGGTCAACGCAAATCGTCTCTTAAATCGTCCTTAATTGAAGCTAAACAGTCATCTAAGAATGCACGTCTAAATGCATGATTACGTACTATGAGCAGCACATGCACACAATTGCACACAAAACACCGACTTACACACATTCACACATATGCACGTACACAGACGGCAATTACTTACGGTGCCCCTCTTTTGGCAAGACTTTGGACTGGCACCACCACATCATGAGCTGTGGAGTTGTATGTCGTCTTTCAGTTTTAGTTTCGTGCATAATGGCTGAAAAAGGCCTTGGCATCGATCCGGATAAGTAGTTTGAAAGTTACCATTTTAGTATATCTGCCTGATTTCTAACAACGTCTGCAATCGTTTTTAAGGTGTGCAAGGACATCATTTGTTTACAACGTTTTTCAATTTCACAATTACGATGAAACACGTTCAGATGACGTAATAAAGCAATGAATGATAAAATTGTACGTTTTCATATCTGCAATATTGTTCTCTACCGCTTGCCAACCCCTCACACCCTCATCCTCACTCCACCTCTCCCTATCTGCCTCTCACACCCTCATTCTCCCTTCCTTTTCCCTCTTCATCTCACATCCTTTCTCCCTCTCACTCCTACCATCTCTTTTGCGCTCTCACTCTCTCCCTCCATTCGCTCTCACGCCATAAAGCAATTACATGAGAATGAAAGGCAAAAATAAAACTCCATAATGAGATTACAAAAGCACGATTACTTAATCACATAATCCCTGCGATTCACAACCTACGCTGGTGTCAGTGCCAGGTAAGGAGAAAACAGGATGGCGACGCATATGGTCTCTATTATCACACGGTAGCGTTTAACAGGAACTAACAAAATTGGAATTGACGTCAGCCTTGGGTCCCGCTGAGCTTTTGAGGATCGCTGAGCAAATTCGATTGTTGCTATCAAAATTGCGATCGTTCACTGCTCACATAGGCTGATGTAACGATGGGTTAATAACCATAAATTATCCACCTGCAACTCTATGAAGCCTCGTTTAGGTCTACGTATACAATGGCCCGTGAGAATTTAAGATAGCGAGTAATACAGCTGGATATAATTATCATATCATATCATATCATATCAAATCATAAGAATTGGAGTCGCTAAGACCATTTTCAAAAGATCTCATGGTTGCAGATTGTTTCACGCGAAACACTTGAGTTGGATTAGAAACATTCACCTAAAATCTAAAACCGTGGATAGGCAAACTAATTATATCTAAACTTGCTGGGGTGCCCGGCGTTGCCCGTTAATTTTAGGATTCGGCCGTTCCCTACCTCCCAAAAATATTTTTTCCCTCTTCAACACCAGCACCACACTCCCACCTCCCCCGGTACGCGACTCGTGCAATTTTGGTTTTGCAGAAAAAATTACCCTCCATCCCCACCCCATCGCCCCCACGCCACCCGACCACATTGGACCACCACCCGTGGAATTTGGGTTTTTGAGACAAAATTTCTTCTCTCACCCCTTCCACCACCCCCTACACAAACACCCACACCACACTACGACCACCACCGGTACGCGACTCGTGACATTTTGTTTTTCCAAAAAATCTTCCTCCGCCCCCCCCTCCACCCGCACCACACAGTTCACGACACCCCGTCACACTTCGAATCCATGGCTCCCCTGGCGAATGAACTGGCGATGTGATTAATTGATGAAAAGAGATATTGACTCTGGTGTCATGCGATATATTATCCGGGCAATAAATGCTATCCGGCCACGCCCACTTCGCTGCTAGGATACAATTTCGCATGACTTACGTGCGTAATCTAATCATTGACAAATACGATCCGGGTGGCTTGACCAACTTTGTAAACAATAATAATATTCTGTATATTAAGAAATAAGCATGATAACTCGGTGTGCAAAAACTATTGTAATTCACCCCTGAAAGTGCAATTGTTGGATAGTTGAATTATTATTGATCAACCACGGATTTGTCGGTGAATTCTGACTTCTCATTATTCAAAGCAATACTTTTGTTTGTCGAGAAACCGACACAGTGAGGGTTTACACGAAGAATTCCTTAGAATCTCATGATACTCTGAAAAGTCAATTTGTTTAAATGAATATTTAATCAACTTAATATGCCACATTGCATGTACGATGAGGTGTCTAAGAGCCATTCACTTAGATGTAAATCCTATAACTGCTGCTATTTTGACATCCTCTTTTCAGATAATGCTGAATATTACATGCGAAAGCACTACTTCTCCAGTACTATTGGCATCATGGTTACGTTTTATCAGCAGTTACTCATTTTTGGGGTGGATATAAGCATCTCCGTCCCCCCACCACAAACTTTGGGAGGACCGTCTCGCCGCTGTCCCCCCTAAGTCTCCGACTATGGTAGAGTACAAGGGAACTAACTCCACATTTTTCAAGAAACTTTCATTGTATATTCTATTGCTGCTAATGGTTTGTTTGATCTGTGTGAAGAACATATTTTTGTTCTGAGTAAAAATAATAATAAAACGGCAACGATCTGAATGTTAGAGATATCTCCTAGGACCTATCTTTGAAATGTGCAATGGTTCTATCAACGCACCTTGAAATATTATGCTGTTGGTTAAATTATACTAGAAAGAGTTTATTTTCTTTAAGTTCTCTGCCCCTCGGCAGGTTTCAATTTCCAATGACGCCATTCTTGAATCTTCTCATCGCTGTATTTTTCTCTTCAGTCGGTTATATCCGTCAGTCAGAAAGAGCTAACAACTTGTATATAAAACAATTTGTTATAATGTTGTTAGATGCTGGTTTCGGCATCAAATCATTATGTTAAACTCCAAGCTTGGTTATGTATATTTTCAGTTGATTGGCAAGCACACGCAGGGGCAGAAAGTTGATTTACATAACGAAATGTGGATGACATGCTAAAAAAGAATTTGTTCGCTGATATGGTGCAACTTATAAACTATCTGCCAGCAATACGAAGTTTTCGCAAAATAATTCTGCGAATGATGTGTTCAAACGGAAGATTAGCTTTCTGATTAAAAAATTCAGTTGCGGCATCTTTACACGGAAGATTGGAGTCGATGTAACATCTGACTTTTAAATATCTTGCAAGAAAATATCTTCCATGAAAATATTGACTTTTACAGGGGAAATGAAAAAAAAGACAATGTTGAAGTGCCTCTCCAGGACAGGTCATACGGCACGCAAACCATTGCTCAAACGTTGACTCGACGCTTATATATGTAGCCGGTATCAACGTGGTATTTGTAGGAGAGAGATAATAGAAAAGTGTGTGAAATCCAAGCAAAGCCTGTACGTCTGTATCAAAATATGAATCAAGAGGCGGTATTAGCAAAATATTAACCAACGAAGATTCTTTCAAATCGCTTTGCAGATCAGACTCAAGTAGAATTAGATCGCACAAATGTTTTACTTCGTCGTATTGACGACACTTGTAGAGATACAAAGCACGATAGCACTCAGCTGTGTTACACTGGATACCAAAGTCTTTTTGAATTGTACTGTAAAATGCTGCCATATATTCCACAGAATATTCCATAAGAACATCAGTTACTCTATGTTTAAGATTCGCATGGTTCATAATTGTAGACTCGTTTTCTGCAAATGAATCTGTTCTACAATATACGTTTTTCCACGCAGTATTAAAATGACGACACGACTTCATCACTGTATTATACTTCGGCTTTCTCAAAGCTTTCAGATACTCGTCCATAGGAAAAACTGAATCTGGCAATTTATGATGCAAGTCTAAACGTTTGGATATTAGTTCGGCAGATATTAATGCAAGTAAATAACTGGCAAACACTTCTGGCGAAAGTCGCAGATCAAGATAAAGCCGTCTGTCAATGTAACATAGATCATTGTCAGATACTTTCTTGAGAAGTACACACAATCCAACGATTCTTGTGATATCGTCAATAAACAGCAAACATCCTGCATTCAACGTTTCTTTGTCCTCGTTTGAATTCTGATCAACATGAATTGCGAAACAGAAGCGTATTGCAAGTTGGTATTCTGATGTTGCAAAGTGAAGAGCAGCCAGATATGCCAAAGCTGCAGATGCAATGCCGCTCGATGTAGAACCTACTTCGTATCCTAAAGCTTTTCTTAGGTATTCCTTTGATACGAGAGACAGAAGTTTAAACTCAGCACGGCTGTTTGAGCCAGTTAAATTTTGCAGGAGATCTTGAGCTCGCAGTAATTGAAACAGACCACTTTGTGCTGTAAGCTTATACGGTTTCGGAAAGTTGTGATGCTGAGACCTTATAATGTTAGGCTGAATCGATATTGCTTTTACAAATTCAACAAAGAGACTACTACCCAATGAAATCTCATCGAATTGCAAACCATATTCAAAATGTAAAACTAGCGAAAGCTTGTCATAGTACGTGAAACATGAAACTTTCTGTATAGTTGGAAGTTCTCCCATTAAGTGTTTACTGTTTGATCTTGGATCAATACATCTTATATTAGGTGCATTTTTTAAGCTCAAGCGCAGTCCTGAACTTGTCCCAGTTCTTACAATGATACGACTGATGTTATAAGAATTTACTAATGTGCAAACAAATAATGACTCCAATGATCTTGATTCATTCCTTTTCCAAAATTCAAAGAGAGGCATTATGTAATGGGAAAAATGTGGCTTTACGTTCACTGTATTGAGTTGTACACGTGCAATGATTGGCTGTATATAATTATTTATGAACCAACTACAAAGAATTCCAGAGTTGTGGAATTCACTTACAAGTCGTTCAGTCTTGTCAAGTATTGTGGAGTTCCACTGCTCATGAAATAAGTTTGCTTCAGGAATAAAGTAGTTCGGACAGCATCTCCTATGCAGCCAATCTGAAAGCTTTAGTAACAACTTACAGCAGATTGTTATGACAGAAGAGGAATTCCACCATTCAGGAGACACCTCTTCACAAGTCCATAACATTAGGGTCTTTAGATGATACATACAGAGAACCTCGTCTTCTCTTGGACAATCCTTTTGTATCAATGCTCTCCTTGCAAAGAATCTCAACAAATGATAAACAATCTGTTGAATTTGAGTCCAACTCCGAAGTAATATTACTTCCGCCAACGAGAATGAAAATCTCCACTGTTGTTTATCGTTTCTGCAAGAAAAATGCTGAACGAAGACCACATGACAACCATTTTGTGCAACTTCCGCGATTGTCTCACTGGTTGGCCATCCACAATTCCTAGGTCGTTCAAGCCAACCTCGGGCTTCTTTAGGCCATTGTGGGCACCACACGCATTTGACCATGTCACTTGGGTAACCATGAGGAATAGTGTGCTTAATTGCTGGACCACTGATGCTCGTGTCAACTTCACCGAAAGTGGTATTGGAAAATTGAGCTGCAAGAAATTCCATATCGAAATTAAAGAATCGATTTCTCTCAGTTTTATGGGGAAATTCGTACTTTTTGCATTTCCAATTGTAGTGCATATCCCCGAAACCTCGTAACCGAACAAAACCTGGATAACTTTCATATGCTTCAATCTTGCACCAATAAATCGTGTCGGCCAGGCCACTCATGTCACTTGGTAACACTGGAAAGTCGCCACTGAATGAAAGTTCATTGTTCTGGGGTATTAAGAAGTCTATGTCACCAATGTCTACATTCAATGGTCTGATATAGAATTCAGCAGCGCTGCCACACATAATCAAATAGCGTGTTGACTCGAGTCCCGGGGACCCGACTAAGTGATGCAAGTGATCCGACATAATAGAAAACGATGTTGGATGCAAATGACATGTGCTAACAATGAATGCAGATGTCATTTCTTCGTTTGATTTATCCGTATATTCCGTCATCCTAGAAGTAGAAGAGACATCCAAATCCTAAAAACTATACCCCGCAGTCGATCGAGTCGTGGGCTACGATCGACTTGGCTCGTGCGACGATCGACTCGATCGACTTCGTCGACTCGCCGACCTTTCTACGACTCGATCGACTTGGCTCGGCCGACGATCGACTCGATCGACTTTGTCGACTCGCCGACCTTTCTACGACTCGATCGACTTGGCTCGGCCGACGATCGACTCGATCGACCTCGCGTCGACTTGACCTAGTTTTGTCTCTTGCTCACCATCTGCATGCAGTTACATGATCTTAAAATGAAATTAAACGATAGTAGATCTGTGTCATAAATCTGTGTGACGTAACAATATGCCTAATTTCGTATTCTCAGTGAATTTATAGATTTGCACTGTAATCGTAGTGACGTCACAATAGGCCTCGTTTTAGATTATGTAAATGAAACTCAATAATTATCACGGTAGATCTGTGCAATAATTGAAGTTAGTCACAATAGGCCTAGTTTATACTCTCAAAATGTACTTCTATAATAACAGATCATTATCCTAATCGAGGTTAACCACAATAGGACTATTTCATTCTTAGAATGAACTTCCTTAATAGTAGGACTGTATCATGATCTAGGTGACGTCACAATGGGCCTAATTTTATATTCTAAAACTGAACGTATAATAGTAGATTTGTATAATAATCAGAGCGATGTTGCAATTAAAAAACCCCAGTTTTGTATTATGAAAATAAAATAATATGACAGCAGATCTGCATCATAATCGAAATGGCGCCACAATAATAGACCTAATTTCGTTTTTTCCAGTGAACTTATTTAATAGTAGAATTGTATCATAAAAGAAGTGACGTGACTGACGTCATAAAAGGCCCCGTGTTATATTCGCAAAACGAACATAATATACTGGTAGATCTGTATAATAATCGAAGTGACGTCACAATAGACCTTGTTTATATGCTCAATATGCACTTCTATAATAGTACATTTGTCTCATAATCGACGTGACGTCACACTAGACCTTGTTTATATTCTCAAAATGCACTTCCATAATAGGTCTGGTACATTTGTATCATAATCAATGTGACGTCACAATTGGCGCTGTTTTTTTAAATTCTTGATGTGAACTTAATTATAATATAATAGCAAAATTGCATCATAATCAGAGTGATGTTACAATAGGCATAGGCCTAGTTCTGTATTCTCAGTATTAATGAAATAATATGACGGCAGATCTATGTCCTGATCGAAGTGACGTCACAATAGGCCTAATTTCGTTTTCTCAGCGAACTTATTTAATTGTAGAATTGTATCATAATCGAAGTGACGTCATAAAAGGTCTCCTTTTATATTCTCAAAATTAACATCTACATGACTTGCATATACAGGCATATAATAGTAGATCTGTATCATGCTCATTCAGGAGCGGATCCAAGGAAGGGGCCAATCCGGCCATGCCCCACCCCATTCAGAGATTCGCATATGACGTGGTCCCTCCCTCCATCAGGTTTTAAAAAATAAGCTGTAAATCAACGCAACGGGAACAGGAAGGTGAGAGAGAAAGTAGGCCTAGCACATGACTAAAAAAGTCATCAGATTAAAAAAAAACAAAGTCGTCACGGGTTTTTATAAGTTTTTTGGGCGAAAGACTAAAAAAAGATTCTTTCGGCGGAAGACCAAGGAAAATTTCTGTCGGTTCAAGACCACAAATTTTGTCCACCCTTCAAAAGAATTTTTGTCGCTTTTGTTACCCTGTATTCGTTCAACTCAAATCGAAAACGCACGTCTATTATAATAGTAAACTTTCACAGTTTCGTACACTAACACGAAATCGACAGCTGCCAAAAGGTTCGTTAGCTGAACTTGTGTGCAAAAACTGTATAGGTCACTTTGAGACTTCAAGAAATAGTAGGCTAAGTAAAATATTTCTAATTCGGGTCGAGTAGATGAAACAACGATCGAATCGACTTAGCAAGAATCACGATCGACTCGACTTGCAAGTCGACGATTTTTCGATCGACTCGACTTGGCAAGACTCACGATCGACTCGACTTGCAAGTCGATCGAGTCGACGATTTTTCGATCGACTCGACTTGGCCGAGTTATGATCGACTCGATCGATCAACTCGATCGACTGCGGGGTATACTAAAAACTCATCATAGTTATCATCATTGTCTATTATCATCAGCAGAAGGCAGCACTAAAGAAAACTAAATTTTGGATATAACAAATTAAACCAAGCAAAAGGAGACACGTGGCACCTGCATACAATCACTTTCATCACTCAGTGGTCGACCAGTAACGTTTGATTTATCAAGTTTTACCTGACCATTTAACTTGTGTCGATCTGAAGCATTCGTCTTAAAACATTCACATACATCTTTCATGAGTAAAATAATTAAGTAAAATGTGAAATTGTAAACTCAAGTCTTTAATTAGAAAAAACTAAACAACGTACAACATAATGCATCGTTGGTAAAGACTTAGTAGAAGCCGTTGTTCTATGTATTCCACTTGTTTTCCATTGAATCAAACACATAAAAGAGGTTTAATTCTTCTTCTTTATGTTTTCAGCCCATCGGCCATTGATGGACAGGTTTCGCATCCAATAACGCCATTCTTCTAATCGCTGTGCTTCCTCTTCAGCTCATTGTATCGCTCAGTAACCATCCATCACAGCATCATCTGTCTCGGTCTTCCTCTCTTTCTTTTCTCCTCCAATCTTCCTTCTATAATTTATCTCAGGAGGAGTCTCCTCTCACTGGGGGTAATGACAGGGGTCATGGGCCGGAGGGGTAATGTCCTATACCCCTGTTAAATCCATTCCAAAAACATGGTCAGTAGTGAGTGACTGGACGTTGAACCCTCAATTAGTGACGTCATCATAATTAGGTTAATTAGGTTAATTAGGTTAATTAGGTTAATTAGGTTAATTAGGTTAATTAGGGTAATTAGGTCATCTTAATTAGATCAATTAGATTAGCTTAATCCTAATAATTAGATTAGTGTAATCATACTAATTAGATTATCTTAATCCTATTAATTAGATTATCTTAATCCTACTAATTAGATTAACATAACCCTAATTAGCGCAACAAAGGCACTCATAACCCTAAATATTATAGCACTACAAAGCTTCGTCAATTCATATAGTTAGCGATTATTACTTACTAGTTAGCTATTACTAGTAATTAATTAGCTATTATCTACCCCTAATTAGCGCTGCAAAGACCCCGCGACCCCTAATTATCATTACAATGCTTCAATAACTCATATAATCAGCTATTATTAGTAATTATTTAGATATTATTATTAATTAGTTAGCTATTATTATTAATTACTGACCCCTATTTAGCACTACATGACCAGCTCCACACCATCTCCTCCTCCTTCTCCCTCTCCTCCACCTCCTCCTCCTCCTCCTCCTTCTCCCTCTCCTCCACCTCCTCCTCCTTCTCCCTCTCCTCCTCCCTCTCCCTCTCCTCCTTCTCCCTCTCTCTCTACGACTCATCACAACACACGTCTAAGCTGACTCATGCGGCGGTCGGCTGCATGCCAGAGGCGAACATCTGCTGACACTATCCACAGACTTGCCCAATCGTGTCCGATGACTCACCATATTCTGTCCAACTTTGTCTGTTTCTGTCCGACCGGGTACGATGACTCATCCGATTCTGCCCAACGCTGTCCCTTTCTGTCCGTACGCACACACTCACACACACACACACACACACACACACACACACACACCCACACCCACACACCCACACACACACACACACGCACACCCACACACACACACACACAAACCCCCACACCCACACCCACACCCACCCACACACACACACACACCCACACCCACACCCACACCCACACACACACCCACACACGGCCACACACACACACACACACACACACACACACACACACACACACACACACACACACACACACACACACACAAAACTCCACATACTCTCCATCCACAGCATTCAACCTCACCCTCCAACCCTCCATTCCACGCCTCCCCACGCACAATTATTCATTTTACACACATGAGCTGAACATTATGGAAGCGAGAAACTTAGAGAGGACGCAAACAGGAAGCTATATTCCATAGGCATGGCATCTCTCATCCTCCACAGCATTCAACCTCACCCTCCAACCCTCCATTCCACCCCTCCCCACCCACAAATATGCATTTTACACACAAGAACTGGTCAATCAGCAAGCTTGAAACCTAGTGAGCGACTAATCAGAAGGCGAGAAATCCTACACACAAGCCACCCCACCCTCCAAACCTCCACGCCTTCACGCCACACACAAATTTGGCATACATGTATAAAATTTAAGCATCTAGCAACTGCTAACTTTTTAACATGAACCACTCAGAAGAAGATAAATCATACATATTTACCAAAAATATTCCCAATATTCGCTATTTTATTCGAAATTATACATATACATGTAACAGCAATAAATACAATTAAATTATACTAAATTATGACAATTATTCAGAATTTCTTACAATACTAAGCAAACTATAGCAGACAAGCACTATTTTCATATATATTTCTTATATATTTCTTACATTTCAAGCAAGTACAAACCCAAAAACCGAAGAAACGCTCAGCCTTCCACTCCCAAGATGCTGACACTTCTAACTTTCTTGCACACACAAACTCAAAAACTGACCAATCCTGCAACTGTCCTTTTGGAAGATGGCAACATTTCTTACTTTCGAGTGTGCAAGGAAGTAAGAAATGTTGCCATCTTCCAAAAGGACAGTTGCAGGATTGGTCAGTTTTTGAGTTTGTGTGTGCAAGAAAGTTAGAAGTGTCAGCATCTTGGGAGTGGAAGGCTGAGCGTTTCTTCGGTTTTTGGGTTTGTACTTGCTTGAAATGTAAGAAATATATAAGAAATATATATGAAAATAGTGCTTGTCTGCTATAGTTTGCTTAGTATTGTAAGAAATTCTGAATAATTGTCATAATTTAGTATAATTTAATTGTATTTATTGCTGTTATATGTATAATTTCGAATAAAATAGCGAATATTGGGAATATTTTTGGTAAATATGTATGAATTATCTTCTTCTGAGTGGTTCATGTTAAGGATTTAGCAGTTGCTAGATGCTTAAATTTTATACATGTATGCCAAATTTGTGTGTGGCGTGAAGGCGTGGAGGTTTGGAGGGTGGGGTGGCTTGTGTGTAGGATTTCTCGCCTTCTGATTAGTCGCTCACTAGGTTTCAAGCTTTCTGATTGACCAGTTCTTGTGTGTAAAATGCATATTTGTGGGTGGGGAGGGGTGGAATGGAGGGTTGGAGGGTGAGGTTGAATGCTGTGGAGGATGAGAGATGCCATGCCTATGGAATATAGCTTCCTGTTTGCGTCCTCTCTAAGTTTCTCGCTTCCATAATGTTCAGCTCATGTGTGTAAAATGAATAATTGTGCGTGGGGAGGTGTGGAATGGAGGGTTGGAGGGTGAGGTTGAATGCTGTGGATGGAGAGTATGTGGAGTTTCTTGTTTGTGTGTGTGTGTGTGTGTGTGTGTGTGTGTGTGTGTGTGTGTGTGTGCGTGTGTGTATGTGTGTGGCAGTGTGTGGGTGTGTGGGTGTGGGTGTGTGTGTGTGTGGACGTGTGTGTGTGTGGGTGGGTGTGGGTGTGTGTGTGGGTGTGTGTGTGTGTGTGTGTGTGGGGGTGTGGGTGTGTGTGTGTGTGTGTGTGTGTGTGTGTGAGTGTGTGCGTACGGACAGAAAGGGACAGCGTTGGGCAGAATCGGATGAGTCATCGTACCCGGTCGGACAGAAACAGACAAAGTTGGACAGAATATGGTGAGTCATCGGACACGATTGGGCAAGTCTGTGGATAGTGTCAGCAGATGTTCGCCTCTGGCATGCAGCCGACCGCCGCATGAGTCAGCTTAGACGTGTGTTGTGATGAGTCGTAGAGACAGAGGGAGAAGGAGGAGAGGGAGAGGGAGGAGGAGAGGGAGAAGGAGGAGGAGGTGGAGGAGAGGGAGAAGGAGGAGGAGGAGGAGGAGGTGGAGGAGAGGGAGAAGGAGGAGGAGATGGTGTGGAGCTGGTCATGTAGTGCTAAATAGGGGTCAGTAATTAATAATAATAGCTAACTAATTAATAATAATATCTAAATAATTACTAATTACTAATTACTACTGATTATATGAGTTATTGGAGCATTGTAATGATAATTAGGGGTCGCGGGGTCTTTGCAGCGCTAATTAGGGGTAGATAATAGCTAATTAATTACTAGTAATAGCTAACTAGTAAGTAATAATCGCTAACTATATGAATTGACGAAGCTTTGTAGTGCTATTTAGGGTTATGAGTGCCTTTGTTGCGCTAATTAGGGTTATGTTAATCTAATTAGTAGGATTAAGATAATCTAATTAATAGGATTAAGATAATCTAATTAGTATGATTACACTAATCTAAGTAGTAGGATTAAGCTAATCTAATTGATCTAATTAAGATGACCTAATTACCCTAATTACCCTAATTAACCTAATTAACCTAATTAACCTAATTAACCTAATTAACCTAATTAACCTAATTAATCTAATTAACCTAATTATGATGACGTCACTAATTGAGGGTTCAACGTCCAGTCACTCACTACTATGGTCCTACTTCCTCGCTATGGCTTATCCCGCATGTTAGCTGCTATGTAAGGCGTCCTTAACTGTGTTACTGCGCTATATAAATTGTCCTGATTATTGTTATTATTATTATTATTACTAACTAATAGAAACTACTGACATTGCTTATTTAAGCAATTTACATATGTTACCTTTGACAATATTGGCGCACCAAGCAATGAACGCGTTATTAATTATTGGGGTCCCACGGGACCCCAGTTGGTCATATTAACCCTGTGACGTTCTTGGGGTGCATTTGCACCCATAGTCACACTTTGTTCCTTTGTTTAACCCAGAAGGACTCATCATATGACACCTACATTTTATGACTTTTCCTTATTTATGAGGATGCACTTAACCCTATTTACCCATAATTGTACCCCTCAACATTTCTGATAATTTTGAGGTTTATACATTGCGGTCCTTGGGGTGCAAATGCACCCCATGTGTTATATTGCGGTATTTATAAGTCAATTATCTAACTTGGCATTTTTGTATCTATTCATTCGGACATTTATATAGAGCTCCTTCAAGAAAAACTACTCAGAGGCACTCCCGACTCCAGCGCGCCCCAAAAAGAACAGTTTTAAGTTTAGTAAGGAAGGATCCCGGTAGAGTTCCAGGGTGTAGGCGTAGCTCAAAAGGAAGGCCATTCCAGACCACTGGTCCAACCACAGAAAAGGCTCGATTCTTCATGGTAGTAGTGCGAGCAAAAGGAACTAAGAGGACTCACATATCAGCAGAGCGTAGCTGACGACGTTCTTGGATACCCAGTGTAAAGCTGCATAGCTCTCGGAGGTAAATTGGGGCAAGGCCCTGACAACATCGCCATACCAATGCAGCTACCCTGAACTCAATACGCTGGCGAATAGGGAGCCAGTGAAGTACCTCAAGCATGTAGTTTGAGACATGACCATATTTAGGGATTTTTCCAATTAGGCGCGCAGCAGAGCGCAACACCCGGTCAAGACAAGTCAATCTGCTGGATGGGAGGCCAATGTACAGAGAAGAGCAATAGTCGATGCGAGATGTAACAAAGGAATGCACTAAAGTAAGAGTAGCAACAGACGTAAGAGAACGGATGACAGTGCGAAGCTGGCGCAGCTGATAATAGCAGTCTCGAGCAAGACGGTGAAGTTGAGGAGCAAAAGTGAGTTCTTGGTCAAGTTGGACACCGAGGTCATGAACCGTGGTTGCAAAGACAAAGCCAGGAAATTCAGATGCAAGAGAAAATAAATCAAGCTTGGCAAGCTGCTGCCGTGTGCCCAACCATATAAATTTTGTCTTAGATGGGTTCAAGCGTAGTGACATCCATGCCTCTAGAGCATCCAAAGTCCCGCTCATTATCTGTAGGCCGTACACTAATCAGTGTTACAATTGTGTTGCTGTAAAAGTGTACATTTTTCGACATGTTGCTTTGACGCCATTTCATGACGTCATATGACGTAATAAATTGACTTAGAATTTACTTGAATAAAACTACTTTGTCTGTGCTTCAATTTTTTATAGCATTATATGCTTCGATTGATTCAATTACATCGATAATACATTGGGGTGCATTTGCACCCCCGAGACCTTGAGTGTTGACCAAGGTAGCGAAACCTTTTGAGTGTTAAGGTGCAAAATATGTTGGTCGCATGAGGGTTAAAATAACGCAAAGTCGAAATAAAATGGGTTATCGAGCAAAAATAAATTCAGGCTTTAACTACAGCATTTACTTTGAAAGGAACAATTTGCGTTTCACTAAATTAGTTGATTAGACTTTAAGACCACAAAAGAATGGTGCTAATGGAAGGATGAGAATCACCGGGGGTTTGGGTTCATGTACTAGTCTTTCTAACGACCACATCATTGCACATTAGGGTGGAGCGTCGGTCAATGTGAAAAAAAAAATTTCAACTTAAACACTAGTAATAGGTGGCAAAAGTTGTCACTTGTTATACTGATTCATAATATGTAAGGGTTATTTGCATTATTTTTAAGTTTTGATGCTCCCCAGAGGGTTTGAATGTTCAAAAATATAGAATCGCATTTTGCAAAATCGTGCTTTGTATCATATTTGACACAATTAATTATGACCATCCATAACTACCAGTGCGATTATATTTAATCCACTCATACACACCAAGATATTAATGTATAATTAGCATTTGTAATGGTTCAACATTTCTCAAAAAAATTTTATCTGCATCTGAAAGTTGCAGAAAATGCAATTTTATAACACGGCAGAAAGAATTGAAATAGGCCCTACAAAGCCATTGACCTACTAATGCTAGGGGTTTATAAAAGCAATACTTATTGTTTTGACTGACAAAGTAGTGTTAGGCTGAAATTCTAACAGCAATTATAGTCAACTTTTGTATTGAAATATGTTATTTTTTCACGTGATTCCAGCCGGACACGTATAAATCCGTCTCTTGACTTTGCACCGCAAACTGCAGAAGAAGCTTCCGCAACTAGTTTTACGCAACGTTCCACTGCCTGTGTGTGGCATGGATACTTTGGAAAGTCGATCACAGGGGCAGCACCAATGGCAACGAACATCTTAATGTCATTTTCTGAAATGTCTGTGAGAACAGGTGGTTCAGTAATTACAGTTTTTTGCCAGTCTATGAGATCAAAGTAGTCTTCCGCATTGAAATTCAAGTCTGTAACAATGAATTGCCGTACACCTTTACCTCCAGAATTCTGTGATCTTGCTTTCAATATGCGGCGCAAGCCAAGCTCACGAATGTGTTTTCTGTGATCCGTGACCATGCACAACAGTATTTTTTCTGGATGTGCAAAGAAAGCATTACGAGATATGACTGGATCAACGATGGCTTTGTGTTCCTGTGACAGATAACGTGACTTCATAATGGTGTGTAAAACGTGTTTTGCACCATCTTTGCAAGAGCAATTGATCTTTATGGCAAACCACATTGGAGCATATACTTTGATGATGTAAGTCACAATGGTTGTCAAATTCACTGAAGGTTCCTTGGTTGAGACATATAGTCGAAGAAGCCGGTTAGCTGTTGTAAGCCATCTAGCATGAGGTATTGCACCTGGATCTTTTCGTGACAACTCCATTCAACATTTACCTAGAATCACAGCCTGACACATGTCGTACAGATACCTTTGGTCAGTACTAAGATCCACATCATTTAATTCTGGCAATTCACCGTCAATGGCTTGAAATACAGCTACGGGCAGTTTTTCACAAGATACCAGTTGCCTGCCTAATGGACCTGAAAATGCTCGTGGTCCAGATGTTGCCCCATCTATATACTTCAGGAGATGTCTTAAAGGCAACTCATTTGCATGAAGCTGGCAAACCAGCCACTGCAGCGGTTTCTCTAGTTCTTGCTCGAGCAACCGTATTGTATCGCCAATTCTCCCAGTATTAGCATTTGTTCCATCACAACCAATGGCTACTAGTTTATCCAAAGATTTGTATCTGTCTTTCAAGAAGGTGATTATGCTGAGTTTCGCATCTTTTGCTGTTCCTGATAAGGGAGCAACATGTCCGATATACTTAGATCCGGGTTCCTCAACCAACGACAAATGTTCTTCCATTACCTTCCTTTTGTACCACCGAGAACCATGTTTCATTATTGTTATTGTGCTGTCCTTTCTTCCATCAAAATACAAACTTCGTACAACGCCATCGAGATCGGTTTTTTGGATTGATTGTCGTTTGGCTTGACGTGCTCTTCTAATTTTGCTGCGATCGATAACACTTGGTGTTTCTTCTTGTGTTATTACACCGAAATCTTGCAAGACTGCTGATGCGATAGCTGCAGCAGCTCTATCGGAGACTTGGTGACGATCGCAAGCTCTTGCAAGTGTCGGAAGATGTACTTTCAACCTTTTTTTCTTCGGTTTCAGACTATTAGGTGTTTGATTTGATTTTCTATTATGGTTGCCTCGGACTTCGCTTAACGGAATATCATCATCTGAATCTGATATTGTGATGTGCTTATCTTTCAGTTCTGATAATGTTATGTTATCATCAGCCTCTGGATCCGATTCAGGTTGAGAATCATAGTTTTGCTTGGTGGCTTCACAACTATCAGCAAACATGATATGCCTCTCTGCTCGTTCCTTTTCTGCCCTTTTTCGCTTCAGATTTCTGTTTATCTTCTTTGTTGTAGCAATGTCAACTCTGCCAATGAACATTATTCTCAAATTCCGCTGATCATTGAGAAAAATCTGCTCACCAGCAGGAACCTTACAGAGCTTGTCGCATTTGCAAAGGTCGAATTTGCACTTGCATGCCGCAATGTCAAACAAACTGGTTTTTCTCGTTATTCGTGGATTTGAAGTTTTAAAAGTTTGGCTCCTACCATTATGAACTATACATTTTCAGAAACTACATGAAAAAGACTTCAAAAATTCAAATTCTGAAGTTTGAGAGATTTGCCAAATCTTTGGTAGCCCATTTCAAATATGTGACCAAACACCAATTTTCATGTCCGCTAAAAATTGGTCCTGAACTTCAAATCGTTTGGGGAGCATCAAAACCAAGAACAATATCATTTAAAAATTTTCACAGCACTACTGATATCCAATGTCAAGTTTCTCAACCTATTACTTGTGGAAATTTTAAAAAAAAATTTGACGCTCCAGCCTATTGCACATATTAAATCCACACAATCAAAGTCTAACCCACAGTTATTTTCAAAAATTCTCATGCTGGCTAATGATTGCACTAAAGTCAAATTCAAATTGCTTATTCAGAGAGCAAACAAGACAGTTCAAAACATCAACATGACCATGGGCGGAATTTACATGTATAAGGGGCTATGGGGGGGCTCATGCACAGGCGCAGAGACATGCACAGGCTGGTCAGTACAGACCAGTGGAGAGAGTCGGGGGGAGAGAGCGTGGGACACATATGGGTATTGACCCAGGTTGTCCTTCGTGCCTCTCTCCCAATATTCTCTTCATCAGACAAGGTGGTCTAGCTGCTCCAAGATGTTAATGGTATGGAGCAGGCCTGCTGACCGGACAGGTTGAAGATGGGCAACATGACGCGAGACAGACTCAAACAGAGAGCGGCGCCGGACACCTACGGGCGTTTAGCCCAAGGATTTCGATGATGATGATGAGGGGGGCTCAAGCTCCCCAAGAAGGCCCACATTCAGATTTTTTACCATTGTAATCAAGACAATTTATATAGCATCGTCGGTAACAAGCTACTTGTAGGATGCTTTACCAACATAGCCCAATTATATTATTGTCAAAGTTTAGCATAAATGCAAACTGCCCGGAAACAGGTGCAGCTTCAACTGTTTTCTTAAAGGAGATTGAGTTTTTATTTCTTGATTTGATGCTGGAAGACTGTTCCAAGCGCGTGGGCTAGCGACCCAAAAGGCACGATCACCCGCTTCATTTTTTTGCCGGGACGGATACGTCGGCGGTCTTGGACGACCGCAGACGTGACCTACAGTAACTAGGATCGTCTGCCAGCGATCTGATGCTGTCCACGAGGTAGGGTGGTGCGCGGTTGTTCAGTCATCTTGTGCATCACAGTGCAAAGTTTGAACTTGATGCGCTCGCCTTTCCCAAGTCACTGAAGCTGGTCTCGGATCGCGGTAGAAAATTTAATATGGTCGAACTTATTTAATCGCAGGGCTAGGCGAGCAGCAGCGTTGATGACCGCCTGAAGCCGAATGATACAGCGCCGTGGCAGGCTAGCTACGGCCTTGATTGCAGGTATCAATTCGGCTCAGGATCAAACTTTGCACCAGATGACGTGTCACGTCTTGTGTGAGAGAGCGAGACAGAGATCTCAGCTGCCTCAGTATTGCGAAGCTGGTTCGCACAACATTACTCCAGTAACACTGGACAACAAATTTGAACGTGTTTGCTACTGGAAAAACTTAAGCTGTTTCTTATAAATTATGGCCTGCTGAATGCAGTGGTGTTTTTGTTTTTCTTGTAGCACCTCAGGTTTTTGAGAAAACTGAAAAATTTAGTTTTGGCACACATTTGCAATTGCACACCTTTTAAAAAAAAATATATATGCGATTATGGACATTTCAAAACAATGGACTTTTCAAAGAACTGTCACTGTCCGGGAAAAATGGCATGCCTTATGAGATTTTCAACTCGATGACCAAAAAAGGTCATCAACTGTCTTGGGCCGAGAAATTTTTGTAGCCCCCCAAGATCGGCAACCAAACTCCGTCCATGAACATGACAAAATAAGCGTATGCATTGAACATCAAAAGCTAAACAACATCAAATATAGTCCTAAGGTTAGAGATCCCTGTGAATGGGTAAACCGGAAAGGGAGTAAATCTGAGCCATCCCGCTAGCCTGGCCAACCACAAACAGGAATTTATATCAAAATGGTGCAGATAGTGAATTACTTCATAAGTGGAATGGAGAAAAGAGGCATAAGCTAGGAGAAAGTAGTAGAGATAGGCTAAGTCATAAACATAGGGTCAAGACAAACGTTTTGAGGCTTTGTGTGCATTTTCAAGACTAAAACAGATGAGATGAGGTTGGAATTAGAAGTGAATATGATTGTAGGCTGAACATGTCCACCACAACAAGTAGTGCAATAAATTATGTTTAACAACAATAATCGTTAACAGTCAGATGCCAATGTTAACATAGTATTATGTCCAAAGGGAGATCCAGACAATCATGAAGGCAACAATATAATTAAATTTAATGGGCTTAGCAGACAGTAATGAAAACAATTGCTATTAATGAGCTAGATAATGAGCAGATAGATAAGGAAATCGATTATTAACCACAATAAGTAGCAGAAAATTATGTTAACAGTAATTATTGACAGCCATGTGCCAAAGCAATCACCTGTTTTAGAAGGAAGTTCTAGACAGGGAGGCTATAAAATAATTTTGAAGAGACAACCTGGTGAGCATAGGCTAATAGAACCTTGTTATCTATCATAACTCATTTGACATGTACATGTAAGTCAACAATAATATTTAGTGCATTCTAGAAAACTCCAATTCTACATGCACAACAGTAGTTGCGACTCACTTTATCGTCAGATTCGCTCTCTCGGAGTCTTTGCCAAGCGCCCAGTCACAGTCAAAATGACTCCTGTATTGCTGCTAAGCGATGAAGTTGAAATTTTCATCACAGTACAAAGATACATAATATGTATGGCCAGCAACGCAGGGTCCCTGTGAGCGCTGGCGGGACCAAGGCAGCCAAGGCGATATGGTCGGGCCTGTTCATCGAGGTGCAACGAGGCATGCACCAGGCCTGCTTGTCGCCGATGTAAAGAATGCTATTTATATTCTGATATACACTATTAACCAGCTCGGTGAAGGAAAGGCTGTCACGAAGGCAGCCTTAAACGTTATTTTAATAATATGTTCCTTATTCCCCACCCACTGCGATAATACTATGGCGATTAGGATGTTATAAACAATATAAACTGTTACGTAGAATTACCCTGCGATTTAACTCAGAATCTCAAACTTAAATTGACAAGAGAGATGGAGTAATAATAATATTTTTTTTCTTTAATGAAATGCTTACAAACGCACCGCGTTGCACATGAACAAGTTATGCAGTAATCTGAATTAACATCAAACTTCACAACTAACAAAACATACAGCCTGCAATACACGTCGCAAATAGCAGCATTCGAAGCATATTCGTTCCAGGGTCGCAACTCGTTATCTTTCGCTCTCTATACCAGCGTGTCATCCAATGCGCTACCGAACCCTCCAAGGCTTCTTCCGTAAGCAATCGGAAGCAAAGGTCAAAGCTGGCATTTATATCGGATCACAGATAGGCCTAAAGAAAATTTTCCAAGCTGTTCACTATGAAGGAGAAAGCGACTAGGAACGTTGAAGTGGCGATGAACAGAGTGCAGTGGAGAAACTGCGTTGCCCGATGTGCAGATATGTATGCATGGGAAGGACTAAGATAAGATAAGCAATTATTTCGATTTCAACGGTGTCTGCAGTAATAAAATTATCATGACTATTATTCCTGGCGTATATCGTCAACACCTTTTTTAGCGTTAATACATGTGGTATAAAAAATCCATCTTGAAGAATATTTTTAATTGTATGAAAATTCGTAGCAATTCATGAAGGAAGGTCTCCCAGCTCCAATACAAGTTTGTCGCCGTCTATCCATTTCAATGAGGTGTGCCGATGTCCTGTTGCCCATTTCATCACCCAGTCCTCTACTAGCGCAAAACACAATGGTGACAACACACATCCTTCTCGCATTCTCGTCACAATCCGAAACCACTCTCCCACCTCTCCTCCGCGCCTAGTCGCGATTGGGATGTTATCGTAAAAACATAAGAAATCTTGAGGTTATTTTCCGGGATTGCGCAACTTTGCATAGCATATGAGGAGGCAGCAACAGTGTGGCTGGCAATAAACCCAAAGAAAACGAAGATCATGAAGGTGGGAAAGTGGAGGGAGACAGATGAGATCAGGATTGCAGATAGAAATGTGGACATAGTGGAAGACTTCTGCTACCTGGGCAGCACACTATCCGCCGACAGTAGATGTGATAAAGAGATAAGGATTCGCATTGGAAAGGCAATTGCGGTTTTTGGAAGATTATTATAGAAGATATGGAAGAGCAATGGGTGTAGCTTGAAGATCAAGACCCGATTGTATGAGACTACAGTGTTGAGCACACTTCTATATGGGGCTGAGACGTGGCCAATGACGATGGCAAATGGAAAACGACTAGAGGCGGCACATCATAGGTGGCTGAGACAAATACAACACATAATCATGGAGAGGAAAAAAGAACAAAAAAACATAAGAGAAGCGACCGGACAGGAGATAATGGAGATTGACATCAGGAAGAGGCGACTAAAGTGGATGGTACATGTAGAAATGCAGTTTCACCACTCCAAAAGCAAAACAAGCAACAATCTGGACGCCGGAAGGAAGACCTGTGGTAGAGGAAGGCCAAGGAAAAACTGGATGGAGACTGTGCGAGATGATCTGCAAGGTCTGGAGATGACATGGAACGATGCTGTTGAGATGGCGATGAACAGAGTGGAATGGAGAGACTGCGTTGCCCGATGTGCAGATCTGCAAAGGGAATGACTAAGGTCTAAGGTAAGGTTAGCCTTCTTGGCTAGTTTGGATATAAATTAGAGGGTGGGGGAAATCCAACCATTTCTTTGCTATAGATCGAGATGATAAGAATTTTAAATAAAATATGTTCAAAATCATGGGGTTCCTTGCCACACTCCCATGCGAACTCGGTAATGTCGATAACCTGAATGGATGAGATGATCAAATGGGTCACTCGCTTTCAAAGTCCAAGTCAAAAACAAGAAATGAAGGCACTGAGTCCAATCTTATAATAATTATTGTAGGTCAAATAATATCGTGTTTGTCGATACAAGTCGGCATCGAAGAACTAAATTTAAGTTAACGGTTTTCTAACACGTCCACTACTTATTTTTGCGGTATTATCATAAAATCAGGTGTCGAAAATTTAGGTTTTTTCTTCAGATATTTAATGCCGACGCTACTGGAAACCGTCAACGCAATCTCCAAACTTTTAAAGCGCCACTCGAAAGTCGAAAGCCAAGCGCGGAAACATTTTTTTTAACGACATCTTCTTAAAATTAATATTCGAACTGTTTCGAAGGTATCCAAAAGACTCCACTATAATAATCATTATGCTCACAATAACGCGCTACAATTTACGTCGCCAATCTTTGAATTCGTAATGACTTTCAAAATCGATCAATCAGTCAATATTATTTATTGCTGACAACAAATTATTCTCAAGGAATTCATTAATTCAATAATTTATATAGCGTTAGACTGAACGCGCCAAGCTGCGGTCCACCGCCGTAAATCAAAATTCCGCAGAGGTCTCCAAAAACACATTTAAAACAATTTCCTGAAAATATATATTTATAGGACTGGCATGAATGCCTGGATTAAGGAGGAGGGCGTCGCCTATGGTCTTTGTTACCACGCAGTGGAGTTAGACTGCAACTACATACGTACATACTGTTACTTCACTTCTACATTGCTATGTGTACCTTAGACACCTTTACATTAATTTTATATAAGTGTATATAAGATGTTGATATTCAGTTTTTACCTTTAGTCCTCCCGACTTCTCGTCATAAATTATTTTAAAGTAACCATTATACATCGAATCTTCGGATTTCCACCAATATTAGACAGGTATGTCAGGATTAAACCTGTGTTCGAATTTCGAAAATCGTGGAAAATTTACAATACTTTTTTATATTTACAAAATTGTTCCCTTTTCCGGTCATAGCGCATGTATACTACAATTGTTTTCTTTTCTTCTACTCGTTAGACATGTGCCGACGATGCGGCCTCAACAATACGCCTTCAAAAATTCTTCTGTCCATGCTTATGTTTTCTCTCATGCCAGTGCGTAGATCTTTCATCACTTTCACCCGTCCATGTCTTAGGATGTTCTCCTCTACTTCTACTTCAGTTTAGATTGTCATCCTTGTAACAATTGCTCAGAGCCAACAGTAATGCTGTAATATGCCAAACAAATTTATGTCGAGAGCAACGGTCTCTGATGTCATAGGTCGTCGTCAAATCTTGAT
This sequence comes from Lumbricus terrestris, assembly GCA_949752735.1. Lineage (NCBI taxonomy): Eukaryota > Metazoa > Annelida > Clitellata > Crassiclitellata > Lumbricidae > Lumbricus > Lumbricus terrestris. Next base: position 10,080,103 of record OX457049.1, read on the forward strand.
CGATCTTGATTCATCCATCTATCAATAATAACTAAATGAGATAAATTCATTCCACTACCTCAGTTATTACTACTGCAGCTACTATTGCACGAAATACAATTCTGTTCGGACACAGTGCGCAAATGGTCAATTTTGCAACAATCAATGACATAATTCAGATGAAGATGGCCACTAAATTGGATTCGCTCAAGATTAGTTCAGCCTCGTTTCTTCGTTTCATTCCGATATCATCAGCAACTTATTCCGACAGTCTGGAGACCTCATCAAAACAGTTACCGTTGCAGTAATCGGCGTGGCCAAGGTCACCGTTTCCAATGATATTGTCGCAATGAGAAGACTTTCGCAGTAACCATCACGAAGATAATCTTTTCCACCTCTGACGTTTCCATGACGGCTATCTTCGTCGTGGTCACCATGACAACCGGTTCCATCATCACCGTCACAATGCTCAAAACTTCCATCTTTGCCGTTCGCTTTGTTGACTGTAGAATGTTTCAGCAAGGCTTAAATAAAATGTTGCGCCCTTGCACACCTGGAAAACGAATTCAGTTCTCGTTAGAAATGCAACTGAAGCTTAACGAAATAGTCAAATATTCCCTTCTCACTACAGTTGAGCCTCAAAGGTGTACTAGCAGCATTGAACAGCAATAAAAAGAACTTTTAGTTGTCACTGCAAGGGGACTTCGCAATGGCATTTTGTTTCTGATCTCACTTCGCTGGGGTACGCTGGGGTACGCCAACATTCGATTTCTTTACTTCGGGGTAAAATAAAAATAAAGTCTGAGATCCGCTCATCTAGACTTCACCCTATTATGACGAACGTCGTTGTGTCATGAGAGTTCCTTTCGATTGAAACTTTGTTGCTATCGCGGCATTTATTAGACACCTCTAAATTGTTATTTTTGAAGTAATAAATCAATAAATTGCTGAATCTCACAAACGACTATGTTATCATTAGGTTGGCCGTTAAGGTATCTGAAAACAATAAATTATACTTGATAATTAAAAGATCGAACACTGTTCCGGAAAAGACCGTTTTTATGGCGTTGCCCATCCGGCTTCCGCGAAAGAGGCAGGAACGGATCTGAGGCTGTTTAGTGTTAGCTCTCTTATAAAATCGACTATTGCTAAACTTCCGCTGACATGAACGGTCATTCTACTAGAGTCAGAGAACAACTTTGTAGTAGACAAGTTAGTGACTCGGGTGGCTCTAGGCAGATAGTTGGCTGGAGCCGACGCCGATCCGTGAGCAGAAGGGCAGCATCCGGGGTGGTCGGTCGCCACATTGTATGTAACTCGGGACAGGATTTTTCACTGATAGGAGTTTACATATGGTTGAAATCGGGTTCACTGAACATTAAATAATCTCAAATACCTGACGCGATTGATTACTTACGACACACACATTGGTATAGTTAAATGAAAATGCAAACGGCTGCACTATAGATCATTGGTCAAAACATAGATATCAATCTAAATGCAACTTGTACATTCTGAGAAACCACTGTCTTATATGTTGTGATGCTCTGGAGTGAAGTGGCTACGTCTGCTCGATTGTGAGTTAGGCAAAGAGCAGTATAATAGTACACATCCAAGGCAGAGTTTTTTCCGACATTATATAACTCCACATGCGACCACTGTTCAGCTGAAATATTTTGAGTAGAGTCGTCATAGCTGCCATCTGGCATTAAAACGTTGCATCCGTCCGAGTGAATCCGAACTCTGACAGAACCAGTCCTAAGACTGACAAACGGTGAAGGGCGACGCTAAGGACATCTGTTGTCTCACAGTGACTTTAAACTGAAACTATTACTGCTACTGTTGCTGCATACAATCATTATCGAAAATTCCAAGTATGGAATGGCAGTGTGTACAGATGGCGCTTAACCAGTGGCGGCGCCAGGATTTCAGTTTGGGGGGGGCTAAAGTGGGTAAATCGTCTAAATTTTTTATTTTTATATGTGAGAAAAAATGGATGGCCTTTTTTAGGGGGGATTAACCCCCCTTAGCCCCCCCGCGCCGTCACTGCGCTTAACTATCAAGACCACACGTGATATTGAAACATCATACACATTAAGCCATAAAATTTGTTTTTGGTATCCAAATACGTCGTGGATTTGGTGAGAACTTGATCAACGACCCTAAAATAAAGAAAAGCACGGAAAAGATAATGAAAACGTTGCACACCTCAAAACCGAATGATAGCGACCAAATAAGAAGGACATCGGATCAAACAAAATTGCTAAACTCAAAATAACGATCTAGCATTTAAAGATGTATACGGTGTTTCAACTAAAAGATATCGTTTCATAAAACTGTACTTTAATTGAAAACTCAATGAACAGTAACTCTTGCGGTGTGCCTGCATTCCCTCATTCGAAACCAAGCATCCTGTGTTTGTTCGTCGGTCAATCCATCCATCCATCCATCCATCCATTCATCCATCCATCCATCCATCCATTCATCCATCCATCCATTCATCCATCCATCCATCCATCATCCATCCATCCATCCATTCATCCATCCATCCATCCATCCATCATCCATCCATCCATCCATCCATCCATCCATTGTATAAGCTCGTATGAAATCTCTGTGACGTTAGCCATACATTTGCGGTGCCAGTCCAAATATTCAAAAAGTAAGAGAGCGATGCATAGGCAGAAAGGATATACCGTAACAAATGGATGGATCCGATTTGACCAGGGTCTATGACAACAGAGGTCGTTACCCTGGACATAAATTTGCTCGGCGTATTACATCACTTAAGAGCTTTTAAAATAATAATTATTATAACGTCCCTATAACTATTTTTAAAGGTGTCCAAATTGATACATTCATTTTCATACCATGAAAGTGCTTGTCGATATCTTACTCCTATCAGATCTTTGGCGTTGACTTGAAATTAGCAGATTGTCTGGAATTGGTGGTGCTTTTGTAATCACTCTGCGGATAGAAAGGCCTTCGGCGACTTCATTCCCATTTTTATTTATTTGTAGTCTTTCGTTATCTTAATATTCGTAGAAGGATTCTGGTGGGAGCTCAGCTGCATTTGCTTCGCTGATTGAAGACCTTTCTCTGTTCATGAGAGCGATTCTAGATAGCTCTGCAGTGAGAACGCTTTGCAAATGTTCATTTCAAATTACATAAGATTCGAATAGATCAGGTTAACCCTGTGACGTTCTTGGGGTGCATTTGCACCCCTAGTCACACTTTGTTCCTTTGTTTCACCCAGAAGGACTCATGATATGATGCCTACATTTTATGACTTTTCCTTATTTATGAGGATGCACTTAACACTATTTGCGCATAATTGTACCCCTCAACATTTCTGATTATTTTGAGGTTTATACATTGCGGTCCTCGGGGTGCAAATGCACCCCATGTGTTATATTGCGGCATTTGTAAGTCAATTATCTAACTTATCATATCAATATCTATGGACTCATTTCTTAGATTACATATTATTTGTTGCCAGACAGGAAGCGCGTATATTTATAAGAGATAGCAATAATGGCGACTAGAAAAAAGATAGGCCTAATATTCGATTTTTTTTACCGCAGAGCAGGCAAGAAAGCTTATATTAGAATCAGAAAGTCAGTCATCACAATCGGATGGTGAAGAACAGTTTTAGTGATGATTCCCAGACAAAGTGCACTCTAGTTCGAGAAAAACCCGATAATGACAGATGTGGTGAAGACAATTCTTCTGAAGACAACGTTAGTGACACGGAGCAGCTGAAACGGGCCGATGATGGATCCTCGCAAGATTCAGATGATGACATAGCAGGAACACAGCCTGTGTTTCGTCAAGCCTCCCTCGATGACGAAATGGATTTGATTGCAACTCATCTGCATGTACGAGTCAAAAAATGGAAGGGAAGTTTGGCTGAAGACTCCTTGTGTGTCAACCGGACGTCAACCCAGTCGAAATGTGATGAAACAGGTACCTGGACTAACCGGATACGCTCGAAGAAATGCAGAAACAATAATTTCAACGCTTGAATTACACATAACAAAGCATATTTCACGCACCATATTGAAAATGTCTAATAAGGAAGGTGCTCGAGTGTTTGGTGATGAGTGGACCCCTATTGGCGAAGATGAGTTCAATGCGTACATGGGCCTGCTGTATCTTGCAGGTGTTTACAGAAGTAATGGGGAATCTGTTGAAGAATTATGGAATCCTATGGATGGACGCAAGATATTCCGAACCGTTATGTCTCTCAAGCGTTTCAAGGCCATATCTAAAATTCTTCGTTTTGATGACAAAGAACCCAGAGAATCGGGACTTGGGCGAAACAGAAGAGATAGACTGGCGCCAATTATACGTGACGTATTTGAATCGTGGGTAGCCACACTCTCACAGAGTTTCATTCCATATGGAAACGTCATTGTGGATGAACAGCTTGTGGACTTCAGAGGTCATTGTCCCTTTCGACAGTACATGAAATCAAAAACTTATTGGATATTCTGCAATATTGCTTTTTAATCTGTATGCCTTACACTAATCAGTGTTACAATAATATTGTGTTGTTCAGAAAACTTTCAAATAGTCGTGCTGTAAAAGTGTACATTTTTCGATATGTTGCTTTGACGCCATGTCATGACGTCATATGACGTAATAAATTGTCTTAGAATTTACTTGAATAAAATTACTTTGTCTGTGCTCCAATTATTTATAGTATTATATGATTCGTTTGATTCAAATACATCTAGAATACATTGGGGTGCATTTGCACCCCCGAGACCTTGAGTGTAGGCCAAGGTAGCGAAACCTTCTGAGGGTTAAATAAAATTAGTTTTGATCAACAAGACCATTCAGAGCATTGAAGCATTAGGCGAATGTGTGTGATTTTATATAGGCTATGTTGTAATATTTATAGGTGTCTAAACCTCAAGGCAATCGAAGGTTTTTGCTGGTATATATGGTGATTACTTTATTAATTCGAGCAGAAAAGTCTTCTGTGCATAATAATATTGATGACGACGGAATTTTCGATTCTACTTACTCAGCAAATACTTCAGATAGGCAGTCATATACATGAAGGACCACGTGTCTTTATTGGTAGGTTTATTATAACGGAAATATTTTATCCAACGCATCAGCAAGGAAGTTTTAGAAGGAGGAAAAGGACTCCTCAGTTCAGTTGCATGTTAGAATGAAATTCCAATCATGCATGGATAAAAATTCCGGTGCTATAATTTTAATTCACCCGAATTAATTTCGGAATTATTTCAGTGACGCGCATACCCGCTTTTATCAATCCGACTTCTATTTAGATAACAAATATTTTTCATCTGCCATTTATTCAAAACATTCGTTGCATCTGTCCAGATTCTATTTAAGTAGCAATAGTTGCTTGTTTCCATCCAGCTTCCATTTAAATAGCAATTATGTTTCATCAATCCAGCTTGAATTTACTCAAGTACATTTTCAACGAACCAACTTCCATTTCCGTAAAATGATTTTGTGTAAACACAACTTGAAGACTCTATTGTACATGATACGCATACATCGCCACTGAAATAAATCAATTCCGATGACTTAAACCTATAGTACCAAAATTCTTGCATCATGAAGTGCAATGCACAGGTCCTGATCCGTCACTCACACATTGACCGATCGCCTATTTCAACGTCATTTAGATCGTCTGTTTCAATGTTGGATCATCGAATGCATGGAACGATCAGAATAACTCGCTGGATCAGATGTCATTGCAACGGTTTTATGCTTTGTTTTGACCATTGAGTCTTTGCGATATATTTCCATTTTTTCCTCGACAGTTTCATATTCTTTCAACGCATTTTATTTCCCGGAGTTTCCGGCCTGAAACCGTACCGTACGTTTCTCGGAAATTGAATAATCGTTGCATTGATAACTTATTATCGCGTAAAACTGTTTTAAAGGTGTGTAATATATGTTCTTTTGCGCATTAATAGAAGGTTATCGACATATTGCAGTCTCAGCGCTATAATTATATAGATTCAAAGATACGAAACACCAGCGTTACCTCTTGGTGGTTGCTGGCAGTCATGATTCGCCTAACGCTCCGCCGTCGTCACATACGCCATAACGAAGACCTGCAGCCAGGGTGAGCCAATCAGCTGTTTTTGTGACATAAGGAAATCTTCCAAGGGACGAACCTCGTATATCCTGGGCGGGAGAGAGGTTCAGCTGGATAAATTCTGTCAAGTGAATGGCCTGAAAAAAGCCCTGAGTCAAGCAGCTGCCACTCCTCAAGCAGACAAAGTCATGAATACCAGATTTAATAGCCAACTGGAATGAGGTCTGGACTGTTGGGCGGCCATTGATCTCCAGGGTCAGGAGATGGTCTAAATTATGTCTACGGTCATGTGTCTGACAAGGAGGACATTTTGAACACCAGCTGTATAGCTGAACTTCATGTCTTTTTGGCAATGTACACTGGAAACTTCCACCGGCTAAACTCCTTTGATCATTTTCGACTGAAATAGACAATACTTATTCAAGAACAGAATGTAAATTCTTTAGAGTATAACTATTTCTAATCTTGACAGGGCTCTGGTCTTGTAAACCATGGGTCATGAGCTGGGTCAAACTTTATTGGGGGAAGACAGTGATACTACATGTAAGACAATTCATTTAGACGGAGGAACAGAGGTAACGGCCCGCTATTCAGAGGGTCCACTATTCCGAATATCCACTATTCCGAATATCCGCTATATTTTGTTCGTTATCCTTGTGGTTAGGGTTACAGTGGGTTAGGGTTAGGGTTGGGGTTATAGGGTGGGTTAAGGTTGGGTGGGTTAGGATTAGGTTTAGGGCTATATGGTTAGGGTTAGGGTTGGGGAGGGTTAGGGTTATGGTTATGGCTTGGGTGGGTTAGGGTTAGGTTTAGGGTTAGGGTTCGGAATAGCGGACCTTCGGAATAGTGGACCCTCGGAATAGTGGACCCAAACCGGAACAGATGGGTTGGTGATGCACGAGAGTATTGTAACCAGTGACGATATCATTGGTCTATCAATAGACAAATTTAATAAACATGGAAATGTAGCCCCACGTTCCCTCTATAATTTGTGTCTCTTCATATTAGACGACGGACAAAATACAGCCGACAATCTTGGTGGTTCAGCATCCACCCCTTGTACCTCGGACATATCGGATATAACTTTTGAACGGTATGGAGTATCATGACAAATTTTACGGAATTATTTACCTCAAACTGTGTGCAAATGAACCCTCTACACAGGGGCGGATCCAGGGGGGGGGCCAATCCGGCCATGGCCCCCCCCATTTCAAATCACCATGGGACGTGGCCCCCCCCATCCATGGTGGCCAAAAAAAAATTCAGGGTGTCAGTCATGCACAGGAGAATTAATGTATAAATGTAATTAAAACCTATAATAAAAATACTGTGTAAATGTAATTAAAATCCAATCTAAGTCTCTCACGCAATTGCATTGTCTTTATATAAAGCATCGAAATGAAACAATCTTTCAACAGTATCCAACTATGATTTATGGCATGGAATGTATGTTATTCGCGAAGCAGGACGTTTTGGCGCCGCCGTTTTGGCGCCGGACGTTTTGGCGCCGCCGTTTTGGCGCCGCCGTTTTGGCGCCGGACGTTTTGGCGCCGGAATTTTTTTCTCCTTCATTCTAAAGTATAAAAATTATCAAATTGTAGGTAATTTTAGGCGGTTCATTTACGCACATTTTGAGTTAAATTTTGTGATGATATTCCACGCCGTTCAAAAGTTATGCCCGAAATAGCTCAGAATGTATGTTCGACGTACACTCCTCACTTGATCTGAAAGGGTCAAAGCTTGTTTTTATTCGTATCAGGTAATACCACAATTAAATTTCATTGGAGCTGGATTGCTGAAAATGTTCTTCCTTAAACTGGTGTTGCATTGATAAACAATCCAACTCCGATTTAAGCAAAAGTATGTTTGTCTGTGTTCAAAAATCTGATGTTAAGTATTTTTTGTCGCAATGTAATATAACTTCCTTAATTGTTATATGGTATGGCAGTGAGTATAGTCAATGTGGTCACATGATGTACATGTAGTTAAGCTTTTGAATAATAATTGTTGCAATCGTATCTGGCATTCAATAAAATCAGAAAACTGCCGCTAAATTAGAACATTAGCCGGGTATCCGGCAGGGCTTTTTTAACGTGCAGCTATACACAAAATGTGCATTTGTAATCGAATTTGTGCATTTGTAGAAGCACTTACGTACAGTTAAAACTAGCCAAAATATCATTGTCCTCCCTTTAGAAGTAATTTACCATTGGTTCGAATTGTTCATTATTGCAATTATAATAAAAAGGTGTCCCACTGCAAATGTGTGCCAACACTAAAGAAGGTGTGCAATTGATAATTTTTGCCAACACTAAAGAAGGTGTGCTATGGCCAATATTTGCCAACACTAAAGAAGGTGTGCAATTGCCAATTTTTGCCAACACTAAAGAAGGTGTGCTATGGCCAATTTTTGCCAACACTAAAGAAGGTGTGCAATTGCCAATTTTTGCCAACACTAAAGAAGGTGCGCTATGGCCAATTTTTGCCAACACTAAAGAAGGTGTGCAATTGCCAATTTTTGCCAACACTAAAGAAGGTGTGTAATTGCCAATTTTTGCGAAACCTAAACAAATCCATTGGTTCGAATTGTTCATTATTGCAATTATAATAAAAAGGTGTCCCACTGCAAATGTGTGATAACACTAAAGAAGGTGTGCAATTGCACAACTTTTTTGTACAACAGCAGTGTGCTTTAAAGCATCATTATTTTACTTGCACACCTTTATATTACAATTGCAATAATGAACAATTCGAACCAATGGATTTGTTTAGGTTTCTAAAAAATTGGCCATAGCACACCTTCTTTAGTGTTGGCAGAAATTGGCAATTGCACACCTTCTTTACTGTTGGCACACATTTGCAGTGGGACACCTTTATATTACAATTGCAATAATGAACAATTCGAACCAATGGATTTGTTTAGGTTTCTAAATAATTGGCAATTACACACCTTTTTAAGTGTTTGCAAAAATTGGCAATTACACACCTTTTTAAGTGTTGGCAAAAATTGGCAGTTGCACACCTTCTTTACTGTTGGCACACATTTGCAGTGGGACACCTTTATATTATAATTGCAATAATGAACAATTCGAACCAATGGATTTCTTTAGGTTTCTAAAAAATTGGCAATTACACACCTTTTTAAGTGTTTGCAAAAATTGGCATTTGCACACCTTCTTTAGTGTTGGCAGAAATTGGCAATTGCACACCTTCTTTAGTGTTGGCAAAAATTGGCAATTGCACACCTTCTTTAGTGTTGGCACACATTTGCAGTTGCACACCTTTTTATTATAATTGCAATTATGGACATTTCAAAACAATGGACTTTTTAAAAGAACTGTCGCTTTTGTCTTTAATACACCATATTCATTGTTGTCACTAAAGTCTGTATTTCCTCGATCTATCGTGCTAAAATCTTATGTCATCTTAAAGTTCTTATTTCTATACTAAGCTAAATAGGCCCAGTCTTAGCGGGACTTTCTCTCTTTGGTGGGCCTGTTTTTTTCAATCATTCGATGTGACATCCTCTGCTTTGATCGCTTGTACTTTATTAATCTGCTACCTCACATGTCTTATAATTTGTTATTAAATAAAGCATTTGTTTAAAAAATCCAGCTTCTATTTCACCGGCAAAAAATCTCCTTTCAGTTTATTGTTCAAGCATTCGTCGGAACTCCCGCCGCTTTTTCGCATTTAAAAGACTCTTCATCGAGCTTACAAATCTCAAGCGTTCTTTTCTTGATCATATCTTCCATTTCTCATGCGTTCGCTTAATAAATCCAGCTCCAATTAAACCAGGAATATTTTCATCGATCCAGCTTCAATTAACGCAACAACAAGCCGTACACTCACTTTCTGTTTCAGCAAGGATTTCGTCAATTTGTTTCACGCGTCGTATACACTGAACCGGAAATAGACTGCAAAACCCAAATGTTATTGCGCAATGGCGGCGCCAAAACGGCGGCGCCAAAACGGCGGCGCCAAAACGGCGGCGCCAAAACGGCGGCGCCAAAACGGCGGCGCCAAAAAGTCACGTACCGAGTGTTTGGGATGTAATTTATTTTTTGCAGATGCCAAAAAAATTTCAGGGCGAAACAAGTTAAGTTTTGAGTTTAGTCTATATGTGCAAGAAAATGCGGTGAATGATAACACATGTTTACTCCTAGTTTTTATTTATATCTTACTATATTTCATTCAGTAGTGGGAAGTATTTTATTTATTCTAGTCTTAAAAAGTCATCAGTTTTTGGGATGCTAAATTGAACACCTTTTTTTGAAAATTTCGCACGAAAGACTAAAAAGTCATCGCTCTTTTTAGGCGAAAAATTTAACACCTTTTTTAAGATTTCGCACGGATGACTACAAAAGTCATCAGTTTTTTGGGATGCCAAATTGAACACCTTTTTTGAAAATTTCGCACGGAAGACTAAAAAGTCATCGCTCTTTTTAGGCGAAAAATTTAACACCTTTTTTAAGATTTCGCACGGATGACTACAAAAGTCATCAGTTTTTTGGGATGCCAAATTGAACACCTTTTTTGAAAATTTCGCACGGAAGACTAAAAAGTCATCACTCTTTTTAGACGAAAAATTAAACACCTTTTTTAAGATTTCGCACGGATGACCAAAAAATTTCATCAGTGTTTTGGGAAGGAAAATTGAACACCCTTTTTGAAGATTTCCGGCGGATTACTTAAAAAAGAACATCTAGTTTTCGGGAAAGAAGTTTTTAAGTAAAGTCTATATTTATTGAGACCTTATGGCACTCTTACAAGCACTGAAAAGTACAGCTAATTTGTTAAGATAACAGCTTAAAATGCTACCATTGCAATGTGAAAATTCAAAAAGTTTCTGGTGGGGAGGGGCATATCCCCTCCCCACACCCCTGCCCTACCACTCTCGGCGCTGCGCGCCTCATGATTGTCTTCAGACGGTCAATTATCTACCCCTCCGAAAACCTCAATTCCCCCAGAGGTGGGGGCTAAATTAAACTCTGGTTTCGGCCAAAAACGACTAAAAAAGTTCATCAGATTTTTCGGCGAAAGATCAACGAAAAAATTTCCGACCCCAGCCCAAAAATTTTTTGGCCCCCCCCTTCGAAAATTCCTGGATCCGCCCTTGCCTCTACAGCTATCTAAAGTGTCAAAATTTTATTCCAAACAAAGCAGATATTATTTATGAAAACCTAGGGTGGCAACCGCCTTCTTCCTTGGTAGCCCGAGGGTTAAACTAAAACCAAAAAGGCTGATGTTCAGAACCTGTCATCAGTTCTTTATACCAAAAGATGTCGTTTTCAACTATTGGAATGATACTCGCAAGATTGGTGCAAACAACACCTTTTAAACGTTTTCAATCTATGCTATATAAGCTTTGGATGCAACAGCTACAATGTATAATAGGGCTTCATTCTGGTTAGATCGACTGCATTGCAAGAACAATTATTGCTCAGAGTTGAAAGTGGCGTTTGTTAAATAATTCATATCACTGCTACTATAACTACCACTGCAACTACCATTTTAAGATTATACCGGTATACCATTCTGCTCGGACAGAGTGCACAAATTTTCGACTGAGCATCACAATAACAGCATTGAAATGAAGATGAGCACTCAATTGGATTCGCTTCAGTTCAGTTCAGTCCAGCCTCCCAATCATCTCTTCCAAACATCTTTGTTTCATTCCGCATCACGAACTCATCATCCACTTGTTCCAACCGTCTGCAGACATCATCATCACCACAGTCACCGTTGCAGCCTTCGGCGTTGCCATGGTGACTGTTGCCGACGATGTTGTCGCCAGGTTCTTTTCGCAGAAGTCCTCACCAAGTTAATTTAAACACCTCTGACGTTTCTATGACGACTCTCTTCGTCGTGGTCACCATGACAACCGGTTCCATCTTCATCGTCACCATGCTCAAAATTTCCACATCCATGTTTGACGTTCGCTTTTTTTAACTGTTGAATGTTACAGCAAAGTTGAAATAAAATGTTGTTCCCTTGCACACCTCGAAAACGAATTCAGGTCTCGTTAGAAATTTAACTGAAGCTTAACGGATGAGCCAAATATTCCGTTCTAACTATAGTTGAGCCTCAAAAGTGTACTAGCAGCATTAAACAGCATTAAACAAAGAAAATAACTCTTAAAATTTGCAATGCGCCCGTTCAAAAAATCTACCCAGAAGCACTCACAGCCCAACAACCGCTAAATAAATTAGATATTAGCGGTTTATAAAATGTATTGGCATCATTTCCAGGGAATAGGAAACGAAATTCCATTCCGAAAACGAAGATCCTTAATAATGTCAAAAAATAATTTGAATACGAACATGATTAGATCTGTTGTCGTTTTAACACGTCATAGATTATTAAGTAACTAACTAATTGCTTGTATTGCATTTTGTTTTGTCAATCCTATGGCTGGAAATGTGAGGAGGGAAAGGCCGAATTTATTCGATACCACATAGAGTCTTCGTTTAACCGTTATGATGGTGGACAATATTACTACAATATTGTAATAAATGTACAAAAACGTACGCTTTTGCATGATCACAAAATTCAGTTGCAATCTCAAAACGATGACGATGAACGGAGACCTCGGTTGTCCTGAACTGGAAGTGCGAGGTGACGTCAACGGCACAAAACCAGGATGATCCTGCACAGTGCATACCTCAACTATTGTTTAAAGTTAGGTTATAAATAAAGCCTTGACGCTAGAGAAACACGACTGGTTGCGAATATTGTCGTTTAACACAAGTAATAAAAATGCAATTGAAATAATTATTATTCCTCTCCCTCTAAATAATCTTGAAGCAAGGCATGGGCGACGCTAGTTACTGTAGTCCTCGCCACGATGAAGAGTCGCAAAAGACCAATTTATATGCATAATAAAGAAATAGCAAAAAGTTTATTATACGAAGAGAGGGAGGAAATAAAAGAGGTGTGTTATAGAAAGAGCGAAGATGGGAGTTTTCTGCGTCATAATAATAATAATATCACAATTTATAGTCTCAATACATTACTTACTAAAGTCATTCGGCTACATAACTAGGTCTGTGCAGGAGCGTGTGTGGATTTGAATACGCACGCGTGTGTATGCGCGTGGTGCAAGTGGTGGATAAACGAATAGGGAAACGTTAAATACAAAAAGTATGCGAACTGCTTTACTTCAGTAGAACAAATATTGCGTGTATTGATTGGAGGATCGACGAATGAATGCGCAAGACGCTTTCACACAAATTAGAAATGTCGAAGTTAAACGATATGATAGACAGTGCGCATGCTCTGTGACCCGTGTCTCTTCCGAGACAACCTCTTTTTCTCTACATCAGATCACGTGACCAATTGTATTATGACGTATTATGACGATGACGATGACGACGATCTCACCGTCAACGTAACGATGGCAATCGTGATATGATAATGATCATGATTATATGATCATCATCCTCATCATGACAATGACGCTGATGGTCATGATGATGATGATGATGACGACAATTGCTGCGACGTCGATAATGATAATGATGAGTTTGGGTGACAACACTAAGACGATGTAAACAAATTTTAGGCGTCTTTCTGGTCGACAAAAAGTCTGAATGTTAATAAAATCACAATGCCTGCTTGAACACCTTTAAGTCGAATTTTCAAAGAGATATAAATTCGATATTTCGAGCAGGTCATTTGATTTCTACGTTTCTTTGCTCAAGTCGACCGATATCCGATCTTAAATTATTGTGATTGCGAAATAATGTTAAAATATAATGTGAACAAAATCGAACAACTTTATTAGATTCGGCACAAAGTCTGGCGTCATCAAGTCAGTGACAATGGACGTCATAGTATAATTGTGACAAAATGATTTGCGCTTTCAGAGCAATTTCGCGCATAAGCTAAAACAAAATTTTGCCCTAAGATGTTGAAAAACAATGGAAACGAGGTGATGTTTTTTACACAACTCGAACACTGGTGTCACTATAAATATGTCACAGTCTTTAGAGCGTTTGTCTCTTGAGCGTCTTGCACTCGAACACAATAACAAAAACTCATGGAATAATTGCCATGATTTTTGCAATGCACTAGGAGCGCCAGTCTAGAGGATAAAGAATGAGGAGGGTGCTGCTGAATCGTCTTAGTAAAGTTGAAGCATCGTTGAACGATATGTAGCCGTCAATGTACCTTCTTGTCTTTTCTGTTTAGAGATATGAGGAAAAAACGAATTGGCGGATGAAGAATAGGAGGGCGATGAGGAGGAGGAGGAGGAGGTGGAGGAATATGTGGGTAGGGGATAAGGAGGTGGGGGACGAGGAGTGGGGGAGGAGGAGGCGGAGTGGAGGAGGAGAGGGAGGAAGTAGGAGGAGGAGGAAGAGGGGGCGAGGAGAAGCAGCATATTAGAAAAAAGTGGATTAGTTTCTGTTTAACCCTCATCCGAACAAGGGGGGTCTGGCCAGACCCCCCTCCATATATTTGCTGCATAACTTTTTTAGGAGTGATATCTTCTCAGATTGCTTTTATGACTTTGTTCCTATATTAATGAGCTACAATTAGCACCTCTAAACGACCAAATCGATTGAGTGATATGGAAGTTATAAAGATAATACTGGCCGAGACTACAATGATGACAGTTTGGACAGTGGGAGCAACGATAAAGAATGTGAATATGAAGAGATGCCAATGCCTGAAGAAAAACCTTCAGGTGTTTCTTATGATGAAAACAATGTAAAATTGAAGATGACGATAAACATGATGATGAGACTGGATCTGACAGTGAAGATAATGATGACGAAATTGTCTATACTATTGAAGCCGAGATACCAAAATTATAGGCTAAATACAAGTAAAGATCCGCATAACTTTTGGCGATCAAAAGCAATGCCAGTAGGACGTGCTCTGTTGCACAATGCAGTAAAAGAAGATTCGGAATAAAATAATACGGATACATTGAGAATACAAGATAGTTTTGACAGCACTGTAACAGCCGAGATGAAAGACATCATCATTCGACATACAAACCCGAAAGCAACAGCTAATGGACTATGTACGATAAGCTTACGTGTTTACATTTTAGGTTTAGTCCTATTCCATTATTTGTTATGGATATTTTCTAGAAAACAGTCATACTGACTCTTATCACAGGAGCATTCAGTACTAATTTTACTAATATTATGGTTTCTTTATTTTGTATTCCAAATTTTATACATAGACTAATATTGCGACGATGAACATGTAGGCCTATGACAAACCGTGACAATTAATGTAACTAAACATTTAATTTCAAATTCATCATAAAACTTATTTATATTGCATAAAGAGACTGACACATTGTTGTTTTGAGTTACTCTAATATCATCTTACAAAATTGGCACATAAAAATTACTATTTCCTATGAAAAACTCACATTAAACCGGGGGGTCTGGCCAGACCCCCCCTTGTTCAAATTAAGTTGCATTTTAGCTTGTTCGGATGAGGGTTAAGCCATTACAATGACGTTGACAAAGCAACATTATAAACAAGCAATACTTTGATAATTGCACTGTATCATACTGCGTCACTATCTTACATATGACTGTGCTTGTGCTAAACATGTAATATTTATAAATGATGCGCTAAACATCACTGTCATTGTTGCTCAGAAGCCCAGTTCAACATGACGCCACGGTAACATGTTGATAAAAAAAGATTGCTAATAAATTGCAGAAATCTTCTGGCAATTCTGACCCAGTGATGTGTGTATATTCGTTTAATAATGACATTCAATCTGACAAACCGCAGAATGATTACAGATACAGGTTATGCGAAATACGGCCCGCTTCGCACGACACACAGGTCGGCTACAACAGGTTCGGTAGCTTCAGCTGCAAACGCACTCTGAGCTACAAGCATATAAAAACATGATACATAAAACAAATACAAGACAAATAAGGCAGCCTTCAACGGCGCCAACTAAGACATAACATATAAAACAAATACAATTACAAAGCTGGCAGCCAGGAACGGCGCCTATCAGAAACTCTAGTCTACGATGTTACAGAAAGTCACAATGAGACAGACAGAGTCATCTATGGGCAAAAACGACGCCCGAAAGCAAAATCGAGTCACCACCGACGAACTCCAATGCGCGAATATTATTATTATGAGTCCTGCCCATAGTTTCTCGTCTGATGATGAGAGGTGGACCGAATTTATAGAGTTCTTCGCTAGATGTTGACAGCAGCTGCAGCGTCCCATCTCTCTTTCTTGTCCCATTCATGTATGCGGGAACGGCAATCATTCGTAAGGTGGCGGAGGTGTTGTGGCAACCTGGCATCCCTTGTGGGTGGTTCGCAATGGATCCGTCCAGTGGCGATCATCGGTAGCGTGGTCCAGACCAGACTTACGAAGTGAATTTCCATCCAAAACATCCACGAATCGGAGTCGAAAAAGTCTGGAGCGCAGTCACGATTTAAGAAGTCATCTATAAATTCGGGTGCTTTCGAGCGTCTATCGCTCAAGACACAATAATCCATCGTAGAAGCTCAGAGACCGGATCGGCGACCAACATGGCCGCCGGACCATAGAGTAGCTCTGACGACGTCATTAAAATTTTGAAGCCACAGAAAAATAAAATGGTGCTCTTACACACCTGGAAAACGCATGAAGATCTCGCTAGAAATGTTGCAGAAAGTCAAAAAGTAAACAATTGCACAGCAATCTTTTTCTTGTGCCTCAAACAGCTGTAAACAGAGAATGTTATCATCAGTGAACTGTCACGATGTTTAATTCAAGAGAGCGCTGCTGAATTATAGCTTTGCGGCCTCTGCTGTAAGACAGACTTGCACAATGTTCACCATAGAAGAGGCGTTTTATAAAATGTTTTTTCATACTTCAGAGTACATGCAGATTTGATGAGATCAGATGATCCCCTTTCTACTTGCTGAGCCAATCTGGCGATTTTATCGACTCGATGAATTTCATTAACACCGATCGCTCGTAATAAACTAACATGCAATTTCGAAATACTTGTCTTACAGCATGCATAAAATTTAATTTCTCTATCATCATAGTTTTTACTAGCATACACAAATGTTAGTGACAAAAATGATTTCGGATAAAATAATTATACAAGACATCGTTCAAGGTTGTTACATGTTTAGCGACAGTGCCATATCGAAGATGACTACTGTCGCCACGCCATTTAGGTTCCCGTGAACGGACCGTGCTATAGCCCGAGATTTTTGAATCTCTGAAATAGCCACTTCGAGAATCGAACCTCGGCCCGCACGCTCTTTCACAGAGTGAATGGCGTACATACGCGCGGCCGTCGACCTTACCGGTGTAGCCAAGCGAGCCATTTAACATCGTTCAAAGTATCTTAAACGAGAAATATACAATTGATACCCAATTTAAGGGTGTCTAAATTAGCTTTATATTGCATGATATAACATCTATTCATTTGCAAAATATATGGGGTTTATTGGGATCCTTTGGGTCCACAAAAGCTGTGTCCTATTTTTCTACATTAAATATTTCTCGAATACATTATATAAATTGTCAAATGAACCAGAACTTAACAGATGGTCATAATCATCTTGGATAATTCAGTTTTATTTGTGCAGTCTATTCTGAATTACTTTAGTTATTCACCCGGTGACAGAACTCAACATAATCGTTTTGAACATTCAATACTATTACAGTTGCTGTAGACTTAAACCAGTTTTAAGAGGCACTATTATAAAGAATAATCGGGAGTTTGATAGTAGTAAAAAAGCTAAAAGCTTTTGAGTGCTGTAATATGCCGATTAATTTTCTGTCCAGGGTAACGGCTTCTGTTGTCATAGACCCTGGTCAAATCGGACCCATCCATCCTTGATATGAGTAGTCGTTAACCAGTCGATAGCGGATACGGCGGGGTTCAAAGATGAGCGGGGGCTACAAAATCAAAACGGATCAAAGTCTTGCTAATTAAGCGCAAGGGTCATCTTGAATAACCGAATGATGTCGGCTGTGTCCGAACAAACACGTTCGCAGCATGCGTAGACATGTCGCGATAGCACGTAACAAAACATCCGAAATACCAACGATGACGACGACGATGACAACTGACTTCGTCTCTGTCACAATTCAATTTTACGATTGAACACCTTCTTTAAACTGGTATGACCCCTCTTATTAGGTGCAAAATCCATTTCTTAGTAAAAAAGCTCCTGAGTGCTGTAATATGCCGAGCAAATTTATGTCTAGGGTAACGCCCTCTGTTATCATAGACCCTGGTCAAATCGGATCCATCCATCTATCACATTCAATAAGGATCCTCTAATTTGGTGGCTTATCTCAGCTATCACTGTTCTTCTTTTCGCGTCAACCGTAAATCCGTCAAAAGATTGAAACAATAGAACAAAAGAAAGGTACTGTTTGATGGTTTTGCACAGCGTAGAGCAGATTCGTCTAGTTTTTTTGTAAAATAGAGTGTAATTGTCTGATAAGCATCATTCATTCATTCATTTATTCGTCCATCCATTCATTCATTCATTCATTAAATAAATTTCAATAGAACTACATAGACGCGCTCTCAATCCCAGCACGGCCAGATAACAACTGTTATACCTTTTGCAGTCCGTTGTCCCGTGGTGTGTCCGTGGTGTGGGACATTCCCAACATTCTGATTTGATCCTGTAGTTCACCGGGTGGACCTGCATTTAGGACTCACCCATAAGGACTGTACAGTACTGTTGTCCATCGCAGTTGACCAAGTTTGTATGTTTGTATACGCACTTGTTATAGTTCTTCTTCCAGCTAACTACTCAGAGGCGCTCCCCACAACAGCGCGGACACTATTACTTTGGAACCTGTCTGTTTTAATTCAATGATATCACTATACTGTATATAATTTTAGTTTTAATTTTCGTCAACGACTATCAATATCATTTGATGACGTTTACTATTTAATTAAGAGAGAGTATCCATTCCAATTCAACGAGTTTGTCAGCAGATAAAATGTTATCGTCCTTTAACACCCGTAACAGAAACAGAAGTAAACATCATTGAAGCAAACTTATATTCTTACACACCTCAAAAAGAAATGTAAGCTTTGTAATAAGTTCAACATTGAATCAATTGATTCTTAGAAAAAACTTCGAAAGAAGAAAGCTCTTAAGTGCTGTAATATGCCGAGCAAATTTCTGTCCAGGGTAACGGCCTCTGTTGTCATAGACCCTGGTCAAATCGGATTCATCCATCCATTGATTCTTAGTCCCAACCTCTCACAAATCGATGTCTAGAAAGTTCAAATTTATTGAAAAATAAATAATCCATTGTACGAACCATTCAAATCCATCCGTCCATCCATTTATCCATCGATCCAGCCGTCAACTAATCCACCCTTTCGTCCATCCGTTCTTTCGTCTGTTCTAGACTACACCACATAATCAGCTTACCAGATCTGCGAGTCTGAATACAAGACTCACACTGGTATGCCGAGGTTGAGAAGTTGAAGTTGAAGAATATGCTTTTTGACAACGATTATCACGATGATTATTCTTCGTATCCTTTTTTTTATCCAAGCTTAAGATTGGCTTTCACAGAATGCAAACAACGTTGTTGTGACGTTCGCAATTACAAGTCTTTCAAACGACATCAAAATCTATGGAGTTTTATTTGATGTTAATTGTTGTTTAACGACATTATTTTGATTATTCGAATTTCTTGATCAACATAAGCATCGACGATAATGGCGAAACTCACCATCGAAACAAACTGTTCAAAGCGCCTTAACGAAATAATGTCATGGAGCGTAAACAATTAACGTCATCCAAAGAAATTCGTCCCGTCCGAGCATACTCGTATTCATTAAACACCTCTATATAATGTAGTTCAGAAATAATAAATTCCTTGCCAATCCGTTAACAAATATAATTATTTTCTGCCGAACAAGACTTAGAGACAACATAAAAACGGAAGACACGTGTGATGAATCACGAAGCAATAAATAAAGTTAACAAATCCGTTAAAAAACAACTCTTCTGAAAAACAAGTGGGAAACATCGAAACGGAAGACACGTGTGATGAGTCACTACGCAATGAACAAAGTTAGCGAAGTAGAATCTTGAGGACACGAAGACATTGGTTCATTGGTTATTACTGTAAACGGCTACTTAGCGATGCTTTTTGTAAATAGCGTTGTAAAGAATAAACTACGTCTACGACTTAACTTAGTCGCCATCATCCACCGATGACTGAGATATAAACTATGAGTAGAAATCTTGAATGGGTGCTATATAAATTCATAAATTCATGTGACTAAATATAATTCTATGGTAGAATATTATCTCCTCATAAAGTCGCGCCATGCAATATTCGAGCCTGATTACGACTTCTTCCGTTGAATTCACTCTATTTTCATTTCATTGAAAGAAATAGGCCTTCGCCAGGTGACCATGACATGGTGGATTACTGGCATGCGACATCTGGTGATTTTACTTAATGGGCATTGGATAAGAATTTATTCGAGGGGTGACAAGTTGCGCGACCGGAATTAAATTAAACCAGCACTACGCGAGCTCTACGCACCCTGTGAAACCAGCTTCCCCATTCGACGCATTCCTCCCTATTAACATTGGGCTAAATGCTTTTTTGTTGTCTCAAAATCATGTTATTTCTCTCTGGATCTAATGCACTGGAAGCAACTCCTATTGATGAGAAGCTCCATGCAAATGCTTAGATGCAATACAATTCAAAACAATTTAAAATATTAAAATACTCATAACAAATATCTAAAATATTCATAGTTTTAATATAAATGTCAACTACAGTTGCTTATGCGCTTCGCCGTGAAACTCCTATTAAGTGGCCGCGCTACAGTTACTGTAGGCTAGTGCTCATACATACAATGGTGTTGTAGCTTGATTCAATTAAACACCTTTTTCAACGACATAATATTTGTATAATAAGCATCTGATATTTGACAAAGTCTTCAATTGGTTCAGGATTTCGTGAACGAAAATTATAAAGAGATTAAAAACCTTGAAAAAGGTATTTACGAAAATCAAGCTTCTCTGGCATTCATTATTATATTATTGGTTTAAATAATGTCGCGATTGTGAAAAGAAATATTACCGATGGAAGGTATTTCTTGTAATATAAGCGATTATTTGAAGCAAAATTGACTTAAAACAATCTATAGTATTTAAATAAATACGCCTTTATAGACTTCTCACGCATGCTATTTTGCAATTAAGATGACAAGGAACCCACCTCGCGAGTTACCGACCGACCGAACGACCGAACGACCGACCGACTCAGGCCTCGGCTACCTGTTCACATTGACCCGCTAACTGTTATCGTCCTGCAGTGTTTAATGTAGACGTCCCTGGGGGAGGGGGAGATTCCCCCAGGATTGACATTTCCCCCCAGGAAAATTTGACGAATTTATATTGGTTTTTAGTTACTGTTTTCATCATTGTTTTACATGAAGTGTAATAATACACCGTGATATTATTTATTATTATATGATTATAATGACATTATTTACTACTACAATATATGATACTATCATGTTGAAATGAGTATAACTTACTGTATATATTTGTATAAGCACAATTTGTTCCATACTATAAACAGAGATAACATTCCCTCCAGAAAAAATTGTCAAAATGATAATAGTTTTTAGTTGCTGTTTACATAAAATTGCATTACATGAACTGTTATAATAAAACACAGTAATATTATTTACTATTACAATATATGACACAATCCTGCTGAAATGAGTATAACCTGCTGTTAATATTAAGTACAAATACTATTTTTGCACAATTGAATGGCTTCTCTCCAGTGCTATCCTTCGAATTTGTAACTGTCAAATTTCAAAATATTTTGGTCCTATTATATGAACACCTAGTAAAACAACATCATTACTACACATGGCTTCTCGATTTTGGTACCGGTAGTTTATTAGTTCTTGGTTGATTTGTGCACCATATGATTTCGGAAAGTGTATCTTGGTCAGCAATTCAGTACCATAAATTATTGTCAAACTGGGATAAGCTGATTATAGTGCTGAAAACTCAGCTTATGCTTACGTCTGCCGTTATTCAATAGAATAACTAACCCAGCAACAGCAGAACTGAGCTGTTGAACTTGATACATAAAGATATTGTCTGAGAGAGTGAACAGAACTGTTACAAGAGAAGTAACACGCGGTAATTTCGACATTTGATTATTTACTGTTTATATTAACGGGCTATAAAAGGTGTCTAATTATATCCTTTTTTAAACATTACGTGTACCTACAAATCTGTCAATGTTCATTAATAAGCTTATTTTTCGTTGCAAGAGGGCCAGGGTCAATCCACTTTAAAAATACTAATCTGAGTCTTATATCAGAATTTATTTAACGCTAATCTATATTCTCGAAAGCAATAATCGTTCTATGATCTCTTCTAAGTTTACAGCAATAACTGCTCGAGATAGCGAATCTGAATTTAACGATATTGTGTCGTTATCAACGATGCTTAGTGTCGTCCTCCTTATTTCTCCAGACTTGGGTCTTGCACTAAGTAACTGCGAGCAGTGACGGGCTTACTCATAAACTATTCCCATGTTGCACTCAGCACAAAAAAGTCACCTTATCCCCCTGTGCCGTCGCTTCAAACACAAGAAACCTAACAAATTTTAGCCTCAAAATGTGCGTAAACGAATCTTCTACAGCTTCATAAAACTTCAGAATTTTATTCCTTTGGAAGCAAGTTTTGTTTGGGCAAAACCTAGGGGTGGATACCACCACCCCAGTGGTAGCCCAAGGGTTAACGTATAATTATATATTTTGATGCATTCGATATCCATAGAGCAAACCCCACACATGTTAGTAAGTAAGTAGGTAAGCAAGAATTCTGATTCTTAGACAGCAAGTCAAGGCACAGTTGCCTACATTAGAGTTCAATATGAACAGTGAGACATTTTCATAAAACCGCTTCGTGATGGAAGGATGGATGGATCCGATTTAACCAGGGTCTATGACCACAGAGGTCGTTACCCTGGACAGAAATTTGCACGGCATATTACAGAACTTAAGAGCAAGGTACTGAACCAGTTTCGTGAATATTTCGCATAATATAATTATTATATATATATTGGCATTTCCCTCCGTTTTATCTTTAATCTTTGGTGTGGTACACCACAAAACTTCTTGTTCAGTTATCGTTTAGCGTCGATGCATAATATTTTGCCTGACCTGAGACCATTGCATAAAAAGCAAACTTTCCCTGTTTATAGGCATAATATGATATTGCTGCACAGGTGTCCAAAGACATTCGGCTATGTTGCTAGAATTTAACTACAATGTGGCTTTCAGAGGATGCATTAATTTCTTGCAAGAACTGTTCGTAATTTGGCCATGTCGTTTTCAAGCCATGGTAAAGGAGAATGGCGAAACTTGATAAGACTCAGTGTTGTTAAACAGCAAAAGCATGTGTCATGATTTGATCATGATGAAGGATTAAGAATGGACGACAACATATTTATTTTATACTCTATCACCCTCATTTCCAAATGAAAATTGCATTCTATGCAATACTCCAATTAATAATAATAACAACGTGGTTTAATTAGTTTTATATTACTTGAGATCTCAATACGATTTAAATTTAAATACTATCCTAAGTATTTTCTATTTTGGATCATATTTTGTAATAAATAAATTTGTCGCTAGTTTGTTGACAAGTGTTCCACCTGGTGCTTTACAATTGAGACAACTCAATCAATCAATCAATCAATCAATCAATCAATCAATCAATCAAATACTTTGTTGATCATAGTAAACATGTTTAATTGTATATGTATACATACAGTATAGCGCAAACAAACAGTAGTTGAAAATGTCACATGCATTGATGTCAAAGGGGTAAGCCCAAAGGAACGTAAGGTTCCGCTAACAGGGTCACCCTAATTACATGAAAAATCACTCAATCAATCATTAACTTTCTGCATAACAGTATATGTTTATATACAGCTGTATATGATCAAGGTGTAACACATTCTATTCCATTTTGCAAGTTTATCAAACATGGTCATCAAAATTTGGTCTTGGCCCCAAATATCTCTCGCACTATATGCATGGTCAGCAATATCTGTTCACCGTTGCACTCTACCGACCATCCTAACCTCTTTGTCCCCGGTGTTCATTGACCCAGAGCCGAGAAATTGCTGTGTTAGCCACCCCCTCAACATTGAATGGCTTCTCTTTCTTTCATGGGCTAAGTTCATTTCTGCGCTCTTCTTTATAATATAGGCCTACTCTCGATCTCTCAAGACGCTTATTTTTCGCTGTGCTGAAAGCGTCTCTGAATAATCTGTGCTGTGATAGGCGCTCTATGAATTTTTAGATATGGTGAGGTACTCAAGAAAAATGCAGAATAATTAAATTGTTCCTTGACAGTAAGTCACTGTATGCGAACACTTTGTCATAATAAAACTGACAGATTATAAGATCAATTTATTACGTTATTTCTTCCGGTCCATTTATTGCTCTGCTTGCACCCTTTTGGAGGTGTGCTTAAGAAACCATTTCGTTTTCGAGATACCCTAGAAATCTATAACCACAGCTTTAGTTGGATGAACAGATAATCCAAGGTCTGCGCTTGCTCATGACTACCATACAAGAGTAAGACATATTTGAAGAATAATGTGTCCATGAACAGCGTTTACACCTAGCGTAAAAATACTCTATAGCCCATAACTGCCGCCTCTGGCAAATGATTGGTTTTCATACCACACTACCATCTCAAGAGCGTCGCCATGCTTAGGCACCTCTGAATAGATGTTTCACTATGTTATATGTTTGTCAGATTCGCTTTATCGTTGATACATTTGTTATAACTATAATATTGTATTATTCGCATTTGCGGAGTTTGAATGAGCGTAAGATGTTCCCCGAGCACTGAGACTCTATCTGATGTTAAATTCAAATGATACTAAAACGGGTGCGAGCAGTCAGTTAGTCAGTTAGTCAGCCACTCAACTAATTAAATTGACTGCTAAATTGATTGTGTAGATCGTTTTCGCCATCAATGTACAACCGTCATATTTCTTTTCTTCTCTCTGCATTATTTTTGCATTGTCACCAAATGGATAGAAAACACAAAATCAAGTGAGCTTCTGCATTAGTCGACCTTTCGGATGAGGACAACGGGAAGAGATCCCGTGTCCGTGAAAATCTGCTTGTCAATCATCGAGCCTTCTCTATGGTGACCCAGTGGTTTGGTATGGACTTCATTTAGAACTGTGTCTACACTCTGTAACTCTACCAGAATCTTTTTTCATGAAACTTTATTTTTTTATTTTGGAGTGCGCTCGAATCGGGAGCGCCTCTAATGGAGTTATTAAGAATGGATGGATCCAGAGTTGACGAGGGCTTATCACAACAGAGGCCGTCGCTCTCGAAAAATATGTTTTTCATAATACGGCTCTGACTGTTATAGTTTGCTCGCTCCTTAAATATCGACAGGGGCACTCTTTCGACATGTTGACTTTGTGTAGAACATGCTTATATAGGACCACATGGCGACGTTTTCAGGGTGTCCAAACGATTATATTCGCACATGAAGGACCTACATCGGATAGTTGACGAGTCTGGTTGAATATTATAAAATGGATGGATCCGATTTGACCAGGGTCTATGACAACAGAGGCCGTTACCATGGGCAGAAATTTGCTCGGCATATTACAGCACTTAAGAGCTTTCTTTTTTCAAAGTTTTCTAATTATAAAATGATGATAATGAGGTAAATATATAATTTCTGACTTATCTATATAAAGGTGTATCAATTGAATTTTAAAAGCAATGAAATACTATGCGAAATATTGTTTAGTGACAATTCACGACGTCCAAGACCATTCCTTTAAACTAGAGCAAGAAAAAGCAAGAGAGATGTAGATAGATAAGTTTAGAAACCTTTTAATTTTCTACCTAATATCTTATATAAATCCTCAATTTCGTTTCATCAAGCGCCGTAATATGCCAAACCAATTTTTGCCGAGGGCAACAGCCCTTAATTAACTGTCGCTAAACTATGGGTCCTACTACTACTGTTAATGTTGAATGCATCATTATAAGATCATATCAATTGTATCTCAAGCCTATTGCGACAGTTCTCCCGACCCACTGTGACATTATGTGGCGTAAAACCAGTAGGCCTATTTATAAACTCGCATGGTACAGACTTTCACCAGCCATTCACGAAGCAAAACCCTTGTGGGTTGATCTTAACGTCCTTGTATGCAGGCCGTCAGTTCTGTTAGTAGCTGAGATTTGTGATTTGTGAATTGTGTTGTTGTGAATCGTTTCAATTTGGACAGGCAGACCAGAAGAGTCACCCAAGAAAAACGGATGACAAGCAAACCTCTACATGAACTTAATCCATACATTGTCTGGTAAGTCCTGGTGAAGACACACACAGATCGGACGACAACTAGTACATGGCGAACCAAAAAGACGCCTCTGAGGTTCTTGCCAATATAAGATCAGATAAGATAAGAATATTCTTTAATCTTTTACCCGTTTGCCCTGAGAATATCTGCTGAAAACGGGCTTAACATTTAAAAATTAACGGGTAAATGGTTAATATACCAAATGCTATCCGCATTTTGGTGTAAAGACATGGTATTATAATAAACAAACGTACATCATTTCTATAGGTCTATCCAATCAATGTCAAAATGTTTTCAAAATAGCACAAGATCTTAATTCCAACAATTTATGCTGCACTTTGGTTTATATGGCAGGTCCTATGACATTTAAATAAGATAAGCAATCTCGTTAAAAACGATTTCCTCGTTAGGTTGTCTGCCCTATAGGGATGATTCGCTCATGTAGTCTTGGCCTCATAGAATAAGGATGGGGCCTCAATGGTGGGAGTAGTGGGTGTAGCACATGTCCTTTATCAAGTAGTAGGGCAGCAAAGAACCTCCCGTATGCAGTTTTACATTATCTCCTCGAAGTCGAAGGTAGGATTATCCTCAGGAAGGTAGTGAATTTGGATCAAACGGTCCAATATGGCCTGCAGTCTGCCGTGTTCCTGCTGCCTCGCAAATCCCACCATGCCGGGGTCGTGTATAGCATGCGGGTCACGGTGGTCATCCTAAGCATGCACGCCTGGTCCCTTGAGGCCTTGTGCAGTTATGATTCGTAGGGCATAAAGCGACTGTCTTGCCTAGATGCATATTTACTTTATATGGGCTTCAAATCCTAGGTTTTCAGACATAACATAAGGTTTCACTTTTATAGCATCATCCGACCAGGATTTAAGGGTGTCTAATCGACGACCAAATTGACCTGATCTGACTGTCATTCTGCACACGTCTAAAACGTTGTCACACTTTTACATCTGTATACCGAGATTCTCACACAGAGTATAATATTATACTGGCACTGGTGTGTCGTTGCCTCCCTCTGCTTACAATATAAGCAGAAGGAAGCAACGACACACCAGTGCCAGTCCATAGCCTGGATAATGGAAGAGGCCGTCGCTTATGGTGTTTGTTACCGCACAGTGACGTTAAACTTCAGCTACTGCCACACCAAAGTAGAGACTCGGTACACAAGTCGCTGCCAAGGTGTCAAAGACAGGAAAAATGTGTATTCAAACACTTTGAGAGCTAGAACCGATAAGTACCAATTAATCTGATAAACTGTGAGAGCGCAGAAATTAAAAGTTAAATAATTTATTGAGGATTCTTAAATAAGTCGTTGATGAAAGGAAATCGGCTCAAAGTCAATTGTCCTGGTTTCATTTAGAAAAGGCAATAGCCTACACTTCTCCGGATTTGAACCCGATGGATCATCAAGGTAGTGCGGTGATAGGAGTAAGGTGAAGTGGAAAATTTATATACATGTATAGCATACAAATTCAGCCATTTTGTCATCTAACTAGCAAAAGGTATTGAAATTGGTGGAAATTTTACGAAGTTCTGACAGAAACAATGAACCGTTCTAGAATAGATAGATCCAGTCAAAAGGATGGACGAAGAAGGAGTGCGACGCTATTGATCTTTATTACCACATAAAACCGACTCTGCTACTTTGCACATACTGTTACATGCTGAGGAGGAATCTGTGAAAATGTCGCCATTCCCAATAATAAAGATTTATTTGAATCAATTCGAACGATGTCTAAGGAGAACGCTTTTCGCACTGTAGACCTTTAAAAGTCTTTTAGCAAACCATAATTATAATAAACGATTTACGTGATTAGTGTCGCATTCAACTGCAATCAGACTCGAATATTGCATGTTGTGACCTTATGAGGAGATAAGACCCTACCTACGGTGGTGTAGTGGTGGCGTCGTTGCCTTGAAGCCGGAAGGTTCGAGGTTCGAATCCACCTCGCCGCGTAAGGAACTTGTGCAAGTCCTTCACTCGCAATTGCTCAGCGCTTTGGCGTGGCGTGAAACTCCGATGCAGTGTCCGCTATGCATTCGGGAGCGCCTCTGAGAAGTGAGAGCTTGAAGGGGCGCTATAACAAGTGCACATGCAAACATACAAACAAACAAACCATATAATTATATTTAGTCACATGAATTCATGAATTTATATAGCACCCATTCAAGATCTCTGCTCATAGTTTATGTCCCAGTCATCGGTTGATGGTGGCGACTAAGCTAAGTCGTAGTCGTAGTTTTTTTTCTTTACAACGCTATGTAAAAAAAGAAGCTCGTTAAGTAACCTTTTTCAGTCGTATTTTTTCTCTAAACGCTATGTACAAAAAAATCGCAAAGTAGTCGTTTACAGTAATAGCCTTTGAGCCAATGTCTTCGTGTCCTCAATATTCTAGTTAGTTGTCTTTGTTCATTGCGCAGTGACTTTTCACACGTGTCTTCCGTTTTGACGCTTTCTCTGCGGCTAGAGGGCAGACAAATTATTTGCTAAAGGATTAGCAATGAATCTATAATTTCTGAACCGTACTATATAGAGGTGTTTAATCAACACGAGGATGCTCGGACGGCCAGATTTCTTTGGATGACGTTAATTGTTTACGCTCCATGACATTAGCTAATTCGATTTAAACATTTTGTTTCTATGGTGAGTTTCGTCATCATCGTCGACGCATACGTCGATCAAGGATGATAAAATGTCGTTAAACGGCAATTAACATCAAATAAAACTCCATAGATATTGATGTCGTTTGAAAGACTTGTAATTGCGAATGTCACAACAACGTTGTTTGCATTCTGTGAAAGCCAATCTTAAGCTTGGGTAAAATTGTATACGAAAGATAATCATCGAGAAAATCGTTTTCAAAAAGCATCTTCGTCGACTTCAGTTTCGCAAACTAATCATAATTATGTGTGTGAGTCTTGTATTCAGATTCGCAGATCTGGTAAGCTGATTATGTGGCGCATTCTAGAACAGACTAGCGAACGGATGGACGAAATGGTGGATTAGTTGACGGTTGGATGGATGGATGGATTTGAATTGTTCGTACAATGGATTATTTATTTTTTAATAAATTTGATTTTCTATACATTGATTTGGGAGAGGCTGGGACTAAGAATCAATTGATCCAATGTTGAACTTATTACAACGCTTACATTTCTTTTTGAGGTGTGTAAGAATAAAAGTTTGTTTTAATGATTTTCCTTATGTTTCTGTTACTGGTGTTAAAGGACGATAGCAATTTATTTGCTCACAAATTCGAGACCCTATCTTATTTAAAAAGTGAACGTCATCAAATGACATCAATAGCAGAGGGAGGAAGGGTGTGATGGAGGGAGGGTGGAGGGAGGGTGGGTGGGAGGAATGGTGGGATTTATTTTGAGCACTTCCGGTCATCAAAGGACAAATTATTTAGTATTGGAAAATAGCCCTAAATGCCCTCTACAGAATGGCATAATTTATTTCTCTTAAACAATAAATTATGGATAAGTTATAATAGAAAAAACATGAAACTTTTATGAAAATAAAACACCTTTATATACATTTTAATTTATCTTGAGCACTTCCGGTTGTCAAAAGACAACTCAGTGAGCATGGAAATGTAGCCCCACATCCCCTCTATAGAATGGTATAATTTGTGTCTCTTAATATTAAAGGGCGCAAAAGTTATAGTCGATAATCTAAGGGGGGTGGTATCCACCACCCCGTGTTTTGGGTATATCGGGTATAACTTTTGAATGGTATGGTATGTAATAATTTTTTTAGCTCAAATGTGTGCCAATGAACCTCTACAGCTACCTAAAACGTCAAAATTTTAATCAAAACGGAACAAGTTTGATTTGGGAAAAACCTAGGGGGGTGGTTGGTAGCCCGAGGGTTAACCAACACTTTGTCATTTGAAAGATGATTGACATTACTGTCATCCCCTCCCCGTCTAGCCTGTGGCGTGATTCAAGCAGCGAAAGATGCAGATGAATTTCCTACAAGAATCCTGCCACAAATTCCAGAAGGAAGGTGATTCCAAATTAAAGGACCAACAATTGCAAAAAGCCCGTTGTTGGGTTAATGAGGTTCGTGATCTGGGTAGAAATAGTTCAAAGTGGTCAGCAGAACAAAGAGGGATTGAAGATCTTGCAGAAAGATGCTTACACATTAAGTCGCAGAGGAATTTAAGCGCTAAGCTTTACAGGGACTTAGTATCTAGGAACAAGACATTGTATCTGATTCGGGCAAAGATCGGAAGCCAGTGAAGGTCATGAGTCATGTATGTAGTGATGTGCGAGTATCGAGGAAGTCGTGCGATAAGTCTAGCAGCAGAATTTAGGACAGATTGCACCGATGACAAGCGAACCAATTAGTAGGGAGTTACAGTAGTCAATTCGTGAGGAGATGACGGCATAGAGGTTACCGGTGCATGCCTGATGAAACAAAACTTATATATTAATAGGTGAATGCGTTAGGGAGGTGTCTGAACATAAACCATGATCATGATTCATCAGCATTTTAATAGTGGAGCATTGGTCTATAATAATACTCAAGCGCTGTTATTTTGTCTTCGAATTCAATTATATCATATATCGCGGCTATTCGAGGTTCATCGGTGGGGCCTGACGAAGTCCCTTCCTAGCTCGTATCTAGTATTGTTTGACGTAAGCTCTACATTTGACACTGTTGACAATGACATCCTCTTGCAGCGCTTATCGGTTTCCTTTGGCTTCTCTGGAAAACGCGCTTGATTGGCTACCTTCCTTTCTGCCTTGGTCCGTCGCTGCTTTGAGGTTTTAGCTCGTTTATATTTGCAGGAACTCTGCTGCTTCACCACACACATTCAACGCCGCTGCTCTCACCGCTCAACTGCACAAGCGGAACTTGTTGTTCCTCGGTCACGGACTGCAATCAGGAAACGCCGCGCTTTCTCTGCGGCTGACCTTGCTCCCTGGAATGAGCTCCCTGTTATTCTTCGTCAAATACCTATAATTGGCCTTTCTGCTTCCTTTCTTTCTCTTTTTAAGATTGTCTTATTCGTTCGGTGTTGGACTGAAAGCGCTCCTGCGTAGATAACCATGAAGGAGTGCTATATTAGATTATCAGTAAATAGATAAATGACACGAATTATTATCCAGCTGATAGTTTTTATACCTCTTTTAATAAGTTAAGTATGTTTATATTTTTATGACTATGCCAAGACTGAATGGAACACTGAACTGGGTTATGGAAAAGCTTAGTTATACACATACTTAAACCAATAACAGAGGTGTCGTAAAGCATCGCTCATAACGAATGTAACATTGAGAAAGTCACAATTATACATTCAGACCTCATAGAAAATCGCCGAACTTGAAAACTTCATCGTCATCGTCATCTCCTGACGGCAGCCATTTTTCACTGATGTTTACGAGTATTTGATGTCATTATTTTGTCTTCGGTCATTGTGTTGTCCAATTGATCTGCTCTCATTTAGATTAGTTTTACTTACTAGAATAGCGATACTAGAAGCAACCCTATGCCATTATAGTGACCGGTACGGCGTGCTTTCCAGATAATTTATGACACCTATGTCAGTGATTCAAGATATGCCAAATAAATTTCTGTCGAGTGCAACGTCCTCTGTTGTCATAAACCCTTTTCAAATCTGGACCCATTTTTCCATATAGTACAATCAACTCCGCCACTTGTAGTTCTCTGCCAGTGCCAGTCCCGAGCCTGGATAAAGGAGGAGCCCGTCGCTAATGGTCTTTGTTACCACATAGTCACGTTAAACTGCAAATACCACCAACATCTAGTACGTTCAAACCATGAACATTCCACGTGCGCTAACTAATATACAAAAGTTAAATCGATCAAATAAATGTCGTAAAATATCTAACACGAAAGCAAAGAAGAAGGGACAGTGACTAAACTTTGACGAGTTTTTATGACAACAGAGGTCGTTTCCCTCGAATTTTTAAAAGAATTTTTGGCCTAATTCAGCTCATGGTAGAAAACCGCTGAGCTTATCAACTAATATTAATGCATCATCACCATCATCATCGTCCTCCTCCCCACCTCATCATCATCATCATCATCGTCATCACCATCATCGTCGTCGTCGTCGTCATTGTCATCTCTTGACGCTCGTCATTTGAAGATGATATAGGTGGAAACGGAATATAGTTGTATCAACTACCTTGAACGGGCGGATATGAGGGAATGGAAAAGTGTAGCCATGCGTAGGAAATGTTATCGACTTCCTATTCTCGACATATTATATGATTGCCCGTGTTCAGTCCTCTTCCTTATCGCATTGCTTCACAATTATACCTATCATAGGTTAAAATTTAGAGCCAATACAGACTCTATAAACCACAGTTGAAATATAAATTGTCTGATTAGATACCCTTAGTGCATATCATGTTCGTTATATATTCGTCGTATTAAACGAAACATTCTTTGATTCAGAATGCAATCACAAGAAATTGGTAAGCCTACTGTTACAGGTCGGTACGTATCGTTGCAATGAAGGACACACGAGTCTTACTTACATCCATTCATCCATTCATCCATCCATCCAACCATCCATTCATCCATCCAACCATCCAGGTTGTTAGGAATCATCTTACAAGCTAACCTCTCTTTCTCTAGTCATGTTAACTACATTCTTAGTATAATAAACCAGCGATACTTTCTACTGAACCAGCTGAGACATCAGGGCCTACATATCTCGAAGCTGGACTTAATATTTCAAGCTATCGTTGTCTCTAGAGTCATGTATGCACTACCTTCATTTGCTGGATTTCTTACGGCACATGATATTGCGCGCGTCAACGCTGCCCTAAAAAAGGCTCGTCGATGGCAAATCTCTGAGAAGATTCATACAGTGGAAGAGCTGATTGCTCGAGCAGACAAGAAGCTCTTCAAGAGTGCTCAATTCTTTGGCCATTGCATTCACCAGCTCCTGCCACCTCTTCGGGAGGACAAGTATCAACTTCGCAAGAGAGGACATCCTTTCCTGTTGCCTCTCGTTAAAACAAATTTGTTTAAAAACAGTTTCATTAACAGATGCATTTATAATTATATTTAGATAAAGCTAACATGATTTTAATTGCTGTTCTCTATTATATTTAGATTATGTATGTATTCGTTTTTGTTATACAATGTAATGCATGTGCGCTTGACAAATGCAAATAAAGGCTACTTACTTTACTTACTTACATTCATCCATTCATCCATCCATCCATTCATCCATCCGTCCATCCATTCATCCATTCATCCATCCATTCATCCATCCATTCATCCGTCCATCCATTCATCCATCCATTCATCCATCCATCCATTCATCCGTCCATCCATTCATCCATCCATTCATCCATCTATTCATCCATCCATCCATCCATTCATCCAGTCATCCTCCATCCACCCACCCATCCACAAATCCATTCATTCATCCATCCATCCATCAATTCCTCCATCCATCCACGAATCCATCAATTCAATGATCCGATTCGGTTGACAAACCACAACCGGTTACAGCATGTACATGTACAGTCATGAAGCACGATTGAAGAAGACGCTGTGTATTTCAAACAAGTCACAAGAACATAAATCACAAAATTGAGCAATTATACCACAGTCTGAATTCTGAATAAGTAAATTGCTTTACGAAGTTATGGTCAAAAACGGGTTAACGACGCTGATAAATCTTGTGATGACGTCATTTTATTTGCACTTGAAGACCATGCATAATAACACTTCAAATTCACCCAATTATTATAGCAATGGTGGTTATCAAAACGACTTATTGCAGAATGTAAAAAATAAAAGAGGTGTTGTTTCACTGACTAATTAGATATTTGATTTGGTAGTTACCGGTGTCGAGCGACGTCGTTATATTACAGCTTACTTTACATCACAGTATAAAAATAGTTTCTCTTATTACCATTTCAATTCATAATCATTATTAAACATCTAGTATGCCACGCTATCATAATGACACTGCAAGTTCACCCAATAGAAACGGATGGATCTCTGTCCTATAATTGTGTGAGCATCAGAGGATCTTTCTACTATGATCAATCCATACACTTCTTCTTCTGTTATATGGCATACAATACATGTATGTTCCATGCAGTTTATGTTCTCCATTCATCTCTATCTTCACATTGCGACAGTTTCCAGTTTCTTTATGTTCACGGTATAATTGTGTGATTATAAAATGAATTAATTTTGTAGCATTATCAGTTGATCCACGTCGTGTTATAATGAAAGATCTTCTATATCGCCCTCCTACTTTCACCATCCGTGGGTCTGGTACTGCCAAAATATGATCAGCGAATGAATTATTAGGTAACTAGAAATAAAATTCCATGTGTTATAAGTTATAACGACATCAGCTCAAATAGGAAATATTCTTGACATGAGATTGAATTTAGAGCGTGCAGTTTCGATATTTATATCACCATTTCAAACAGATCTGAGCCTTCTGAGGGTGTCTAAGTCAGCGGTTCTCAACCGGGGGTCCGCGGACCCCTGGGGGTCCGCGGCCATCTGCCTGGGGGTCCGCGAGCAAGTCCTGAAAATTATATATTTCTTAGTTAAAAACATTGAAACAGATAAATCTATGTCAATTTGTCAATATTTCTCCTTTTCAATGACGACATGAAACTAATAATACGCTGATTAATTACAAATTCATTTGTTTTAGATGGATCTGTTTGCAACCGACTCTAGATTTCGGGATGCTTTAGAGAAAGATTCTTAGAAAAAGACCACAGCCCACATGTAATTCATTTGAATAAACAACTCATGAGTTTCAACTTTGGCTTACCTGGCTGGCATTTTTTTAATAAACTGAATTCCTCTACGCAAGTGATGCTGACAAATCTAATCACCCTTAGTGATAAAGTGTCTGCATTTTTATAAAAAAAACTTGATATCTGGCGCAAAACGGATAGTGGTAGATAACTTTTACACATTTGATCAATTGCATGAATTCGCATAAAAATAAGGAAATTCTCGGATCAATCAACCAAAATTTGTTAATTTAATTTTCGGTAAATCATAGCTGGATCAGTTCAACTTCTAATTCGGTAATTTGAACGCTCACAGTTTTTCGATGACTTTCAGTCAATTTCTTGCAAACTTTGATTCTTGGAATTTACCAACATCGGAACTGAACCAAATCATTGAAGTGACTATTAAAAATGGCATTAGGCCTACATTGAAGATGTACGTTGCATCCATGCAAGAGTTCGCTTGATGCATGAGTGTCTCGAGCAGATAAGCTGTGCTCGAATATGCATGCCCAAAGCTTAGGCCTACATTAAAATAAAATATAGTTTTTTTCTAATAAATTTCATATAATCTTATATGCAGGCCTAATATAAAATTTTTGCTACAGGAGTGCAGGGGCATATATAGGCCTATGCCAAGGCCGTAGCTAGGGGGTGTTTTGGGTGTTTGAACACCCCCCGAAATGGAAATGTGAAAAATAATATAATGCATTTACTAACACATGATGTAAAAACCATGATATAAAACCATGAAGACACCCCCCGAAATATGCTGGATGACTAAAAAAAGGTTATCTGTTTTTTTAGGAAGGGAAATTGGTGAGTGAAACACCCCCCGAAATCAAATCCTGGCTACGGCCTTGGCCTATGCTATAGTATAGCATACATGTAGGCCTACTATTATATAAGATTATATAGTCGCACAGTCACGATAATGCGCCAAATTTCGGTGGGGGTCCGTGACCGGGACCAACAATTAAAACGGGGTCCGTGAGTGTGAAAAGGTTGAGAACCGCTGGTCTAAGTCACATTTTTCACCTCCAAGCGTTTAGTTAAATAATAATTTAAGATACGGGAGCTACGTGTATAATTTTATGCTCACTCTATGTTACAAAAGGCCAATGCACTTTACCGTTTAATAATCCAACATAATTATCCTGTTTAACGGCCAAGTTGACAGATAACTAAATCGCAATGATAGTTTTCTGTTTAATTATGCCACTTCGTTAAAAAGCGAACTGGCGTCGCCCTACTCGTTTTTCCGACCTTGGGACTGGCACTGTCAAAGCGATTGGTTGATATTATAATGAGCTCACGTGTTATTCCAATTATAGTAATTAATTACACTCGTGAGAATGGTTACTCATACAGGAGTTACATCGAACAAGCATGTTTTTCCATTTAAATCTTCAGATGAAATTGTTTCTTAGGTGTCTAACGGATACGCCATTTTCAAGAGTTTAACAACAATCATGTAAGCGATGCAGAACAGTTGGAGTAGCCTAAAAGCAGTTGGAGTAGCCTAAAAGCAGTTGGAGTAGCCTGTATATCCGATAAAATACGAGAGTCCAGACTGAGGTGGTATGGTCATGTGGAGCGATCGGATGAGGGCAGTAGCATCAAAAGAATCATGCGTGCAGAAGTACAGGGACGCCGCAGCCGTGGGCGGCAGAAGAAAAGGTGGATGGAAATGATCCAGCAGGACATGGAATTTCTTGATCTGGGAAAGGAAGACGCTGGAGACAGAACAACATGGAGACAAAGGATCCGAGTGGCTGACCCCTCCACAGGGAGTTTTCAATCCTAGCTAGAAGGAAAAGAAGATGTAAGCAATGCTCATCCTAATGTACCATGATTTTATCTAGGACCTTCCACTTGTATAACGAAGACACTGCTATAACAAGCGAGGTAATAAGTTTATAGTCGCTATAAGAGTAGGAGTGCGACGTTATTGAACTTTCTTGTGATAAAGCCTAGCCAAACATAAACTGCTTCCTCGATTCAGCTTAGTACTTGTATTATAATATACATATACTAAGCTGGGTCGTGGAAGTAGTTTATGTATAATAAAGTTCAATAACGTCGCCCTCCTCTCTATCCATCAGCAAAACCTGGCACCACGTTAAGAACTCTTGAATAGTTATAGCAATCATCCGAATTTGCACTTGGATACCGTACGATGCATTCATCAAATTCAAAGCATTACGCTAGATGTTTAATTGTAGAAAGTAAATAGGTTATTAAATAGCCTGCAAACGCACTTCGGGAAAACGCTGGAACTGTTAGTTATGGAAGCCTTTTGCCTTTACCGTGGTAAAAAAATAAAACAACTTTCTTCTTCTGTAGGGTCTCTGCCAAGTGGCAGGTCCAAACGTCCAATGTCTCCACCTTCCACGTTGTTGTGCCATGTCCTTGAGTTCACTGTATCCCTCATCCATCATCCCATCCAGCAGTTTTTGTATAAATCCTCCTCTGAACCTCTTTCCCTCCAATCTTCCTTCTATTGCTCTAATTGTTCAATTGATACATTTTTTTACATTTTACCTCCGTAACTAAGATGATTGACATCGTCCACGTGCTTCATCTTACTTCGATCCGTGCCAGCATTAAATGCGCTAAGTTTAACGTCGTCTAAACATTCTATAATTGACATCAAAGGTCATCGGTAACAATACATGGACCAGTGGTTTCCAACCTTTATTGACTCTGGGGCCACTTTTTCTACGTTGGAGGACACGAGGGCCACTTTTTCTTAGTTGAAGGACAGTAGGGACCACAAGACTAAAAGTTAATTAGCTAAAAGCACTTAAATTTGCTATAATTGATTCAAAGTAGAATTTGTTTGTTATTTATAGACGTAAAAATAAAATAATTTTTAATAGAAAATAATTGTGCTCTATCCTGTCCAGATTTTCAATTTTCTCATATATTTTTTAAATTCTTTGAGAGATGAGGGCCAATTTTTTAGGCATGGTGGGCCACTTTTGGCCCGCGGGCCGCGGTTTGGAAACCGCTGACATAGACGTATACGGTAATTGATAATTTGTAAACCTTTTAAAAATTACTTATCAATACTACATGTATATAAATTAATTTACTCTAAGTTACGTAACTGCATACTATGATAGAATGTGTCAATGGCTCTGCCAAGTACGAGCAGCGGCGGGTTTAACCCTCATCCGAACATGCGATAATCCAACCTAAAAATATGCTGGCTCGATAACATCACGTTGTGGACCGCTCTATCGGGAGCGGCGCTTCTGAGGACCGTTAACCCTCGGGCTACCAAGAGGGGTGGTTGCCACCCCCCCTAGGTTTTTCGCAAATCAAACGCGTTCCGTCTGGAATAAAATTTTGAAAAAATTGGTAGCTGTAGAGGATTCATTGGGACACATTTTGAGCTAAAACTTTTGATGATGCCCCCTACCGTTCAAAAGTTACACCCGATATACCCAAGGTACCAGGGGGTGGATACCACCACCCCTAGAATATCGTCTGTAACTTTTCCGCCCCTTAATATTAAGAGACACAAATTATACCGTTCTATAGAGGGAATGTGGGGCTACATTTCCATGCTCATTGAGTTGTCTTATGACAACCGGAAGTGCTCAAAATAAATTAAAATATATATAAAGGTGTTTTATTTTCATAAAATTGTCATGTTTTTTCTATTATAACTTATCCATAATTTATTTTTTAATAGAAATAAATTATGCCATTCTGTAGAGGGCATCTAGGGCTATTTTTTAATACTAAATAATTTAAAATTTGATGACCGGAAGTGCTCAAAATAAATTAAAATGTATATAAATGTTGGGGTTTTTTGCAACGCGAACCGATATGTGTGCGTAAACGTTTTTCAGCGGCTAAAACATGTTTTTTTTTGTTTTGATTTAACATAAAACAGAATTATTAATAGTTTTTATAGTTGAATATTGGACTTGATTATAATTAAACTACTTTTTATATATAAATCATGTATAAAACACACAGAATCTAATAATATTCCCTATGCGTAAGCATACATTTTGTGGAATCGACGGGTACCCATGGTAAAAAATTCATAATTTCGAGGTGCCTTCATATTTTCTAAACCTAAATATACCATTTTGTGCAGAAATGAATGCTGAATCAAATGGTGTATTACAAGTTATGATATCTCAAACCAAACCCAAAATCCATGGGGTGGTGGTAACCACCCCCCTTGGTAGTCAGTGTTACAAAAAAGCTTGGTAGCCTGAGGGTTAAAGGACAGATCTTGCTGGAGTAAATTGGTCCACTCATGCAGCCAACCGTCGCGAAGCGACGTCGGCGTAGTGACATGATATGACATGACAACAGTTTGATAATGGATAGCATCATCATCAGTAGTGAGAGACTGGGGATATGACGATCACTTCTAGGAACGGCGCCTTCTAGGAAAGGCGCTTCTAGGCTTCTAGGCTTCTAGGCCACGCCTACCTAGGCTATAGGCTTCTAGGCTTCTAGGCCACACCTACCTAGGCTTCTAGGCTACCCCTACCTAGGCTAATAGCGCTTCTAGGCTACACCTAATTAGCATACAGGCTACCAGCGCACTTCCAGGAACGCCCTACCTAGGCTAATGGCGCTTCTAGGAC
This sequence comes from Lumbricus terrestris, assembly GCA_949752735.1. Lineage (NCBI taxonomy): Eukaryota > Metazoa > Annelida > Clitellata > Crassiclitellata > Lumbricidae > Lumbricus > Lumbricus terrestris. Next base: position 10,119,952 of record OX457049.1, read on the forward strand.
ACACATAATTAACATACAGGCCACTAGAACTCTTCCAGGAACGCCCTACCTGGCTACCAGAGCTTCTAGGATATACCTAATTAGCATACAGCTCACTAAATCACTTCCAGGAACGACCTACCTGGCTACAATCGCTTCCAGGCTATACCTAATTACCATACTAGCTACTAGCGCTTCTAGGGCACATCTACTATAGCGGCGCAAGCCCCACTCCGACCAGAAATGACTCATCGGACGCGCCCAGCAGCGCATTATGGGAGCTGCACTGGCTTCCACTCCTCGGCACCCTCCCCATCATTCATTCAAATTTCAATTCCTCACATGTAAACTGAACCCTACTTAGCCGCGCAAGGCCCACACCAACCCTAAATGACTCAGCATATACTCTCACCCTCCACAACCTTCCACCTCACCCTCCATTCCACCTCCTCTCCCACCCACAATTAGCCATTTTACACACAAGACCGGCCCAAGCAGAGAACTGCGAACCCTAGAGAGCGACCAATCAGAAGGATAGATCCCATAGGCATGACATCTTTCGCCCTCCGCAGCATTCAACCTCACCCTCCAACCCTCCATTCCACCCCTCCCCACCCACAAATATTCATTTTACACACAAGAGCTGAACATTATGGAAGCGAGAAACTTAGAGAGCGACCAATCAGAAGGCTAGATCCCATAGGCATGACATCTTTCGCCCTCCGCATCATTCAACCTCACCCTCCAACCCTCCATTCCACCCCTCCCCACCCACAAATATTCATTTTACACACAAGAGCTGAACATTATGGAAGCGAGAAACTTAGAAAGCGACCAATCAGAAGGATAGATCCCATAGGCATGGCATCTTTCACCATCCACATCATTCAACCTCACCCTCCAACCCTCCATTCCACCCCTCCCCACCAACAAATAAACATTTTACACACAAGAGCTGAACATTATGGAAGCGATAAACTTAGAAAGCGACCAATCAGAAGGATAGATCCCATAGGCATGGCATCTTTCACCCTCCACAGCATTCAACCTCACCCTCCAACCAGCCCTTCCACCCCTCCTCACCCACAAATATTCATTTTACACACTAGAGCTGAACATTACGGAAGCGAGAAACTTAGAGAGGGAGCAAACAGGAAGCTATAAACTCTATACATGGCATCTCTCATCCTCCACAGCATTCAACCTCACCCCCCCAACCCTCCATTCCACACATCCCCACCCACAAATATTCATTTTACACACAAGAGCCTGCCAATCAGAAAGCGAGAAACCTAGTGAGCGACCAATCAGAAGGCGAGAAATCCTATCCACAGGCCACCACAACCTCCAAACCTCCATGCCTTCCCGCCAAATACACAAATTTGACTTACACGTATAAAATTTAAGCATCTAGCAACAGCTAAAACGCACACATGAGCCCTTCAGAAGAAGATAAGCCCTACATATTTACCAAAAATATCGCCAATATTCAATATTTTATTCGAAAATATGGATATGACACCAATATATACAATTAAATTATACTAAATTATGACAACTATTCAGCATTTCTTACAATACTAAGCAAACTATAGCAGACAAGAGCCATTTTTCTTCTATATTTCTTCTATATTTCTTACATTTCAAGCAAGTACAAACCCAAAAACCGAAGGAACGCTCAGACAGCCTTCACCAATATAGCATTCTTTCTACATTTCAAGCACTCACAATCTTAGAAACCAACGAATGCTTCAACCTTCCACTCCCAAGATGGTGACATTTCTTATTTCCTTGCACACACAAACTCAAAAACCGACGAATACTTCAACCTTCCACTCCCAAGATGGTGACATTTCTTATTTCCTTGCACACACGAACACAAAAACCGACGAATTGCTCACCCTTCCTTTCGGAATATGGTGACATTTCTTATTTCCTTGCACACACGAACTCAAAAACCGACGAATTGCTCACCCTTCCTTTCGGAATATGGTGATATTTCTTATTTCCTTGCACACACGAACTCAAAAACCGACGAATACTTCAACCTTCCACTCCCAAGATGGTGACATTTCTTATTTCCTTGCACACACGAACACAAAAACCGACGAATTGCTCACCCTTCCTTTCGGAATATGGTGACATTTCTTATTTCCTTGCACACACGAACACAAAAACCGTCGAATTGCTCACCCTTCCTTTCGGAATATGGTAACATTTCTTATTTCCTTGCACACACGAACACAAAAACCGACGAATTGCTCACCCTTCCTTTCGGAATATGGCGACATTTCTTATTTCCTTGCACACACGAACACAAAAACCGTCGAATTGCACACCCTGCCTTTCGGAAGATGGTAACATTTCTTATTTCCTTGCGCACACAAACTCAAAAACCGACGAATCACTCACCCTTCCTTTCGGAATATGGTAACATTTCTTACTTCCTTGAGCACACAAACTCAAAAACTGACAAATACATCAACCTTCCAATCCCAAGATGGAGATATTTCTAACTTTCTTGCGAACACAAACTCAAAAACCGTCAAATACTTCAACCTTTCACTCCCAAGATGGCGACATTTCTTACTTCCTTGCAAACACAAACCCAAAAATCCATGAATCGGATAGCAGCGCTATCAGCCGGATGTAACATGGCAACCTTTCTACATCATACACACACACACATACACACACACACGCGAATACACACACACACACACATACACAGTATTTCTTGTAAGTCTAAGTCCAAATATTCCATATATGCATCTTTCAATTCACAAGATGTTGCATCTTCAATCTTTCACACATACACATGAACCCAAAATTCATGAAACACACACATTCTTCAAATCCCTAGGTGGCGCATTAACAACATTTATCAAAAATGAACAAACTTCTGCTCCCAAGGTGGCGCCAGCACAACTTTTCCTGCTCGGGCATATCCAAATATCGAATACACACGGTATTTCTCATATGCATAAAGTCATTTATCACACACACAGACAAGTTTTCCACTACAAGGTAATACACAGACAGGCTTTTACAATCACTCACACACACACACACACTCACACACAGACAACTTTCCCACAACAAGGTAATACACAGGCAATCTTTTGCCCCACACACATGAACTCTTAAAATTTCTAAGTTATAGTTATATACTTTGTGCAATTTTTCTAAATTAAGATAGTAAAGACAGTCGAAACAACGAAGATTGTAATATGTATAAGACAATTGCACGAAATTCATAGCTGCAAAGCAGCAGGAATTGAACATTTGAACATTGGCACAGGCAAAATGATAAGTATGATAGTTGTGCGAGCGAATAGGACTTGATTTTTTCGAACTATTTCAAAGTCAGACGCATGCTATTATCAATGTACGAGCTCAAAGAGGCAAATTTACTAAGTATGAAATGCAGATATTGCATGGGGAACGTTGTAAGATGCAAAGCGTGGGGTGGGGAGAGGGGCACATTCTTCAGTTTGTGGAAACAAAGGTGTTCATTGTTTGCAATATGACACCAATTTTGATAAAGTTAGGTTTGCAGGAAGTGTATTACATGACTTTTTAGGGTTGCGTGTGGTAAGTTGGCGAAATATGGGGTGGGGGAGAGTGTGCAGGATTAGATTTTGTGAAAACAAATGATGTGACACACATGTGATGAGTCATCAATTTGACAAAGTACGATTATAACGAGCGAAGAATACAAGTTAGGGTTGCGTGCGCCATATTACATGGCGAATTAGGTGTAGCGAACACGCGCCACTTGGCCGAAACCAGCGTTCGACACGTCGAAAACGCTAAGTTCCGAAATTTTTGCAGATCAAATTCGCGCGGCGGCGGCACCCATCGTGCGGCGGCGGCGGCGGCGCTGCGCCCCGGCCCTCTCGGGCGACTTCGGCTCCAGCGACGTGGCGACGGCTGCGGCATGCGCGCCCAATTAGGTCAAGCTTTGATTCGTGCAAGCTAAAGTCGAATACGCCCCGGCACAAATCTTTCAATAATTTCCATACCCCACAATACGCATGAGACTTTAGCTTCATACGAGTCAAAGCACGATCGATTGGGCGCGCATGCCGCGGCCGTCGCCACGTCGCTGGAGCCGAAGTCGCCCGAGAGGGCCGGGGCGCAGCGCCGCCGCCGCCGCCGCACGATGGGTGCCGCCGCCGCGCGAATTTGATCTGCAAAAATTTCGGAACTTAGCGTTTTCGACGTGTCGAACGCTGGTTTCGGCCAAGTGGCGCGTGTTCGCTACACCTAATTCGCCATGTAATATGGCGCACGCAACCCTAACTTGTATTCTTCGCTCGTTATAATCGTACTTTGTCAAATTGATGACTCATCACATGTGTGTCACATCATTTGTTTTCACAAAATCTAATCCTGCACACTCTCCCCCACCCCATATTTCGCCAACTTACCACACGCAACCCTAAAAAGTCATGTAATACACTTCCTGCAAACCTAACTTTATCAAAATTGGTGTCATATTGCAAACAATGAACACCTTTGTTTCCACAAACTGAAGAATGTGCCCCTCTCCCCACCCCACGCTTTGCATCTTACAACGTTCCCCATGCAATATCTGCATTTCATACTTAGTAAATTTGCCTCTTTGAGCTCGTACATTGATAATAGCATGCGTCTGACTTTGAAATAGTTCGAAAAAATCAAGTCCTATTCGCTCGCACAACTATCATACTTATCATTTTGCCTGTGCCAATGTTCAAATGTTCAATTCCTGCTGCTTTGCAGCTATGAATTTCGTGCAATTGTCTTATACATATTACAATCTTCGTTGTTTCGACTGTCTTTACTATCTTAATTTAGAAAAATTGCACAAAGTATATAACTATAACTTAGAAATTTTAAGAGTTCATGTGTGTGGGGCAAAAGATTGCCTGTGTATTACCTTGTTGTGGGAAAGTTGTCTGTGTGTGAGTGTGTGTGTGTGTGTGAGTGATTGTAAAAGCCTGTCTGTGTATTACCTTGTAGTGGAAAACTTGTCTGTGTGTGTGATAAATGACTTTATGCATATGAGAAATACCGTGTGTATTCGATATTTGGATATGCCCGAGCAGGAAAAGTTGTGCTGGCGCCACCTTGGGAGCAGAAGTTTGTTCATTTTTGATAAATGTTGTTAATGCGCCACCTAGGGATTTGAAGAATGTGTGTGTTTCATGAATTTTGGGTTCATGTGTATGTGTGAAAGATTGAAGATGCAACATCTTGTGAATTGAAAGATGCATATATGGAATATTTGGACTTAGACTTACAAGAAATACTGTGTATGTGTGTGTGTGTGTGTATTCGCGTGTGTGTGTGTATGTGTGTGTGTGTATGATGTAGAAAGGTTGCCATGTTACATCCGGCTGATAGCGCTGCTATCCGATTCATGGATTTTTGGGTTTGTGTTTGCAAGGAAGTAAGAAATGTCGCCATCTTGGGAGTGAAAGGTTGAAGTATTTGACGGTTTTTGAGTTTGTGTTCGCAAGAAAGTTAGAAATATCTCCATCTTGGGATTGGAAGGTTGATGTATTTGTCAGTTTTTGAGTTTGTGTGCTCAAGGAAGTAAGAAATGTTACCATATTCCGAAAGGAAGGGTGAGTGATTCGTCGGTTTTTGAGTTTGTGTGCGCAAGGAAATAAGAAATGTTACCATCTTCCGAAAGGCAGGGTGTGCAATTCGACGGTTTTTGTGTTCGTGTGTGCAAGGAAATAAGAAATGTCGCCATATTCCGAAAGGAAGGGTGAGCAATTCGTCGGTTTTTGTGTTCGTGTGTGCAAGGAAATAAGAAATGTTACCATATTCCGAAAGGAAGGGTGAGCAATTCGACGGTTTTTGTGTTCGTGTGTGCAAGGAAATAAGAAATGTCACCATATTCCGAAAGGAAGGGTGAGCAATTCGTCGGTTTTTGTGTTCGTGTGTGCAAGGAAATAAGAAATGTCACCATCTTGGGAGTGGAAGGTTGAAGTATTCGTCGGTTTTTGAGTTCGTGTGTGCAAGGAAATAAGAAATATCACCATATTCCGAAAGGAAGGGTGAGCAATTCGTCGGTTTTTGAGTTCGTGTGTGCAAGGAAATAAGAAATGTCACCATATTCCGAAAGGAAGGGTGAGCAATTCGTCGGTTTTTGTGTTCGTGTGTGCAAGGAAATAAGAAATGTCACCATCTTGGGAGTGGAAGGTTGAAGTATTCGTCGGTTTTTGAGTTTGTGTGTGCAAGGAAATAAGAAATGTCACCATCTTGGGAGTGGAAGGTTGAAGCATTCGTTGGTTTCTAAGATTGTGAGTGCTTGAAATGTAGAAAGAATGCTATATTGGTGAAGGCTGTCTGAGCGTTCCTTCGGTTTTTGGGTTTGTACTTGCTTGAAATGTAAGAAATATAGAAGAAATATAGAAGAAAAATGGCTCTTGTCTGCTATAGTTTGCTTAGTATTGTAAGAAATGCTGAATAGTTGTCATAATTTAGTATAATTTAATTGTATATATTGGTGTCATATCCATATTTTCGAATAAAATATTGAATATTGGCGATATTTTTGGTAAATATGTAGGGCTTATCTTCTTCTGAAGGGCTCATGTGTGCGTTTTAGCTGTTGCTAGATGCTTAAATTTTATACGTGTAAGTCAAATTTGTGTATTTGGCGGGAAGGCATGGAGGTTTGGAGGTTGTGGTGGCCTGTGGATAGGATTTCTCGCCTTCTGATTGGTCGCTCACTAGGTTTCTCGCTTTCTGATTGGCAGGCTCTTGTGTGTAAAATGAATATTTGTGGGTGGGGATGTGTGGAATGGAGGGTTGGGGGGGTGAGGTTGAATGCTGTGGAGGATGAGAGATGCCATGTATAGAGTTTATAGCTTCCTGTTTGCTCCCTCTCTAAGTTTCTCGCTTCCGTAATGTTCAGCTCTAGTGTGTAAAATGAATATTTGTGGGTGAGGAGGGGTGGAAGGGCTGGTTGGAGGGTGAGGTTGAATGCTGTGGAGGGTGAAAGATGCCATGCCTATGGGATCTATCCTTCTGATTGGTCGCTTTCTAAGTTTATCGCTTCCATAATGTTCAGCTCTTGTGTGTAAAATGTTTATTTGTTGGTGGGGAGGGGTGGAATGGAAGGTTGGAGGGTGAGGTTGAATGATGTGGATGGTGAAAGATGCCATGCCTATGGGATCTATCCTTCTGATTGGTCGCTTTCTAAGTTTCTCGCTTCCATAATGTTCAGCTCTTGTGTGTAAAATGAATATTTGTGGGTGGGGAGGGGTGGAATGGAGGGTTGGAGGGTGAGGTTGAATGATGCGGAGGGCGAAAGATGTCATGCCTATGGGATCTAGCCTTCTGATTGGTCGCTCTCTAAGTTTCTCGCTTCCATAATGTTCAGCTCTTGTGTGTAAAATGAATATTTGTGGGTGGGGAGGGGTGGAATGGAGGGTTGGAGGGTGAGGTTGAATGCTGCGGAGGGCGAAAGATGTCATGCCTATGGGATCTATCCTTCTGATTGGTCGCTCTCTAGGATTCGCAGTTCTCTGCTTGGGCCGGTCTTGTGTGTAAAATGGCTAATTGTGGGTGGGAGAGGAGGTGGAATGGAGGGTGAGGTGGAAGGTTGTGGAGGGTGAGAGTATATGCTGAGTCATTTAGGGTTGGTGTGGGCCTTGCGCGGCTAAGTAGGGTTCAGTTTACATGTGAGGAATTGAAATTTGAATGAATGATGGGGAGGGTGCCGAGGAGTGGAAGCCAGTGCAGCTCCCATAATGCGCTGCTGGGCGCGTCCGATGAGTCATTTCTGGTCGGAGTGGGGCTTGCGCCGCTATAGTAGATGTGCCCTAGAAGCGCTAGTAGCTAGTATGGTAATTAGGTATAGCCTGGAAGCGATTGTAGCCAGGTAGGTCGTTCCTGGAAGTGATTTAGTGAGCTGTATGCTAATTAGGTATATCCTAGAAGCTCTGGTAGCCAGGTAGGGCGTTCCTGGAAGAGTTCTAGTGGCCTGTATGTTAATTATGTGTGTCCTAGAAGCGCCATTAGCCTAGGTAGGGCGTTCCTGGAAGTGCGCTGGTAGCCTGTATGCTAATTAGGTGTAGCCTAGAAGCGCTATTAGCCTAGGTAGGGGTAGCCTAGAAGCCTAGGTAGGTGTGGCCTAGAAGCCTAGAAGCCTATAGCCTAGGTAGGCGTGGCCTAGAAGCCTAGAAGCCTAGAAGCGCCTTTCCTAGAAGGCGCCGTTCCTAGAAGTGATCGTCATATCCCCAGTCTCTCACTACTATCATCGTCGTGTGGCCAGCGGTTTGCCAATCCATGGAAAAGAAAAACAAATGAAATCGTATTGGAAAAAACGTCAAATTCAAAATATATGAACTGTTGCAATGGACGGCTTTGAAACGGTGTTAATCAAAATTATGCAAAAATTATAACTTTAAGGAGAAGTACTTAATTGTGAGGCGCTGAATGTTCCGTTTAGACACCTTTAAAACTATGCAACTAGTGTTATATAAGAATGGAAATCAAAAATAAATTAATTCTGTAATACAGGAGAAAGCTTAGATATAGGAAAGTACAAAAACACAAAGATATTTATCTATTAAAGCAATAAACATAATTATTTATAACTCCATATTATTCTATTTAAAAGGTGTCGAAAAGTTTTCAATATATTCTGTTTATTTATTGTACATAGCAGCAGTTTTGTGAATTTAGTGGCTGCCAGAAACGACTGCATCAATAGCAATTTTTATTATTATTTCAAAATTAACGACTGCAATAGCTGCGTATTCTTATTTTTTCTGTGCCTCACATAGACCGATTTAAATATCATATTCGAGTTGGAAAGTGGTCGACATACTATGGAAAAATAATATTCTGAAATGAAAATATCCTTAGTATAAAGCAGTGTTTAGACAACCTGAACATTGGAAAATATTTAAGCATCATTTATGATTCAAAATAGAAGATGCCATATCTGAAAAGGGAGGGAAGAAACGAAGGAAGGATGGTGGAAAGGAAGTTGAGGGAAGGTGAGATTGAAGAGCGAAAGAGGGAGAGATGGGTGAAGGAGAAAATCGTGTTGCAGTTTATCTCTCCGGATAATTTTACTAAATTTGGAGCAGAATCGATAGCATAAGTACAGTGGCGTCTACCAATGGGGGGGTTGGGGGTTGGGAGAACGCTCTCCCACGGTTTCTGAAAGTGGGGGTTTGACGTTTTTCGGGTGCAAATTGGGGTTGGTGAATTTCTATTAAATAAAGGCCTGGAATACGAAAATTATTATTTGTGCATCATTATGTATCGAAAAACATTATTACCTTGGACTAACGAACTCACGGTTCACTTGAAATCTGTGGTAAGGAGTACGACAACTAATAGACATTAGTGTCAGTCGGGTCTCTTGCACACAAGGGTGGAACACACCCATTCGGGATTGACCTCTTATCGCTAACCACGTTTACTGACGGAGTCAAGCCAAAGCCCCACCCTTGGCAGGTGATGAAGGCAACAAAATTAATGATTGCGACGGTCGTGCAGCAAGAATCAAACGACCCGTTTGACACTTGCTGTGCACGTGTAGCCTACCCCAGTCTTCGGACAGTGGTCCCTTCTGCAAAAGTAGCCTAAGCGTAATGAAGCTAATAACAGATGTTTCGCATTAGATTCCCAGCCAGCATATCGCTGAAATGGATAAGAGCAGCTCTGATGTAAAGCAGAGTCTTTCCATGCTATATATAGATGCAGCCATAAGTGCAGGAAGCTCGATGGTAGTCATTATACATGTAGGTCTACCATAGACAACCGAATTTGACTGTTTCTGACTGTTTCTGTGTTATAAGTTGTTCTTATTTCGCGAAGAGTTGTGATAAGTATCTTGAAATGAAGATGTCAGGCGTCAGGGTATAATTGTGGTTAAATGGTTTGAAAATAATAATAATTATTAGTTCAGACTAATTTCATTCATACAAAAGCACCGAGATGTTGAAAAACATTGAAAACGATGTGACACCTCGAAAATATTTTACAACGACGATATAAATATTACAGCGGCTGTAATTTGTTTTAATTTAACCTCTTTTCTGAACAAGTCAACTCTTGAACGTTGCAAATATCTCCACTCCAGCAAATGGGGAAACTCATTGTGGAAGGCACACAAGCATAAACCAAGGCAGGGCATACAGAGTAGATACACAGACGGACAGACAGACAGACAGACATACTTCTTTTGTATGGTGTATGCGTGGATGTCTGGCCATTTTTAGCTGCCACAAAGCTTTTAATGACACTGAAGGAGGCCAACCTTCCCCTATCTTCGGTACTTTTTAAAATATGACATGTGTTTTGATAAAACGATATCAGTTCCAATCATGCTAACTATTAGCTGCGAAAGGATACGATTATTAAAATTAATAAGTGGTTATGTTTATATATATTTATAGGTGTGCATGACTATGTTTGAAGGTGTCCAATAAAATATATCAGTTTTAATTCAAACTCGGGAGCTTCAGGCTTCTTCAACTTACCCTTCTAAGTTCTTAGTCAAGAATTATAATTTTATCTTACCTAAAATAACCTAAGAAACGTCAATGTGCCGTAGATCCATAAATGAACTCGTGTGTTCTTCGTTGCAACGACAGTACGACACGTGCCGACCTGTAACAGTAGGCTTAACAATTTCTTGTGATTGCATTCTGAATTAAAGAATTTTTCGTTTAATACAACACATATACAACGAATATAATTTTCAATAAGGGTGTCTAATCGGACAACTTCCATTAATTTTCAACTGTGGGTCTATAAAGTCTGTCAGTATTGGTTCTAAATTTTAATCCATAATAGGTATAATTGTGAAGCAATGCGATAAGGAAGAGGACTGAACACAGGCAATCATATAATTTTATGTCGATAACAGGAAGTCGCTAACATTACCAACGCATGTCTACGCTTTTCCATTCCATCCTAAACGCCCGTTCAAGGTAGTTTGCACAACTTTACTCCGTTTCCACCTTTACCATCTCCAAATGGATAGCGTCAAGAGATGACAATGACGACGACGACGACGACGACGACGACGACGATGATGACGACGACGATGATGACGACGATGATGACGATGACGATGATGATGATGATGATGATGATGAGGTGGGGGAGGAGGAAGAGGACGATGATGATGACGACGATGACGATGATGATGATGATGATGATGATGATGATGATGATGATGATGATGATGATGATGAGGTGGGGGAGGAGGAAGAGGACGATGATGATGGTGATGATGCATTAATATTACTTGATAAGCTCCGCGGTTTTCTACCATGAGCTGTATTATGCCAATTTTTTTTTAAATTCTCTGTTGTCATAAACCCTCGTCAAATTTTAGTCACTGTTCCTTCTTAATTACTTTTTTGTTAGATATTTCACGACATTTATTTTATCGATTTCACTTTTGTATATTAGTTAGCGCAAGGGGAATGTTCATGGTTTGAACGTACTAGATGGTGGTGGTATTTGCAGTTTAACGTGACTATGTGGTAACAAAGACCATTAGCGACGGGCTCCTCCTTTATCCAGGCTTGGGACTGGCACTGGAAGAGAACAACAAGTGGCGTAGTTGATCGTACTAGATGGATAAATGGGTCCAGATTTGACAAGGGCTTGTGACAACAGAGAACGTTGTTCTCGACAGAAATTTATTTGGCATATCTTGAATCTCTGACGGAGGTGTCATAAATTATCTGGAAAGCACGCCGTACCGGTCACTGTAGCATAGGGTTGCTTCTAGTATCGTTATTGTAGAATGTAAAACTATTCTAAATGAGAGCAGATCAATTGGACAACACAATGACCGAAGACAAAATAATGACATCAAATACTCGTAAACATCAGTGAAAAATGGCTGCCGTCAGGAGATGATGACGATGATGTTTTCAAGTTCCGGGGTTTTCTAGGACAGCGGTTCTCAACCGGGGGTCCGCGGACCCCTGGGGGTCCGCGACCATCTGCCTGGGGGTCCGCGAGCACGTCCTGAAAATCACATATTTCTTAGTTAAAAACATAGGAACAGATAAATCTATGTCAATTTGTCAATTTTTCTCCTTTTCAATGGCGACATGAAACTACCGATAATAATACGCTGATTAATTACAAATTCATTTGTTTTAGATGGGTCAGTTCGTAACCGACTCTAGATTTCGGGATGCTTTTGAGAGAGCTTCTTAGAAAAAGACCACAGCCTGTAATTCATTTAAATAAACAACTCATGAGTTTCAACTTTGGCTTACCTGGCTGGCATTTTTGAATTAACTGAATTCCTCTTCGCAAGTGATGCAGACAAATCTAATCACCCGTAGCCTAATTAGTGATAAAGTGTCTGCTTGTACAAAAGAGATGATCTCTGGTGCAAAACGGATAGTGGTTGATAACTTTGACAAATTTTGATCAATTGCATGAATTCACATAAAACGAAGGATATGCTCAGATCAATCAACCAAAATTTGTTAATTTACTATCCGGTCAATCATAGCTGGATCAGTTCAACTTCTAATTTGGTAATTTGAACGTTCACAGTTTTTCGTGAGCTTCTAGTCAGTTTCTTGCAAACTTTGATTCGTGGAATTTACTAACCTCAGAATTGAACTGACTATAGTGACATTGGGCCTACATTGTGGGGCGCGGTGGTGTAGTGGTGGCGTCGTTGCCTTGAAGCCGGAAGGTTCGAAGTTCGAATCCACCTCGCCGCGTAGGGACCTTGGGCAAGTCCTTCACTCGAAATTGCTCAGCGTTTCGGCGTGAAACTCCGATGCAGTGTCCGCGCTGCAGTCGGGAGCGCCTCTGAGTAGCGGTTGAGGGCTGGAAGAGGCGCTATAACAAGTGCGCATACACACATTGAAGATGTAGCCTACGTTGCATCTATGCAAGAGTTAGCTTGATGGATGAGTGTTTCGAGCAGATAAACTGTGCTCGAATATGCATGCCCATAGCTTACATTAAAATAAACTACAGTTTTTTCTAATAAATTTCAAATAATCTTATCAGTAATATAAATTTGTACTACAGGATTGCAGGGGCATATCTATGCTATATTATAGCATACTTATAGGCCTACTATTATATAAGATTATAGAGTCGCACAGTCACGATAATGCGCCAAATTTTGGTGGGGGTCCGTGACCGGGACCAAAAATTAAAAAGGGGTCCATCAGTGTGAAAAGGTTGAGAACCGCTGCTATAGTCGATGCACCATGGACCTATCAATGCTGAAGCCTGGGGTCCGTTGGACCCCTGCAGGTATGCTAAATATGCCCTAGGTGTCTTTCTCAACCTTTTCACATTCAACCAGAGGTGCTACAGTGTCCCAACTTTTTCGTACATGTAGGGGGATGAATTGTTGAGGAATTTGATATATTTCAGATTTTTAGTATTTATATCAATAGAGATATTCAAGGTCTTGCACCTCTGGGGTCCAATGGACCCCAGGTGTGCGTCATAGGGTTAAAGGTGATCTGGTTTCACATCATCCCTGGTTGCGCTCCATTTTCATCTACTCGATCTCTGTTTTCCAGTCTTTGACGTTGAAGCCAGCCGCCCTCTTCCCTTTGAAGGGACAACTCCTAATTCCACGGACTTGCTTCGCTGCCAGGCAGCGCCGAGCTTTCTCATTTGCATGGCCGTCCACAACTCCATTCACAGCTTTATTTATTATATCTGACAAAGCAAAGATTGCTTCAAAAGTCTCTTAGGTATTTTTTGCCGTGTCTGAAACGGGAGCGCTCCTGAGTTTTCATCTTGCGTTATTGTAACCATAATTAAAATGAATAGATGAATGAATGGTCGAATGAAATAATGACTGAATTAATTAATTAATTATTGAGCGATTGTGGCAAACACCTTTTAAACGTTACCATAAGTTCAATATAAATTTAGCGACTGGAAGACGTTATTATTAATACAAAAACTTGCAGAAATTAAAATTAATGTGCTTCAAAGTAGATAATCTACGAGGCGCTACATGTGTAATCTTCTTTAGTGGACTGACTATCACATTACGGTAAAATGGCGGTGTTGAATGTATTTATGTATTATACGTATAATTATGAGCATTTATATAGCGCCTCAGTTTTCTGAACAAGTGCGACTCAAAAGACTTCGTGAATGTTTCATGAGATACATGGACATCAGTATCAAGAATTGTTAATGGAAGACTTTTCTAATGCACGAGAAGGTGCGCTGGGTCCACATTGTTGTACTAGAACGTGGGACAATCAAGTCCCCACGAGGCGCAGAGCGCAGATACCGACGACCTGGTTGGTTGGAGATGGCGACCGCAGATCTCCTTAATGCGCCGCTAGAACATCGCTGACCAGTGTTCAGTACAGTAATAATTATAGAGAATTAATGATAATTTGCGAATCGTTCTGGTGCTCTGCCTCTCAGATTAAAATGCCCGACGCCGACGAGAGTTTAATCTAGACAATTCCCGGAAATGTCCTCTCCAGAATGACGTTAACCACCATAAAATTTAACTTTTGCATCTACATAATGCATCACTGAACGGTTAGACTATTGTAAGATGAAAGTGCCATCCAATTGGTATAATGTGAGCCGTTAACAGAATATAATAATAAAGAAATGAAGATGACTAAATTTTTATTTCATCCTCAAATTCTGGTTCACAGCCGGGCACCCACCCCGACCCCGCAGGGGACGAGGTTGCTTAAGTAGTATTTTGTCTAGCTGCAGGGTTTCAGATAAATAATTTTGAAAATGTGGCTAGGCTGTGGAAATAGCTTATTTTTTCGCCCCACTTCCACCTCAACCCCATGGCGAGGGAATTAATTCAATAATCAATCAGTTTGAAATCTGTATTGGACGTTGAGAATTAGTTGATGTGTAACGACATTGTGTCGGTCGTAACAAAGATGACTGTCGATGCCCTCCTCCTTTGTCCAGAGTTGGGACTGGCGATCTGAGTACAGGCAGCATCGTGGTCAAGGGTAAGTTGAAGTCAGAATGATGTTGTTTGTTGATACATGATGTCGTTAAACACTTTATTTAGCTCGAGCGTCAAAAAGATGGTATATGATTCCACCGAATCGACTTTATAGAACATTGGAATGAAACTTTATAAAGGTGTTTTGCGTCAAACATCAATCACGCCGTTTGACATTTTAGCAAATACGGCAATCCATTTGCGTATAGTTCATTTACCATTTGAAAAATGCATTGTAATTGTGATGATGATATACATGTAACACCCTGCACTTTACGGCTGCATCTCTATAGCATGGAAAGACTCTGCTTTACATCAGAGCTGCTCTTATCCATTTCAGCGATATGCTGGCTGGGAATCTAATGCGAAACATCTGTTATTAGCTTTATTAGGCTTAGGCTACTTTTACAGAAGGGACCACTGTCCGAAGACTGGGGTAGGCTACACGTACGTGCACAGCAAGTGTCAAACGGGTCGTTTGATTCTAGCTGCGCGACAGTCGCAATCATTAATTTTGTTGAGGTGCATATATTTTCAATGTTTTATTGAGTTCTTGCTGACATACCGCAGTGAGTTAAAAATAAAAAATGCTGCTGCCGATCGTATTTGAGCCGAGATTTCTGAGTCACATGCGCCCTAACCCTTCCCCATCCAACTGAGTTTTAATGAGTTATCCAAATGCAAAATTGATGGTGGAAAGTTAAGATTGCGAGTGGCTCAACGAAAACAATGGTGAACCGAATTACATATTTCAGAATTTAATTCACAAAAGAGGTGTCTGTGATACACACAAATTGCCGTATTATTTTTTGTATATTCGTACGTGTAATCATACTAGTCTATTTTAAATAAGAACAGGTAAAACACCTTTATTTATGAATTATCCAGTTATATAATTAGAAAAATGTTCAATTGATAAGAATAATCCCTGCAGCATGTTTGAATTAAAATTATATCAATCTGGATCATTCGTCAACTGTCCTTTATCTCGTCCTGCCATTCCCAAGTATAGGTAGTTGTAATCGTACATTTATATAGCGCCACTTCAAGAGAACTCCTCAGAGGCGCTCGAGTGTAGGTGTAGGAGGAGGGCAGCGTAGTTAACCAACCAGCAATTACATGCGTGTATAAATGGCTCTAGGACCATTGCTCATAGGTTGATTGCTCATAGGCTGATTGCTCATAGGCTTATTGCTCATATGGCTGATTGCTCATATATAGGCTCACTTAGACACCTCAATTTGTTTTCTTAACTGTCATATATAAACTTCGACTTGCATTGATCGCTGCTCCACCTGGCTGATGGTAGTTCTGGTGACGTGTGAATCAATGGTTGAAGCGACTTCAAGATGACGATTTCAAAATATCATTCAATCCATTTCGAAATTTTCAAATTCGCAACTTATTATGTCTTACGTATAATTACGGACATGATTAACTCGGTCACATTGGCAGTGCCAGTCCCACGACTGAACAAAGAAGGAGTGTGACGCTAGTCATCTTTGATACAGTATAGTGTGCAATAAACAGCTATGATCGTTCCGTGCAATCGTGTAAAATAATGATTGCAGAAAGCATAGCGTCGACGACTGCGTACATGGCAGCTAAAAAGAAGTGGCCACTGTTCGTATTCTAATAGTGTCCGAACCAAGTCTGGATATAGAAGGAGGTCAGAGATAACGATATATTTGTCATCACACAGCTTCGTTTAATTTACCACTGAAAAACGACCATGAATTATTTACTAACCCCAATGGCAGCCATTTTTAAAAATGGCCGACCGATTTACAGATTTTAAATTATCTCAGCTTCCAGAGCACCTAGAATCGTCATCCTGGTGTCTAAATATACATAGTTTGGGGCGAGGATTCCAATAAAGCCATTGCAAATGTTCACAAGGCTTCAATGGCGGCCATTTTCCAAAATGGCCGACCTAAAAAGGATATTTCAGTATCTCAGCTTTCACTTCACATAGAATTGTCATCTTGGTGTCTAGACATACATAGTTAAGGGCAGGAATTTCAATGGAATCAAATACAAACGTTTCTGTCCCCAAGATTCGCAGTCAAGGACGTCAATGGTGCGGTAAGGTAAAGATGACGATTCTAAGTGCACTTGAAGCTGAGATAATTTAAAATCTGTAAATCGGTCGGCCATTTTGAAAAATGGCTGCCATTGGGGCCAGGATTCAAATCTGCGATGGCCGTATAGCCAAATCTTTTTCTTATGACATGTTCGTAGTATGTACCAAATTTCATGCTTGTATCACAAAGTGAACAATTCCTTCACATTTTGGTTCCAGGCGGCTCCACTATATTCTGTCTTGACGTTACCTTCAATAATTATTGGTTTGAGCTATATGAGTGGGCGCCGTTGATGGCGGCCAGATTTGTCTTGTATTTGTTTTTATGTGTCAATGTATTTATATACTCGTAGACCAGAGTGCGTTGTGCAGCTAATACATCGATAACATACCTACTTACTTACTTACATGACAAGATCTTACTGAATGATATTAGACACCTTTAAAACGATTCTCTATTTTGTATGAATACTTCCATCCATTTCGCTTTATGTATTAGCGTTTGGTTATTGTCACACAACGAAATTCAAAACTCGTTCAAAATTACAAAAATGCATCTTTTAAACGAAGCTCTTTGCGAGACAAACTGAACAAGCGTCAAAGGCGGATGATATATCGCAAACCGAGAGATTCCATTTTTACTTAAAAGCACCGGACTGTCCGATGCTCGTGTCAGTCGATACAATTCGACGCAAATATCTAATTGGCTCCTTCTTCATGATATACATGTTAGTAGAGCAAAATAAAAACCAGAAATTACTCTGAAGGATTATGGAAAGCTTTTCACTTATTGAGTTTATACCGTAAATGTATTTAAACTGGCGTAATCCTGATATCCAACGTATTGAGTGAAGTAGTAATCAACAGATGTAAAATGTTGAAAAAACATTGAAATAAAATTACCTTCTTACACACCTCAAACATTAATACAAGCGACGTCATAAGTTTGAAACTCAAGAAAATTTAATATTGCTTCTAAAAGTTGCTTCAGTACATTGATCACCAGTGCTGTAATATGTCAAGCAAATTTCTATCCAGGGTAACAGCCTCTGTTGTCATAGGTCCTGGTCAAATCTGGATCCATCCATCCAAATCCCACCCGTTTATCTATCTATCTATTTATCAATTATCATATCCGTTCGTCCATCCATCTATCTGTTTTCCCTATGAATCGCCCCATAACCCGCTTCCTGCAATGAGTGCCAGGTACACTGACAGGACATTGCGATTCTGAATAAAAGACACGCCCTCATATGCAGAGGCTGAGAAACTGAAGTCGACGAAGATTCTATTATACAACGATTTAAAAGATGATTATTATCTCCCCTTTCATCCAGGATTGTGATTGGCATTCTCAGCGTGAAAGTTGTGTTGTTCACATTATGCAAGACATTTGAATAATTATATAAATATTTACGGTCGTTTCGTTTGATGGTAGAAGCTGTTTAGGGACGACGATGACGATGATGATGATGGCGATGACGACGACGACGACGACGACGACCGCAATAGTCGCGTGTCGTCGTGATTATGAGCAACATCTTCATGATTATGATCATGGCGATTATTAAGACGATGACGACAATTACTGCGATTACGACAACTACGATGATGGCCATGATGATGTAACAACACTGATTTTTTATATTATTTTTGTGAAGTTATCAATTTTGATATCGGCAAAGCCTCTGAATAGGTATTATTACTATGATTTCAATGCAATTTTGAACACCTTCAAATCGTGACTATAATATGATATAAAATCTGTTTTTGGACAGTTCTTCAATAATACCGCACCTAGTCCATAAACTAACAATGCAATATGCTTTATGAAAACGCGGGATTGCATCTTTGCATTTTTTATAAAGATTGCTAAGCTTCCTACATGCATTAAGTGAGTCTGCATGAAATTAAAGTTGGAATAATATGAATTTTGAGAATCGAATTGTACAAAAATCTAGCCCAAATAGCGCTAAAGAAATATTTTCATGATCTTTGTATGCAGCCCGAAGATTTCCGGTGATGGTAAACAATAACTTATTTAACTTATAACTTGTATTTTATAACGTAGACCATTATCATAGTGGAATTACATTTTTTGCTGTATATTATGAGTTTAAATATTGATGAAGTTTAAAGTGATTGCTACATCTATAACCCAAAATGACGCCAATAAATAAGTAGACACATGCACATGGTAATCGCTTCTCGTATAATTCAAGACGTAGCCACCATGATTTTCATGCAGTTTCGAATATCTCCTTGCAAAAGTTCTATTAACAAACGCACAACTTTACACTTTATATAGTTGCAGTGATATCTTTTTAAGGGTGTGCAATGGCATCCGTCATTTAACTGTTCATGTCAAGAATTTATATAGCGCTTCTTCAGAAGACTCCTGATTTTGCAATCCATCCGACCAGCTGCTAAGAGTTTAACTGCGAAACGTTAGCGTTTTGCTATTTTCTCGATCGAAATGAGTCAATTGATTTTGAAATATCTTTTTCAATCCCTACTCATGATAGTCACTGCAGCAGAGAGCAATAGATCGGATCATGATTCAACAAGGACATACAGAAAGAAACGAGATGATTTGGATATAACATGATCACAATTATTATGAGTGGAAGCACCCGCGTAGACATGTGGCAGAACGCAAAACCAGATCGAGGCAAACTAACCGCACAGCTGGGTGCCTACGTAGAGATAGCAGCAGTAATGAAGCTGTTCATGTCACCTCTGCATACGACCATGTAACAAAATGACGACCATGGTTCATAGCATCTTGCGAGAAACAAGCCGTAGTTGAAGTCGTGTTAGTTTCGTCAGTTGATAATAATATTAAGGACATTTTGTGACAAGAAAAACGGTTTGCATCGATCTCATCCTTCATCCATGCTTAGAATTGGTAAGTAGAGGAGTTCTGTGATTGCGTAATTATAAAGTTATTATACTGCGATCATGTTTGCTATCATTTCTTATTCTTATTCCCATTTTGTTGTTTCTTTTTGCATTCGGGCGGAAAAACAGTGGTCTGTATAAAATATGCAATTTATAAAACCGCAATGTGTAAGTCACTGCAGCAGAAAGCGATGATTAGGCCTAAGTAAAACCCGCACCGAATGCAGATATTTTCACATTTAATAATTTATCACCATTTATGAACATGTTTGAAAGGTGTCTAGTGATATCCATCATTTGCTAGACTTCACCAACAAATACGCTAACTTTGAGCTTATTTCAAAATGCAACGGGGTCGATCCAATTTGACTTGATTAGCCGAATCAAATCTTATTTATTAAGTTTTTTAGCGCCAAAAAGTGAGATTTTGCAAATCATTTTTGCAAGAAAACATCGTCCTATAGCAACAGCCGACCTTCAGGTGGTACCAGGCATCGGTCTAAATTGGGAAATTAATATTAGTAGATGTTCATCATCATCGGTTAACAATAATATATCGTCGATCAACAACAGCGACTAGAATTCAACTCCAGTAGATGTCTTTGAAAATTTGCTCGGCGTACTACAACACTTAAGAGCTTTTGCAATTGCAACATTTTGCGAAGTAAGTGCACGAAGGACCCCTATCAGAAAGGTTCTAAAATCCAGTTCTTACATAGCGTGTGTACAAACTGCATAAAGGGTGTTTAAATGATCGTATTATTCCTATTCAGATTGAAAAAATTTATTTAACGACTCCACTCCATCATTTTGACGATGATTGGCGTGTATAAATCCTCAATGGGATGTATCCAGATTTGATGAGGGCTTATGATAACAGAGACCGTCCCCTCGACAAAATTTGTTTGACACAATACAGCTCTTTTTTACATGTCGCCTATGATGCATAAAAATACATAATACCTACCAAAAACTATTACAGAAAGTTTATTTCCCTTATATGAAAAATCACGTTGAAGTGTTTTGAAAAACTGCGACCGGTGATCACATTATACTGAGAGTAGCGCTCGTGAGGTCAGTGGCGTAACAATAGGGTAGACTGGGTAGACAAAGTCTAGGGGGCCCCCGAGTGTAGAGGTCCCAAAGGGTCCCCCGAGTTTTCCGAAAAAACATGTTAAATAAATATTGTGACTAAGTAGACTATACCGTGTCAGACTCTCAGTACGGTTATCCGAGAACCCGTCAACTTGGAACGGCGTGTATTCTGTTCTGTACACTGCCAGTCACGGTCTCTAGTGCGGAGCGCAGTTTTTCAAAACTGAAACTCATAAAGTCATACTTACGCTCATCAATTGCACAAGATTGCCTTGACAGTTTGGCGCTGATCAGCATTGAAAACGAAGCAGCCAGGCAGCTTGATCTGGACACACTTGTGGACAAAATTGCAAACATTAAGGCAAGGAAAAAAGAGTTCTGAGTTTTGACTGAATGACTTCACACTATAGCAAAGGACTTCAACCAAACCTTACATAGGCCGTTAAGGCCAGCCTACTTAACTTCAGTCGCACATGTCGTAATTGTCATTTCAGCCTTGTTAGGAACTTACAGTTTACTGTAATTTGTACTTGTATCTTGTTCATATACATCAGCATTTCAGTAAATTAATAAGTAATAATACAGTTCAATAAGTACCGTAGGGAGAGGGCCCCACCTTCATATTTTGTCTAGGGGCCCCGAGTTCCTAGTTACGCCACTGCGTGAGGTTTAGAATACGAAGAACTCTTTTCTTCTTCGTATTCATGCTCAAGTTTGCTTCGTCTGGATAACGATCATGAAGATGGTGCGCCTCTCTTCAGATATACAGCTCTATCCTATAGTAACCTATTCGTAGTCTCCTCCTTCCTCCAGGATTGGGTCTGGCGCTGCTAAGCACTAAGGAGCTGGTGTGCAAAGCATGGACTTCCAGTGGCGAAGATAACGTTGCCTTTGAGGACTTGGTCGCCGACCCTCGTCTCCGTAGATGGCAGAGTCGGTTAACCCTTATAGGGTATCGATTTTTTTCA
Organism: Lumbricus terrestris; assembly: GCA_949752735.1. Taxonomy (NCBI): domain Eukaryota; kingdom Metazoa; phylum Annelida; class Clitellata; order Crassiclitellata; family Lumbricidae; genus Lumbricus; species Lumbricus terrestris. Next base: position 10,141,952 of record OX457049.1, read on the forward strand.
CAGTTTTTGGTAACCGGGGGGTAAAAAAATACCCCCAATTTATTTTCGTCAAATCTATGCAAATGGTTAATTTATCTGATAGACAAGGACAATAGAACACATTATTGAATGTAATTAGCAAGAAATCTGGAATTAAAATGATGACTTGTTCCAATATGACTGTCTAAAGCGAAAGTAGCAATAAGTTGTGAGTCAATGCTACCATGCTACCAGTTTCAGATACTGATCGCTAAAGACACATGCTGGGTTGATTGAAATAACTAACTGCAAGCAATAAAAAGCGGCTGTAATAGTCAATAACTATGACGTTTACAAATTTTCACTTGACAAAACTGACCAAATAGAAACATTCAGTGACAAGTAGGTCTTCACCCATAATAGTTTTACCACAGTTTCAGTGGGCAATGGCCAATGGGCATGCAACTTATGCATTCGTATGATATACAGTAGTGGCCATATTATTATGGACAAGGCTAAGAAAACGGTTTTTGGTACATATATACATACATACACACATACATACATACACACATACATACATGCATGCGTACAGACATACATGCAAACATGCATGCGTAGCTACATGCATAAACACATCTATATATACTTATACATACATATCATATATACATACACACATATACATACATACATATACACATACATACACACATGCATGCACATACACATGCATGCATACATACATATATACATACATACATACATACATACATACATGCATACATACATACATACATACATACATACATACATACATACATGTACACACATACACATACTTGCATACATACACGTATGTGTGTATGTATGTAGGTATGGATGTATGTATGTATGTATGTATGTATGTGCATGTATGTGTGTATGTATGTGTATAAGTATGTATGTATATATGTATGTATGTATATATCAGTACTGTGTATGTATATATGTATGTATAAGTATATATGCAACTTCTATAATTATGACATACGCGTTGAACGCTGCTGCATCAACCAAGAAATAGTAGTCTGCCGCTAGGTGGCAGCGCAATATGGCACAGCTGAAAACGACATCGTGAAGAAAAAACATATCTAGGAAAAGTCACACAAGCAAAAGTCTGTTTTGCTTTATTCAAAAGAAGCCTACGAAAAAAAGTAGACTGGGGGTTATTTTTTACCCCCCCCGGTTACCCTATAAGGGTTAACGCTCCTTCGACATGATCATTCGTACGGTCATGCACTCCATCGAGTGGAGTGTATCGCTGCAGTATTATAATACGGGCAAAATATTTCTCAAAGTTTGCATTTTGGACACCTCTTTTATGAGAATTAGCCTACATCGTGTATAATATGTTCCTGACTTTGCAAGTTACTGCTTTTCTACCTACCACCCACCGTAATTTAGCGTCACTCAAATAAAAGGTGTAATGGCTTCCGTTGAATGACTTTACTTCTGTGCAATGCAATGACTTCTATAGAGCTGTTATCTTCGTGCATAAAGCAGTGCAAACCCAAACTGTTGCTGGGCTTGGAGCGCCTCTGCGTAGCTCTCTTGAAGATGCGCTATATAAACTATCGAAATGAATGATTGAAAGGTCCTAATGAAGGCGCTGACTATTTACATACTTATTAGCGAATTAGCTTATTAGCCAATGGCGAATACAGAAATTTTCGAAGGGGGGACATTTTTGATGAAATTTTTTGCCAGAAATGGTCTGATGACCTTTTTTAGTCGTTTGGTCGAAATATCTGGAAAATTTACCAATTTTCCCTGCCAAAATGACTGACGACCTTTACTATGACCTCTCTAGTCGTCGTATCCTGCTTTTCTCTCCAGCCGCGTTGATTTAATGCTTGTTGAAGCCAACTAGGGGCACGTCCTATTCACTTTTGAAATGGGGGCATGGCCGAGTTGGCCCTCTGACTGAAGTGTATACTCCAATATTTTTTATATTAGATTGGATATCCGCGCTTTGTCTTTAGAGACGCAGGTGCTTAGTAGGGCCAGTCCAAAGCCTGGGAAAAGAAGGAGGGCCACACAGCGACCCTAGAGGACGGCGATAAGATGTACAGTAGATAGTTTCCACAGAAACAGTTTAGGTCTACTTTTACTGTATTGAATGCACAGAAAGATTATGTTGAGTGCTGACACCTTGCGAGTAACTGAACTAATTCTGAAAAGACAGCAGACAAAACAGAATTATCCAACATGACTATGACCATCCGTTTATGTTATGGCTCATAAGACAATTTGTATAGCACATTTGTTGGAATATTTGTGCAAAAAAATAAGACAAACAGCTTTGGTCGACCCAAACGATCCTATTTAAACCTCACAGTTATGAAGAAATAGATGCAATACAAAGCTCATTTAGACACCATTAGATTGATGATTGAAATAACTATTTAGTTTATGGTACCATATGTTTTGGGTACTACGATAAAACGATAAATTGAAAAAAATTTAATTTGTAGCTAACATTCACGTATGTTAGCAAAAATAACGACGATAATAATATTCCTTTTAATGATTCAATCTGACACACCGCAGAATGATTACAGGTACAGGTTATACGAAATACGGCCCACTGTAGCACGACACACAGGTCGGCTTTACAGCAGTGGGTTCGGTAACTTAAAGTTGCTGCTACGAAATTTTTATAAATATGAGGTTCTCATCCCCTATGCCAAAAGAGATCCTGAGTGGCCGAGTGGGTTGGGAGCCCGCTCGCCACGCCGGTGACACGAAACGGAGTATCCCCCCTGAAAGCTATCCGGGGGGATGAATTAATCTATCCCCCGGATGGAATTAACCGGTCTATAGTATCCGGAGGGATAAACTATTCTATCCCCTTTTTTGAAAAATGCGCATAATAAAAAAATTTATGCTGTAATCAAAATTTAAAGTGACTCTAATTGTTTTAAGTGTCCTAAGCAATGCTCAGATAAAGGCAACTCGAATTTATTTAGTGACTCTGAGTGTTCTTGAGTGTTTTAAATGTTTTAAGTGCTCTAAAGACAGAGCAAAACAAATTATCTAGTAGAAATAAACATACCTGTTATTGTCGTTGTTCAAAACAAAGCAGACGAAAATTAATTTGTCCCAAAAAATACACGCGGAAGCGATTTTTTCGACTTTTTTAATTTGGGGGGATACAATTAATACGGGGTATACTCTATTTCGTGACACCGGCGCCCCGGGTTCGATCCCGGTCGGTCGGTTTATCAGAGATTAAATTCATCCTCGGATCTTTACTGCGGGTGGCTCGGTCGCAATATAAACGTGCAGTGAGAGGTTGTTCTCTGCCTCCGACACTAATCATCTTACATATGAAAGAGTGCATAGGCGGAGACCTGGTCCGAACTTTGGGGGGGACGGACGAGCGGCCGAATGACGATCGCCGAGGCACGAAGCGCCTCGCAGGGGAGGGTTTGGGTAGGGAGATATGCCCCCAAACTTCGAAAAATTTCGATTTTCAGCACTACAATGGTAGCATTTCAGGTAGTCATATTAACAAATTTCCTCATCATTTTAGAACTTATAGTCTTTATTTAAGACTTCAAAAGTGCCCCCCGATGTCGAAATGCGTTGAATTGATATTTGTTTAGTAAACTTAAAAGAGGTGTGTAAGCGACATTTTCAATTTGAATTCTCGGTTTAAAAAAGTTAACTTGTTTAATTATAATAGTTTAGAAAAGTTAAAAGAGGTGTGTAAGAGACATCTCCAATTGGAATTCTCTGTTAAGAAATGATAGTTAATTTTTTTGATGATATTAGTTTAGTAAAGTTAAAAGAAGTGTTTAAGAATCATCTCCAATTGGAATTCTCTGCTTAAAAATAATAGTTAACTTGTCTGATTATATAAGTTTAGTAAAATTAAAAAATGTGTTTAAGAGACATCTCCACTTGGAATTCTCAGTTCAAAACAATAATAATAGTTAACTTGTTTGATGATAATAGTTAAGTAAAGTTAAAAGAGGTGTGTAAGAGACGTCTCCAATTGGAATTCTCTGTTAAAAAAATAATAGTTAATTTGTTTGAGGATAATAGTTTAGTAAAGTTAAAAGAGGTATGTAAGAAACAACTCCAATTGGAATTCGCTTTTAAAAAAATAATAGTTAATTTGTTTGATGATAATAGTTTAGTAAAGTGAAAAGAGGTATGTAAGAAACATCTCCAATTGGAATATTCAGTTTGAAACAAAAATAAGAGTTAACTTGTTTGATGATAAAAAATTGGTAAAGTTAAAAGAGGTGTGTAAGAGATATCTACCATTGGAATTCTCTGTTAAAAAATAATAGTTAATTTGTTTGATGATAAAAATCTAGTAAGATTAAAGGAGGTGTGTAAGAGACATCTACAATTGGAATTCTCTGTTAAAAAATAATAGCTAACTTGTTTGATGATAAAAATTTAGTAAAGTTAAAAGAGGTGTGTAAGAGACATCTACAATTGGAATTCTCTGTAAAAAATAATAGTTAATTTGTTTGATGATAATATATTAGTAATTATGTTATATTTAACTTGGGATTTTAAATCGCACGTATTTATTACCAATTATTAATCCGATGTATAATAACGATGTTCTATGTCCCATTGTTCGTTTTCAAGAGGAGTAATAAACAAGATACTTACATTCTAACTTGAACACTACTCATAAAATTTTTCCATTAGTTATGGTCATAAGCTTCAAGATAAATACCTGGAATAGACAATATATTTTTAACATTTCATTCCACTTTTTTCTCCTCGCATTTTTTAAGTAGTAAGATTGATATAGTCATTCTTTATACACGCAAGCAACATATGCTCAGTTGTTTCAGGCAATTGGCATTTAGAACACACTGTCAGGTCTGTTATGCTTTTACCTAGCACTTTCAGCCAAGTGTTATTAATGACATGCCACATCCTATGTCGGGTAATTTGAACTTCTCTTTTTATGATCGAGTCCATAAATTTTACATCGGGTGTTGGCAAGGTTTTTATAAAAACCGGTAATACGTTAAAAGAGGTATCTTATCCACACAGTATAGTGTTCGCAAACTATTCAACGTGGGACTAAATAACAATTGGTTGGAGCCTGAATTGTCCGGGAATTCATATCATTAGAAATATGTACTTCATCTGCTAAAGTTTTCTTTCACTATAACTCTACTGACGTGTGTGCGTACATGTCCTAACGCTTAAACATTGGGGGGGACAAATGCATGGGCCGTCCCCCCAACGCCTCCATTGGGGGGACCGTCCCCCCTTGTCCCCCCCTAGGTCTCCGCCCATGAAAGAGTGTCGTTAAGCCCGAAGTACTTACTTACCCTATGCCAAATGAATTTTTTTCAGAAGCCCTTGTCAAATCTGGATCCACCCATCCCATCTTAACAAAACGCTTTAACATGAAGAAAGGACGCCAATGGTCGCTGTAATGGTCGCTGTGTTGATAAACAGTGTAACCATACTAACCTGAATGCATCGATGCTCCTTTGCCGGGGTCGCCGTTGCTAAGTAACATCTCTACACCATCTTAGAAGGGAGCAAGCATCGGCGAAGTTGCTGTTGAATGACAGACTCCCACTATATGCGGACATTGTGTTTCATCCAAATGTTCGCCATTCATCGAGACCAGTGGCGGCGCCAGGATTTCAGGTTTGGAGGGGGCTGAAGTCCCAAGCCTTCCAGGAGTAGAGATGATGGAAATTGTTTTACTCGATATTTAAATTGGCGCTTAAAAAATACGTATATATATTAGATTTAGATTAGTAGTTAAAAATGGATAATAACTCACTAAACGATGATGAAACGCTACACTGACGAATTCTTGATTAACATGTAGCAAATAAATATATCTTTTGACACCATTAAAACTTGTTAAGTAAAGCAATAAATAGAGACATTTCTCATTTGATAGACATTCCTGCAACTCCAAATCCATCGAAAACAATATTTTACTCAAAAATTCCAAAGCTTATTATTCATCTTGTCACTTTCTATCTATGCTGCGCAGTTACAATACTTCTACCTTATTTCTTAACGCTCACCGTATACTTATTTGTAAGTTACCCAAATAATAGAGGTGTGTAACTGACATATGTGACAGTTAGTTGTTTCCATTGTCTAGCGCTGCATTCGTAGCTTTTTTCAGTCGAATAAACCACGCTGTGTCTCGACGAACTCGATAATCTCACCCTGATGAGAGTTTCTGGTTTGGCATCACCAGATCATATTCACTATTATTTTTGCGCATGGTTTGGACACCACTAAAACGGTGTGCAAGTTGAGTTAATATATTGATATGCTTCAACTCGTTGCATTGGGATAAATGAAAGAGTATAAAATGTAGATCTGTGTGTGAGATAATGCAAGACTGAAACTACTCGCCTCTGGCTATTCTATAGTCTAGACCCTACCATTAAGAAAAAAAATGTGGGCCACGGTAATGAGTTTTGTTATCACACAACGTCGCGAAACTCAGATAATTGACAAACGCACCACACTATTGGTGGATCCAACTTGTATGGGGCGTGGTGGTGGAGTGGATAATTATGTTCGTTGCTTTGAAACTCAAAGGTTGCGAGTTCGAATTCACTTCAAGCAAAAACCTCAGTACCGTACAACACGTAGAACCTCAACGCAAACGGGAGATAGGCGAGCATCGTCAGACCCTCGAAGAGTGCCAGGGCCGTGAGGATGCAGTTGGTGGGGGAGATCATGTTGCGACGGGTCAGTACGACGATGTTATGCAGGTTAGCGACGATGCCGAACACGCAGACAACGGTTGCTAGGTTACAGTGGATGAGGATATGTCAGACATGGAAGGCGCGCAGCTCTCTCGTGCGAGGGTAGAAGAACTGTTGCTATGTTTGTGGCCTCGGTTTTCGTTGCAATGGTGATGACATTGACGCGGTCGCTAGTCATATAGTAACTGTTATGGCGGGGATGTGATATGTGGCAGCAAAGATCATTAGCGCCGAGCTCCGAATTTATCTCTGAAGGTCAGGGATTGGCATTGCAAATGTTCGAGCAGTTGCGTTATGTGAATAAATACGATGACAATCTCATCTCCTTCTACTCTTACAACCAAGGGGGACTAATATTCCAGAATCTTTGAAATTTTGATATACATGGCAAATATTAATAACGTTAAAATGGTGTCCATTATCTGAAACGCCAGCACCGATTTTCACAAAATAACATTACTTTGTTTATTCTAGTTGCTACAATATTACACTTGAAAATTTCCGCTTGCATGCTCAAATTTAAAGTCATCGTCCTCATTTTGTGATTTATATTTCACTATGTATGTCCTCCACGAACCTCTCCCGCCAGAACGGGTTACTGAATCTCCCTAAAACCTTGCTCAGGTAATCTAGAGATACCCAAAAAATCTTGCAACTTGGGTGAAAAGCATTTACTTCAAGTTCAGTTAACTTCAATCTTTTGATTCCATCCCGCTTAGCAGCCTCCTTTGAGTCTGTAAAATTTGATTTGATCTACCGCCAGGATAATGACAAAAGCCGTAAGGTCTGTTTGTGGCCAACCATGCACAATAGTGACGGAGATATGTGATGTTGCAAATAATATCAGCTAAGTATCATGCATATGTTCGTTGTCTGGGAGCCGAATGATTGCAGGTTCGAATCAACCTCTAACCGCTTGATATGAAAATAATAAATAATAATAAAATGTTATCTATCTTTATATAAGGTTGGGACATTGCCTATAGCTACAGTTTTCCGGTGTCCATGTCGTTCACCATGCATGTAAATCTCGTCACTTCGATGAAACTGTGTCTCCTTTGGATGATCCTCATTCGGATAGTTCGTCCTTGTGAATTTCTTCGTATTTTCTGTATTTTACAAATCCACCATTCGATTCGAGAAAATCTCAATTGACCGGGGTCTTGCCCCAAAATATCTGACTCATGCTTTACTTCGTCCTCACTCAGTTTCCTCCCATCGTCCACTTCGTTCATCCAACAGAGTTGACCTATTGGTTCCTCGGTCTAGAACAGACTGCTATGACTCAGTCTCCATCTTTTGTCTCAATTGGTCCTTCTCTTTGGAATGCTCGTTCTACTTCTGTTCGCTCTACACTTCTGTCTGTCAGTCTCTCTCTCTCTTTTCTGCTTTGTCTCTTCTCAAAACCTTCTTCTTCACGCGGGAACCTGCGCACCGGGAGCACCTCTGAACGGATCACCCCACTAGAGGCGCTTTATAAATGTTTCCGCGCCTCAGATTCACACTTTGGTGTGACCTTGCGCGCGTTATAAATTTATGTAATAATAATAATAATGTAATAATAAATACAATACAATAGAGTTAAACTCTCAACAAATGATGGCTGTCATTAGACACCTCCAAAATGGTTCCTAATATGAGTATAAATAAATAAATGTGCGCTATGATGTAATCATTCCAACGCTTGGTGAAATGCGTGCTCAACATAATTACACAACTTAACCTGATCACAGTCATAACTCATGCACTACATAACCCGTAGTGGTGCCAGTCCCAAGGAGGTGAGAGGCGGGTGATGTAATTGGTCATTCTTATCACACAGTCACAAACAGATAATATCGTTGACGTCAGCTAAGACCTTTTCATATGTTATTAGCGGTCCTATTCTTTCATTGTCATATTAAATTATTTATGCCTCACCAATAGCTTTACAACGTTAGCAAACGCAGAAAATGAATGACAAGTTTACACACCGGCGCCGAGCTGTTGCGATATCACTGCAGAAATGCAAATGATGGGAGTAATGGCATGTTTGAACTCGCTACACTACCTACTTGTCAGTGTCTTGGGGCAGGAATTGTCATTCGGGAAGAATTGAAGGTCGGAATCATAATTCCCGTCTACAAGGTCAAAGGGTCACTGGCTGAGTGTGGTAATTACAGAGGTGTTTCGCTCCTATTGGTTCCGGATAGGTTTTTGCCGTCTTCTGTTTGTTCGGTTTCTGGATTTGCTACACGAGAAATGATAAACCTAGTCAATGAGACTTGCAGTCAGATGTCGCTGCAAAACGGATAAAATGAATCCGTGCAAAATGAGCATTCCTGACACCTCTTTTGACGTTGTTTTCAGGCGTATAGAAAATTGCTGACTTTCATTTATCTTGGGTCCCATGATCTTTATATTTAACTATCTGGGGTATCCGGCGTTGCACGGGAAATTCTTAAAGTAAAAAATTGACTCTGATCGCTGGGGACCCTTTCCAACCGGGGGCCCCTGCGCACTGCACAGGCTGCACGACATAGGCCTTCGCCATTGATTCTCCCCCGGCGGGTCTGTTCCAGAATAAAGTCTTCGGGGTAGACAATACTTTCTCCGCCTTATATTTACTTGGACCACACTAGCATTAATATGGACTCACTGAATGAGACTACTGTAATAATTTCGAACTTGTTTACGTTAAACACCGTTTCAACGTTTTATACCGAAGCTCTATAAACTATGTTTCAGTCGTTTTTCAGAGTTGGTTGGTCATATTCAGTCAAATTTCACCAATGATTGATAATGGTCAGCTCATCTTGCTTGCCATAATTATTAAATACATTTTACAGTGTTGCCACTCCTTGTTTTTCCCCAAGAACTTGGATTTTTCAATCGTATCTTGGGATATTGGCTTTTTCCTAAGGACCTTGACTTTTTACTTGGCTTTTTCTTCTACCCACTAAATAACAGTGCAACAACAATGGAAATAATCTTAGCAATAATATGTATGGTTCCATCAACTGTCTAGTTTATATCCGATGTATAATTAGCCTATGAGAGTCTGAACCGTTTGCTTTTTGCATTTTAATTATTGGTGACGTCACGTGCAATTTGGCGCAATTCCGCAAATACCTTGATTACTTAATACAGATAAATGATAAGCTTATCACAAATACTTATATTAATAATAATTAGTTGCACTTTCAATATCTTTAGTTTTGGTTAATTTTTGACTGGATTTCAAATCGTCATGAAACGCAACAAGAGTGATTCATACGACATCAGTAATGATGGTTCTTCAAGTGTCAGCAACTCGGCATCTGGTGACAGTATAAGACCCGCAGTTGGTATAACCAGCCATTCAATGATGACTGGATTTAGATTTTAAGCAACATGTTCTTAGTATGTTGGAAAATCTGCGAACGAAGCCAATTATTAGCAATTTAACATAAAATACACGAGTTTCAGGATTAATTATACATAATTTCATAAACATTACAATTTATCGGATAAAATAGCTTCGGTTGAAATAAAACGTGTGAGGTAGTCCGTAATTATTTTTTACCTTGTTTTTTCTGGGCTTAGTTAAAGACCTCGTCTTGGTTTTTCTTGAAAATTTGGAGCGGCATCACAGATTATTTGATATCAATACCACATTTTGCACTGTTGACGACGGGGTTTTATTAGAGCGATTGCATGTATCGTTTAGCCTGACTGATGACAATCTTAAATGGATAGCTCATTTTCACAATGGCCGCAGATCATGGGATTTAAGACACCTTGAAATTAAAGAAATATATTTAGCCAAATACAGGGAATGTCTTAAGATAGTGATCCATTTATTCCCCTTCTATTATAATACACGGCGTCGTTAACAAGAACAAATTATTCGCCTAAGACACCTTTTAAATATGTTAAACCGATACTATAACTGCATGGGACGCCGTATGTGTATTTGCCTTTCTCGCTCTTCTACTCGGTGGTGGTATTTGCAGTTCAACGTCACTGTATTGTCGTTCAAGAAAAAAATCTGCAATTTAGTTTTTGCATGGATCATCAAAATTACATTCTTCCACATCATATTGACGCTAAATGGATTCTTATAACTATTAAACCTCAGATTGGTAATTGCAAATAATTATTAAGCATATTTTGCTGTATAGTTCATGTCTACGGTCGTTAGTATTTAGTAGTCAGTTGTATGAGATTTACATAAACTTTGGGGAGAAACCGTTTCGTTAATGGACCATTTATTGCGACTGCATTCAATTATAATGGACCATTTATAAATACCTTCTCTCAGCATCCAGAAACGCTCCCAGTGGAATCGATTTCGACAGAATAGAAAGAGTGTAAGGCGAAAGAAAACCGATGAACGTCGACCATTGCGATTGCTGAATGGATGGATGGATCCGATTTGACCAGGGTCTATGACAACAGAGGCCGTAGCTCTCGACAGAAATTTGCTCGGCGTATTACAGCACTCAAGAGCAAGGTACTGAACCAAAAATTTGGCCTTTAGTGACGCATTTTACTTGTTTAATTTTGTGCAAATAATAATTTCTTTTCTTCCGTCTTTGATGTAATTGTAACAGAGACCGAGCGACGATCTTCACTTTGACGTAACTCGGGGTCAAAGGGTTAAAGGCTTGTACATCGTGCTCAAGTTATAACTTATGACTGCCGAAGCGAATAAATATAGCATAAAGCTAAAACATAAAAAAGGTGTTTTGCGTTAAACATCAATCAAACCCAGTTTGACATTAATTTTTAGCAAATAATTAAAACAGAAATTCTAATGTCAGAATTAAAATAAGGAATTATCTTACATTACAGTTCAACATGACCAGGGGATGATTATAAAGCTTTATTAATCTCGTGCAAATAATTCCTTATCTTCCATCTGTGATATAGCCTACTGTAGCAGAGGCCTACCGACGATCTTTACTTTGACGTACATGTAGCTCGGGGTTCAAGGGTTGAAGGCGATGGTTTCCACCGCAGTTCGTCGTCTTTAGGACGAACAAGGACGACAGCGAATGACGGCATACTATTCAATATATTAAGATTCAGTCGATGGGAATGTCCTTCTCTACTTGCGACGACTGCAGATGGATAGTGTACAGCGAGGCAGATCTGGAAGCAAACGTGACAAAACCTTTCCTTCTGTGTCAAATTCGATATTCGTCTCCTCTCGTCCTTCTCCCGATAACGACTTCGGTTGACTGTCGGATTATCACGACTGCACCTAAAGCACCAAACGCTATAATTTTACAGAATTTGTGTTAAGTATTGTCCAAACTGATCAAGTTTGTCAAGTTCAAACCTGAATTATTTGCAACAAGATTTTACACTTTGAGTGTATTTTTTAAAAAAAGGTCTAATTGATTAATGTTTGCAGTCTCACATGAAAATGTATAAGAGAGGTATTTGAGATTATAGATATATGCAACCGTTAAAGAATGAATTAACCATCGCTTTGCCATGACATTATTTGTCCGTGGCAATGTTTAGACACCTTTAAATTTCTCTTTTACTATGCTATATATAATTTAGTTTTCTATGTCAATTAGTTATCAAGGAGTACAATGTCATGCAGTAGTTAGTAAGCTCCAAATCATCAAACTCTTCAATTCATAAAAATGATTGAAAATCCTCCGTGCTAATGAAAACGGCAACAAGATGCATGTACTTCGCTCCAGCATAGCTCTCGCTATGGTAGCGCAATACGTCTCCAATTCGCCTTTTTCAATGGTCAAACTTGAATGCATGCAATAATACAGTTAACCGTTCGGTTCTTAAGAATGACTAATGAGTTTACATTAGCCACTGATAGATATAATTTACCACTCAAACTATAATAACATGAAAAATAATTGCGTGATTGCAAATGCTGCATAGTATGTATAGTGCCAGTCTAAAGCCTGGAGAAACGAGAAGGGCGACGTTAATCATCTTTGCTTTACTCACCGATATTACATTACAACCAAAATCGGAATCAGATTGATCAATCAAATTTCATGACAGCGAAAGGTTATTATGAACGGAGATGATGAGAAGGATGCGATCATCGAGAAAGAGATGATGGGATCGTTCATTATAATTATATCTAATGAAGAAAGCAGAAACGGCAGAATTGAACGTCGACAGTCAGCTGCTATCTAACGAAGCCTCCATTTCTCAAAGACGACTGAGTATCTCCCTCCTTCTTTATCAGGATTTGGACTGGCAACGGAATTGGATGGCCAGCTTCATATTGATTTTCAGTGAGCTTTTGACATATGTATTGCACGACACTTCGGCAGGAGTAGGGGCTCCAAACTTGTGCTTTTAAGCGCGTTATTTATTAATAATACTTTTATTAAACGTTTTTGAGGTGTGCAAAAGTTCTCACTTTGTTTCCATTATTTTTTTCAACATCTTTGAGCTTTTGCATGGTTCAAATTGCTTGGAATATTGTACAATTAACATAAAATCATATTATCAAAAATTGTGACGTCCGCTATTTTCTTGATTGCAGACCTCGACTGTGTCCCCGTTTAGTAAATTTTGCGGAAAGATTAACCGCAATAAAATCTCTCATTTCCTCCCCCATCTCGCTCGCTCGTTCTCTCACATCCTCTTTGCTCCTGACCACACGTCCTCCCTATTTCCTCCATTTTCCAATGTGAAATCGCCACTTTTTTTTTCAACAATTACACCCACATGGAAATATTTTTCACCAAAAATGCATGCTTTCTAGCAGTGCTTTATGCTTACGACAACTATATATAAGTTAGATTTGTATATTATAATTGCATTGTATGAATTAACCTACACATGCATGACATTGTACAGTGCGTATACCCATTCAAACGCATGTAAACAGCACGAAATCATGCATGTTGGCATTGTTGGCGCATGTACGCACGGACCGAAGGCAAGTACAGAATGAATGATGTGCACTGAATAGATTTCATGGAGTTTCCTGGATGCATGGGCGTAGACCTAGAAGTGGGGGGCAGGGAGGACGGTCCCCCCAATGGAGGCGTTGGGGGGACGGCCCATGCATATGTCCCCCCAATGTTTAAGCGCTAGGGCATGTACACACACACGTCAGTAGAGAACTAGAGAAAGAAAACTTTAGCAGATGAAGTAAATATTTCTGATGATATGAATTCCCGGGCAATCCAGGCTCTAACCAAAAGATATTTAGTCCCACGTTGGATAGTTTGCGATCAGTATACTGTGTGGATAAGATACCTCTTTTAACGTAAAATCGTCCTTTTACCTAGACAAAAAACGGGTTTGGCACGATACAACTAGCATATAGTTAAATAATGTAGTTTAATGACGCTGTTATAACAAAGACCCTCAGAGCTGGCCTACTCTTTATTCAGAAGTGAGACTGGCCCTGTCAGAGGGCATAGAGTGGCAATGCGGCGGCGGCATTTGCAGTTTAACGTCACTGTGTGGTAACAAAAGACCACTAGCGACGCCCTCCTCCTTTATGCAGGCTTAGGACTGGCACTGGCAGTGTGCAACCAGTGGCGGAGTTTGTGGCAATTCAAGTACCTAGATAATGTATATAGTGTCACAAAGACGTGACTTAGAGGTGTTGAAGAATTAATTAATTATTTAACGATTACTATTATAAAAAAATTATTAGTCGGACGCAATATTTAGACACCTTTAAATTGATTATTTTGTAAACTATATATTTAACAGTTTCCTGTGTAAAAATTGTAAAATGAGTATTTGGAGGAAAAACAGGTAAATCAAAACCAGAAACATAATCTATTTCATTGTTGATTGAAAAAGTTTACTCAGCGTAAATGAAAAGATTAAAGAAATACCTCACTTCAGCTTTGTTCTCGACGTGGTAGCGCAAATCATCGGTAAATCGCTGTGGACACCTTTTAAACGTAAAATAGAAACTCAATAACTATGGGCAACGAACAACCATTCGATGACTCTTTTCCTTAAACGCCTGTTCGATATCCCAACACTTTGCTCTTAAGTGGTGTAATACACCGAGCAAATATCTGTTCAGGGTAACGGCCTCTGTTGTCATAGACCATGGTCAAATCTGGATCCATCCATCCAACACCTGAGACGGTTTCTGTGTCCTTCACTCACGATTGATGCATAATAATTTCGAAATAAATGCACAGCAACAACGATGACAAGAAATTAATAATACTAAAAAGTCTGTACAGTTTGTCAACTTATATTACTTTGTGACAACTTAGTCATCCCGATGTGTCGCGAGATCATGTTGAAAAGTGGCGAGACGATCAGCTACTTGAAGATATTCTGCTACGCACGTTGAAACCTATTTGTTTGTTTTCGTTAGGCGCGTCATGGATTTAAAAAAGGTTTTGATTGCGGATGGCTTAGTTTTATCGCAAACTAGTCCGTTTGTCATCTAGCATGTATTTTGTATATTAATTTACCACACGACAACTGAATAGTGTTGCAAGCAAAGGTCAGATAATGATTACGATCATTACCATTTTTACACGGAGGCTTTTATAACTGCCATAAATTCGTTTTAAAGGTGTCTAAATGTAACATTTCATTGTTGACTTTTCTAGGCCCAACCTTCGAGTTCTTGAAACATCTACAATAGCATCAAGCGGGCCATAATTGGAAACATATAAATTTAGGTAAGAAAACGGAATTCTGCTGATTATTATTTGCCATGACTTGTGTCTTAAAGATCCACTTCTCCATTCCCACTTGGGGTTTCTTCCCGATAACTGCGGCAAGGATATAATGACTGTTAAGGACGGTGAACGATTTCAAGAAGACAATCATCATCATCATCATCCTCAGACACCACTGTTGGAAGGCATCCAGTTTCTTCTCGAGGACTATTGTGAGAGTCCAGGTCTCGGCTCCATAAAGAAGGACAGGCAGTATGTATGAAGAAGACAATGCAGTCATGGAAAACCCATATAAGGGAAACTTCCATGTTGGCTGACTATAGGCCTACTATGTGGGGCGCGGTGATGTAGGGGTATATTCGGTGCCTTGGAGTCAGAAGGTTTTGAGTTTCAATCAACCTCAAGCCACCGCGTAGGGACCCTGAGCAAGTCCTTCACTCGCAATTGTTCAATGTTCATGCACTTCATGAAACTGCGATCTAGTGTCCGCGCTGTAATCGGGAGTGCTTCGGACTAGATTTTGAAGAGGCGCTATAGCAAGTGCTCATAAATACGTAAAGACCTACTTGCATGCTCGCCAGACCTAATCCTGAGCAGTTATACAAGAAAAAACGGGAAGTGGAAGCGAAAATTTACTGGTACAAATGTTATATGTACGCATTGTTCTATTTATAGAAACTCTTGATGATTTCACAGAAACTGGAGCCAATTCTTTAATTTCATTATCATATTCGTGTTCAGCACCCAAAAATCTGCAAGAAATTGCAAATTTCATGTAAGAGGCACGAATTTCATGAAAATTTGTTGTCCAGTGTAATTTTAGCCAATCAAAGTGTGCGTTCTCCCCAAAAGGTGACAGAGGTCCTTCAGAGCCCCAATGGAATTGTACTCACCCTGAGTTATTCTGTGAGTGAATTTACATAGCGCCTCTGTGACTAAATAAGTATTCTTAAGAAACACTGCTCTAGTTGAAAAAGAGCACAATATTGCAATTTCTAATATAAGTTGATAGCTTTAGGTCGTGAGCTCTTCAAAATAAAACACATTCACTAAACACCTCTATATTGAAAGTTAAGAATGCTATTTTAAATTTTTTGGCCAATCTGGAGACAAGGCATCTAATTGAACCTGTTTACAACTGAAGCTACCCTATTATGCCACAGGCAACAACACAATATTCTTGTGGTTTGAGACCCAAGTCTATCGCTATCGAAGGACATTTAAACGGGGACTTCGTTATTCGATCTCGGTTTCTCTCGCTCTCCGTACCCAAGGACGGCTACAGAAAATTGTGAAGAGGGGCCAAAATTTTCGGTCTTGGGTTCGGACAGGGAAAAAATGTAAAATTTCGTCTTTCGTGGTCGCCGAAAAATCTGATGACATTTTTTCGGAGAGTAATGGGGTAATGGCTCTCTAGTATCCTACGTTTTCTCTCCCGCTGCATAGGAAACCAATTTTGAAACCAAATGGGGGGCGCGTCCCAGGCAAATTTTAAATGGGGGCCATGGCCGGATTGGCCCCCTGGATCCGCCCCTATCCATACCAATGTGTTATTCAATGCGCGATGAATGATTGACTGGAGTCGACTGTCATTGGAATTAGCACAGTTATATAATTCACTGAAACTATACGTTTATATATTTATGTATTCATATTTTTTGAAAAATCGGGATGAATCAGTTAAATTCAATTAATTATGTCTAAATTTCATAAAGCGTGCGTGATGGGCTTAAAAAGTTTAATGTTGTAACTTAATTATTTGCTGATTTATTTATTACAAAAAATTCACTCGAACTGTTTGTTTGAAATAAAAAAAAACAATTCTGTCGTCATCGTCGGATTTTTAATCATTAATTACCTCTACTAAAAAAATCATCAGTTAAATTTTCCACATCCACAAGATATCATTAAACATCGAATACATGTCTACATGTTTGCTGTTTAGACACCTCATAATCTGGTTGTTTTTGGGCATTTAAATAAATCTGATTGTTTCGGGGCATTTAAATACCTATTTCCTTCTTAGGTTGAGGTAGGACGTCAACGGCCATTGATGCCATAGGACGACGTTAAACTTTGGAATAATAACAAAAAGGTTGAGGTAACACCAAAAAGAAATCAGATATCAGCAATAAACGAAATTGGGCAATATCATGCGAAGAAGTCAAATATTATTAATTAAAGGCTCTTAAGCCTGGAGCAAAAAGTGGAAAATAATTATTCACTGTTTAACGAATAACGAGATTTCTAACCAAAAGAAAACATCCATTTATTCATTCATTCAATTGAAGCCTCTCAAACGACACAGGTTGGCAAAGACCGTATAAGTAAGTTGGAGCACATAAAACGATTGATCCGCCAGTGTATCATGTACATTGAGTGTGTGCTGGTAAAAAGAATGGTCAAAGTCTCTTCACGTGATTATCGTTAAATCACTTGAACGTCATTGTGACATTAGCATCGTGATTCCCATATCAACTCAATCTACCCCAAATTTCACACAATAACATTCAATCATCATTATCTATTAAGTGGAATGTTAAGTCTAATCTCTTATGGGTATTGCATTTCACTCTAGCATTACACCTTTAAATCCTCTGCTTGAGAAGTTTATAAAAGCGCATCTCTCAAACAATGAACAATAATGACATACTAAGGATAAGTTACAGTTTCGCGTAAAATGCTGCGAAGAACAACGTCAGCAAAAACTAATTATGATGATTAAAACTCAAGTGAACAAGCCACAAGAAGCAGTTGTCTCATTGACTTTTTGCTATATTTCTCCCATACTCTGATGGACTGTACATTGTACAATGTACAGTATCATGTCAACGGTAGCGCGTCATCGTCATCATCGAAATTCTTGGGCTAAATGCCCGTAGGTGTCCGGCGCCACTCTCTGTTTGAGACTGTCTCGCGTCATGTTGCCCATCTTCAACCGGTCCGGTCAGCAGGTCTGCTCCATACCATTAACATCTTGGAGCAGCTATAGACCACCTTGTCTGGTTGAAGAGAATATTGGAAGAGAGGTACGAAGAACAACCTGGGTCAATGCCCGTATGTGTTCCACGCTCTCTCCCCCCGACTACCTGCCAAAAAATAACGGGTTTATATGCATTTGAACCTTTCGAAGATCGGATATATTTAAATTCAGCTAATAATCATCGAAATGATAATGTTACGCGAAACGATTACAATTACTTTGAATCGGTCGTCAGAACAAGGTTACGATCAAAGGATTGCTGGAGGAATCTAGCGAGAGACACAGAAAATACAAAGAAATAAAAAAATGGCCGACTTTACTTTGCAGAAAATCTCGGTTCGTAATCGTAATCGTAATCGTAATCTCATAATTTCTAAAGCGCCACTAGAAAGCCAAGCGCGGGGCACCGGCTTATTCACGAGCGCTGCGTTGAGTTAGGAGGGTTGTCCGTGAGAGTAGTCCGAGGTGGTCCGGGTCGAGTTACCATAGGATCAAGATCAAATGCGTTGAGTCAAAAGGATTGTCCGTAAGAGTAGTCCATGGTGGTCCGGGTCGAGGTACCGTATGATCAGAGGTGTGGAACAGCTACTAAGGTGGGTGTCGTCTGAGCCGGGAATTGGAGGGTGGGGGATCAGATGAAACAGGATAGGAGTTCTTGAACAGGAGTGTCTTTAGTTTCGAGTGAAAGGCCCGAGGTGTGATGGATAGAGGAGCCTGAGGAAGGTGATGGTGTGTGATTAGTAATGATGGAGGAGGAACTGAAAAGGATCGGAACTCAGCAGGCAGATCATTCATCGCCGTGAAGTTGAATTGTGAGGATGATGAGCGTAATCGAAATGCACACCCGAAGAAAAGGTTACGTTGACAACATATAAAAGGTTTCCTGCTGTAAAGGGTTTGTATCGCTCTCGATTTTATGTATTATGACAATGTTCAAGTTTTTGTGAGAATCACAATATGTTGATGAATAGGCTTTGTTCATGAAACTGCCACGACTGAAAGAGATGTTGATTTTCAGATAAAAAATTATATTCTAATGAATGATAACTTCAAACTCAAATGTTGTAGGGATAATAATCTCAAAATGACCCAAATGACGTAAAAATTACTGTTTCAACAAAGATGGTATATTTATAGTGACTGAAAGTCATGATTAAATGGCGTCTAAGCATACATACTGGGTGATATTTCGTTTTTAATGCCATTGATAATGCATTATCTGAATCTAACTGAGACGCAGAAACAAGGAAGATGAGCATAATATAGATTTCCGTTATATATATATATATATATATATATATATATATATATATATATATATATATATATTGTCAATTATTTTTTCGTTATATTCGGTTAGTAAAAATTATCTCATGGTTTCCCGGAAATATTGCGTCGAACTTATCTGACTGTGGATTCGATACTATGCGGTAGTGAAAGACAAATTATATACGAAGATTTCTGAGTGTGTTTTTGAGTTGTCTCTATTGGATTACTTATACACGGCAATTGATACAATAATTATAATCAGCTGTTCCTTCTTTCGTATATATACCTGAAATTCAATCGCTTTTTTCATATTTTAGTGGACCATGGCTACACTGTCCAGGGTCCCGGAATTGTTTTCGTCAGCATTGCCTCCTTTACCTGTCTAAAACTTCTGGGAGATTTGTTGCAGCCCAGTTTGTTCTGAACAACCATCGTGCAATGGAAGCATCTTGGGCACACAGACAACGAAGTGGATGGATGGATTCAGATTTGACGACGACCTATGACAACAGAGGCCGTTGCCCTGGAAAGAAATTTTTACATGATTGTTACAGCACTTGGATCTAGCACAAAAATAAATCATTACGCAGTTGTGGAATAGCAATTATTATTGTTCAATCAGGAATTGTTTTGGGTGGTATAATCTATTCGAACCGACGGTCTTAACTGAGTTTCTCGCAGTTGTTGCAATATTTATAGCGCCACACACTAGCGTTTTAGAGGTGTATTATGACACCATTTTGTGTCCATTTATTCTCAACGTCCTAGGATCTATAAAGTCAACATTACCACATTCAGTGGGACATGAGTTCTTCTCTGAATCTGCCTATGCAAAATTTCAATAGCAATGATTACCAGCGACTTACTCGTTTCTTATACCCAGAGTCTTCGATGGGTCACTGGTTGCTTCCGGTTCAGCATCGAGAAGCAATAATTCTGTGACAGGACGTTGAGGCAGGCCAGGGAATTCGTCCATCGGATATCCGCCTTCCACCAACGGATCTTCTGCTTGAACTGCAGGTGGAGGAGTTATGAGTGCTGCTCAGGCTGATCTGGATGGCTCGCTAGAAGTCACCGAACTCGGTTCTTCGTCCGCTGGGGATTCCTCGAAATCTTCTGCCACGTCATCCTTTGTTGCAGCTGCTGCTGAGTTTCTTGAGGCGACCCGTGCGAAGCTCGGCTTCATGTTCCTGCATTGGACAGACTCTTCGTGGCCAACCTTGCGACAAGGCTTGCAGTAGGAGGCCGTGCACTGGAACTTCTTGTGGCCTCTTTCATTGCATCGAAGGCAACGTGGAGACCTACCGTTCACGTTGATCAGGGCTTAGCCTTTCATTCCGTCGAAATCCCATCTCATTCTGTCCGGAATGATCTCCAATTTATCACACTCCACGACGATGTTGCGTACGTTTGTGCTGAGTCCGGATTCTCTGCCCTTCTCCACAAACGAGTTATGGACGGTGACACCGAGTTTCTCCAGCTGCTGAGTGATGACGTAGGTTGGCACGTAGAAAGGCAAGTAGAAAACTCTGAGACGATGAGTGGCTCGTCGGATGTTGGAAATGCGGACCGAATGGTCTTTCACGTTCAGATTATCTTGTGCTAGAAAGCGGGTCTTGAAATCGACGGTTTTGAAGTTGTTCTCCCATTGCAGATTCTTTTCACTCTCTGACCAATTGCTTCTACGGCTGACATACCGACAACGCCGACAACAAGACTCACAACAACCGGACGAACATAAGTTTTACCTTCTTGCGGAAGAGTAATGACAACGGTTTTCTCCATTCTGTCTCGGTTGATGGCGTCGATCGAAGTAATACACATGTTAAGTTTCGACATGACTGCGTAGGTAAATGTAATAATTGCGCTCGAAAACAACGAATCCTCATGTAAGAACAGATACTTTGATTTTAGCCAAAGGCGTCTTGGTTAGACTGCTTTTCGAAGTAGGAGTTTCTTGAAAAAAGTAATTTATCCCAGGTTGGAAACGATATTTAAATGACATGTTGACCACATTTTAAAGGTGTGTAATAGTCGATCAAAAAGTCCTGTCGTAAGAGTATAGCTTCTAACTTTGAATGCTCGTCGTAGCAATCTGAGGTTAATAATCCATACTATGACATTGTAATGAAATTTAGTGGCTGCAAGGCCGTTGATGCTCTTCGAAGCATGGCTTGTCATATTTTTGATCGAATACTCTGCTAATCACTACAAAGTTTATCGACATCATAATGCAAGAACTTTAAGAGCTGTAGTATGCCGAGCAAATTTATATACAGGGTAACGGCCTCTGTTGTCATAGACCCTGTTCAATAAGGTGGAGTGAAAAAACTAAAGTTAAAATTTTTGACTGGCAGGGGTGGGAATAGTTGTTCCATATGTAAAGTAGTGTAGGTGCAAAATTTTATAATTTTAAAATGTAATCTTCATTGACCCCAGCCATGCACAACATTGCACATTTTCTAGAAAAGTGGCAAAAATTGATGAAAGCTCTGGTTTCTAGGAGGCGCATTTTCTAAGTAATTATTGCAGGAATTTCGCAGGAACCAGACTAAATGGATTTGTAAACAAACATGGAGGTTTGTGAAAATTGTGAAAATTATTTATAAAGTGATATTCCATACAAAAGGTGAGTACGCCAACTATCATCTTCGCCGGAAAGCGAACACATTCTTTTAGCTTCATTAGTAATTACCTTAATGCTAGTTTTATCGTGTCTATCGAAAATACTGAATCAGCCTTTCGCGAATAGGATTAAGCCTACGATCTATAATTCTATATTGTTCTAAAATATGTCAGATATCTCAGTGAAACTACTGTCTGTAATGTGGCTATTGTGGCTATTCATTGATTGCTCTTGTATATTTTTAGACAGCATAGACTAATGGCTACCAAAGTTTTTAAACGTAAGACGAGAAATGACACGTGTTGTCCAGTATTTGGATCGCCAGAGGATCTATTTGAAAACGTTTTGCCCACACTTGGTGACATTATGAAGTCCTACTTGTTTGTTCGCCATCAAAAGAAGACCGATGCTAGTGCTAAAGAGCCAAGCATTGCAGAGGTTTCACAAGCAGTTGCTACTAGGTGTGAGCTTTTGTGGCACAAAGCTTCGATCCCAACGATTGGGCACAAGCGTGTCGTCGAAAAAATCAAAACATTGAATCACCAGTATCTAAATATTCTTAAACCCTTCAAGAGAAGAAAAAGTAACCAGAAGTACCAAACGAAGTTGAAATCCTATGCGATGGAGTGCAATTCGCAACTGTTCGATATCGCTGCTTGCAAATGTCATACCGAAGCAGCGTGCACCTGTGAAAGGGAGAGGAAGGTGCCCATTGTCGAACGCTCTTTTCTTGCAGATCAGAGGACGGTGCGTGAAATGAAGATTGGTGGCATTGACGTCGTATTAACCAGACAGCTTGCAAGACGTGAGAAGAGAAAGCATCGATACGAGACATACGTTAAGCTACAAAAAGAAACTTCAGCTGAGGCCAAGGATCCAGAAACGAGCATTGCGAGCAACGATACCGATCCTAAAATAAGCCAAGACTCAGATATCGAAGTACAGACTAACGCAGGACTTTGTGGAAAAAAGAGAACATTTCAAATGAGGCTCGATTTACCAACCGTCGCTCGTGAATGTGATCGCCACGGTGTCTCTGATCGAAGTGCCGCTTCACTTGTTAGCGCTGTTCTTCAAGATGTGGGAATTATCAACGAACATGATAATTCCATGGTCATTGACCGAAGCAAAATCCGGAGAGCGCGTAAACGCGTTAGAAAAGCGCTACAGCACGACTTGCCTGCTTCTGTCTCCGCATTATACTTTGACGGACGCAAGGATCGAACCAGAATTCAGGTGAAAAAAGGTAAAAAGTATTATGCCAAAACAATCGTGGAGGAGCATGTGACTTTGGTTTATGAGCCAAATTCAGTGTATCTTGGGCATATAACACCATCGAGTGGTGCATCAAAATCAATTGAAAATGACATTATAACTTTCCTCCGCAACAAAAACATTAACACAGATGAATTGCATGCGATTGGTTGCGACGGCACAAACGTCAATACGGGTGCAGTTGGAGGAGTCATCCGACTCTTGGAGTTGACGTTGCGTAGAACACTGCAATGGCTAATATGCTTATTGCACGCAAACGAGTTGCCCCTCAGACACCTGATGCAGAAACTTGATGGTGGCACTCAAGGACCAAATGTGTTTTCAGGCTTCATTGGCAAAGCTCTACAGACATGCGAGCAACTGCCAGTGGTGCAGTACTGTACAGTACCATCAGTGTACAGTGTGTAGTTGTGTACTGTGTAGTATTATGTGTGTGTAGGTACGAACTTCTACGAAGGTAAAGGTAGTTGAAGTTTCCGGTACCTATTGAAAGTATTGATGAACACGAACTATAAAAAAATTGTTAACATCTCTTTAAAGCATGAGTAATTGAGTAATCATTGAGTATTTCAGTGATATTGTGACATAATTTACTCATGAATCTGCAATTCTGCATCTTGGCCTTGAAAACAATTCTTCATTCGCATCATTATGACATTGCCGAACATGCTGAATTATGTGAAATCTTTGATGCCGTGGGGGTCGATGAAGGAAAAATGTCAGAAATCTAAGACTTTGCCAGAATGCTTATATTATGGCATAGCAACTATTGCATACCCTGCCAGTTTAAGAAAATAAAATTAAAATTCAACCATTATTTTCACTCCACCTTACTGTTCAAATCGGATCCATCCATCCAAGAAAGAATGTGAACGTTGAATGAAGTCATTTCAAACAGTTCACACAATTTTGGCTGGCATTGCAATTGATCAAAGCAGCAACCAGTGTTTAATGACACTTCCAGAGCACATATATATTATAACATGTTGGTAAACAACATGTCCATTAGTTGTTTTTCAGCGATAATGCATCAATCATCATCATCATCAACAACCGAGGGACCAGTGCCCATAGGTGCGCGATGCCGTTCTCGTTATTCCACGCCAGGTTTGTCTCTCTAAGACAGCGTGTGTTAGGTCCTGTAATTGTAATTGTAATTGTAATCGTACATTTATATAGCGCCACTCCAAGAGAACTCCTCAGAGGCGCTCCCGACCTGACACCTAACCACAATCAAAGAGAATGGTTTTCAAACGTTTGCGGAAAAGGGGCAAAGAAATACAAAGAAGTTCATTGCGGAGACTAATAGGTAACTTATTCCAAAAAGACGGACCAACCATAGCAAAGCTACTATGAAGCACTGTGGAAGATCGAGCCCTAGGGACAACCAGGTCACCATGCGTAGCAGAGCGAAGGAACCTACGGCCTGGGATGGACAGCACAGGTACACAGAGTTCCATAAGATAGATCGGAGCTTGGCCTGCTAGGCAATTGCGCATGAACATTAAAATCTTAAACTCAATACGTTTTTGCATAGGCAACCAGTGCAGTTCTTCCCGTATAAAACTTGATATATGCCCAAACTTTGGTATGCCACCAATCAAGCGGGCCGCAGCATTAAGGACCGATTGCAGCTTATTAATGCGTGAAAGTGTTAAGCCCGCATAGATGGCACTACCATAGTCAACTCTCGTAGTGGTGCTCCACACCATTCTGTTATGTTATCCAGCCATTACTTGTAATGCATCAATACAAAGTTGAATATTGTCCCCTACGACATAAAATTGACATGGTCGCAGGTTGGATTTGTCTGATTGGGTCTTTTTGAACGAAAGTCATTCGTTTCAACCTTTTGAAAACGTGTGATACGATCTGATCGAAAAATTTGAATATTTATATAGTAGTAAAATTCAGATTTAATGGTGTGTAAACTGATCTTTGATGATAATTATTCTGAAACTCAACAACAGACAGGTAATTACTATCGGAGGAGAATGAATCCAGAGCTTAACGACAGCTTATGATAACAGAGGCCGTAGCCTCTTGTTAGGCATATTAGAGAAAAAATTTCGTTAAGCTTCTGTCAATTTTTATCTAAATCTAAATGCGTCATGCGGAGGTGTAAGAGCACCATTATATTTTTTTCTATTGTGCTGACAAAATATTTGAGCGGTGATAATGTCTATGGTATAATGTCAAAAAGAGATGCATCATGCAAAGAAATTTTTTTGATGGAAATGGCATTTGTTGTCAAAGTTACCACGGCGCTAAATATTGGAGTAAAATTAATCACTGGACGACGCTGATAATTTCCCCTTTGATATGGCGTCGTGCAAGAAACAAAGCTACAGTTACAACTAAGCTTAGTGGCGCACACAGGTGACGACATTGTCATTTTGTATTGACTTGACGGAAATGACTACATTTTCTTATACTGGAGCAGGCATAGGTAAAGTTGATTGGTGTCTTGCAACGTGAAAGAAGCTTATTCGCTAATGTGCGTCGCGGTTTTGTAGTGGCTATGCTCGTTGCCTTGCTGTCGGATGGTTCCACGTTCGAATCCACCTCAAGTCGCCGCGTAGAGACCTTGGGCAATTCCTTCACTCACAATTGCTCAGCGCTTTGGCGTGAAACTCCAATGCAGTTTGTAAAAAACTCTTATATGGGGCGCTATAACAATTGCACATAGAAACAAACAAAACAAACATACGATTGTCGTATGATTTGACGTCTATGTAATGCTTCGCGCGGTATTTTGAAAAATTCCAATCAGACAAAAAAAACTCTCCAGAATATCCTTCAGAATCGCGTCTGGTTTGGATTATGATCACCAGTCAGAGACGTTTTTCATCCGTCAGATGTTGCTAAACGCTCGATACCACGTGTTAATAAGCATCATTTAGACACCGGTGTTTTGTAATATTCCAAATCTATATATATATATGCCTCATACAAATTTTCGCTAATGTGCGTCGCGGTTTTGTAGTGGCTATGCTCGTTGCCTTGCTGTCGGATGGTTCCACGTTCGAATCCACCTCAAGTCGCCGCGTAGAGACCTTGGGCAATTCCTTCACTCACAATTGCTCAGCGCTTTGGCGTGAAACTCCAATGCAGTTTGTAAAAAACTCTTATATGGGGCGCTATAACAATTGCACATAGAAACAAACAAAACAAACATACGATTGTCGTATGATTTGACGTCTATGTAATGCTTCGCGCGGTATTTTGAAAAATTCCAATCAGACAAAAAAAACTCTCCAGAATATCCTTCAGAATCGCGTCTGGTTTGGATTATGATCACCAGTCAGAGACGTTTTTCATCCGTCAGATGTTGCTAAACGCTCGATACCACGTGTTAATAAGCATCATTTAGACACCGGTGTTTTGTAATATTCCAAATCTATATATATATGCCTCATACAAATTTATTAAATGATTTCAGTTTCCGTGTATGTGCAGAACTCCAGTGACCTTGTTAGCAACATCAAATATTAAAAAAAGAACCTAAACTAACAGATCGAACTATAGAATGGAGCTATAAGCAATTTATTGCTTTCTATAAGCAAGGCCTGACGTTTCCCTTGCCGTCTGTTCTTTCAATCGGACGAACACAATGCTAAACCCAATCAGATCGATGATGACGAAAACTTTAATTGCGTTCGTATACGGTGGCTACTGTTTATATTAAGACAATCGAATGCGTTGGACAATACATTCAATGCTCATCACGATGTAGAATTGCAGATTATTGCATTGGATTACTTTTCTGTTTTTAAATGTGAAGTCAATTATTTATTAATCTTCTGTCATATTGTGTCAATAATAATTATAAACGTCGATCATTAAATCCCTAAAAGCAATATCCGCACGTCGCCAAATTAAGGCATTTTCGCACCAGTGCTTAATGTAGCACTTTAAAATCGTAAAAAGAGGTGTTTACAGTTGTGCATAAAATACTTAAAAACTATGGTGTCTTTCGTTGCTAATATTGTTTTTCAACGGCTTACAAACAGCGAACCTGAGAACTCGTGAAGTCTTTTATGAGATAAGATGCTTCACTCTCTTAGTTGTGCTAAAATTTTCTTCGCATTATTTTTGTTGGGCTGGGAGCGCCTCTGAGTAGTTTCTTGAAGGGGCGCTATATAAATTCTCATATTGAATGAATGAATGCGATATTCACGAAATTAATGGTTGTAACGAAAAAAAGTCACACCTTTTATTTTCCACAACGGCCACTGTGGTCGTAAGCCCTCGTCAAATCTGGATCGATCCATTGAGGTATACTTTGATTATCATGGCAATGTTGTATTTAGAATCTGCCTGTAATATTATTGGTGGAATATGCATTTATGCATGTCGATGATACCTTGTAATCGTAAGAGAAATATTTATGTTAGTCTACAATCTAAACGTCGCATCGGCCATCTTGCTTGCAGTTTCATGTAATATATTGAAAAACGGTTACATTATTCAGTAATGCATTTGAAATTTATTTATAAAAATCATAGAATACGTTTTTCAGGTGTAGAAGAACACCATTTTATTTCCAATGTTTTAAAGCCGTAGTGAGGTGATCGTCACCACGTAGTGGTACGAAACGATTTTTACCGTTCATTAACAATAATTTATTAACATGTTACGGTGTTAAATGACGTTGATGGCGCTATATAAATCCGTCGATGTGATTACGATTGCAATAAATATAGGACAGTTTTTGTTCTTATTTTTGCGGCTTTGTGTCATATTATTACTGTCTCCCTCCTTCTTGGATGGATGGATCCGATTTGACCAGGGTCTATGACAACAGAGGCCGTTACCCTGGACAGAAATTTGTTTGGCATACTACAGCACTTGATTGCATTAGTGTCCATATGCTTATTATTCCCTCCTTCTTCGTCAAGCCGTGGGATCAAACTGTCAGACAACGAGAAGCAGCAACAAAGTGGTATTTGTAACATAGTAAATACCCGATTTTAGGGTGTCTAATTTAACCTTTGCACTGATGGCGACATTCGTTGTTTAATTCTAATAAAACGCATTTGAAACTGAACAACACGAGATAGGCAGGTAACTAATAATTATACCGGTTGGTTTGTTGCAGTTTAGCGTCACTGTTTGGTAGCAAAGACCATTAGCGTCGCCCTCCTACTTCATCCAGGCTTGAGTCTGGCACTGTCAGAGCGCAACCAATGGCGGAGTTACTGATACACCGTTTAGCCTCAGTTGAATTTTTATCCCGACTTGACATTTGATTTCCATTGTGATTAAGTATTCCACAGTTGTAATGTCGTCAGCATCAACATGTCAATGTTACAAAAAGATAGCTACAAATTATTATTAGTCACTTTTTTGCTGATATTAGGCTAGATCGAGCGATGAATAGCTCATTCGAGCAGACATTTCTGATCAGCGGCGAACGACACACAACGCATAAACAATAGACCTATTAATAGGTTGTAGGCGGGCGTGTGACTCCAAGTGACGACGTACAATTGTACATCCAGTAACGTGCACTCAAACTGTCAAAGGTAAGACGGAAATCGATCCCAAAAACTCTTTAACATTTGAAAGTAATCCAATTAAAGTAGCACAAGTAAGTCCAAAGGTCAATATACGAGAGTGTATGAACTCTATAATTCAATTGAGCGACGAAAAGCGAAGAAAAATTTAAAACAAGACGGTGCTAACGCACTGGTGTGTGCACACGATAAACGCAACGCACCTAATGTCATTATGTCATTAAGGTCGAATATCATCATCTGAGAGAAACGTGGGGGCAGGCAATCAAATTATGTAAAGATTGAAAAAATACGACAGTTGCCAGCAGTAATTGACAGAAGATGGACAGATAATCAATGCACACACTTCTTCTTTAAAATGGTTGTGTTCAATTACATTCATGTACTTATTATTAACTACAAGGAATACAAGATATTGAAATTTGTGGCAAATTTCTCTATTCATTGATCAGCTTGATATCTTTTGAAGGTGTCCAATGACATCCATCATTTCCAACACGTTAATTACTTTGAGTTCGTTTTACGTTGAATGCATCGTGCCTTTCATGGGATAGTATACAATCTAACCCAAGGATCGTTAATACTCAGGATTGGAAACTTGATGCATTAAATTAGACAATGCCCCAATACTCTTTGCTACATAGAATCGAGCATCTTGTTTACAGAAGAAACGCATCCATGTAATTACATATATGAAGACATAATTGACAAATAATCATGTTTTCAAAGTAAAAAGTTGCATTTGGAGAATCGAAACACAATCTTTAGTATTTAATAGAGAATGTTAGATGGAGCATCATCTGTGTTTGAGGGTGTGTCTAGAGAGCGGCACATCAAAATAGCCTCGTCAAAAAAGGCAAAAAAGGCAAAAAAGTCCCCTCATAAAAGTCCCGTCATAACATCCCGTAAAACTACTACCTACAAAGTCACGCAAGATCGAACGATTATCTGAAGGAAGATTATTAGAAGATTTCAGGAAAAAGTAATAGTTGACCAAACACTAAAGTTTGCAGGATAACATTTTATTTTGCAGTGACATAATTGGGAATATATTGTTTAAAAATATGCACATGAAATATACACATCATTTGTTTGTCTATTCTGCCAGGTGACCAAACACGTGATGGTTGAATCCCTGATGTTCTTGTGAATTTATTCTGGCACTTGATGTCGTTTGAAGCTGCTGCAAGTTACCAATATTTTGTCTACGAATCTACGTTATGACTCGTCATTTTTAGCAATAACATTGGATGGATCCGATTTGACCAGGGACTATGACAACAGAGGCCGTTACCCTGGACAGAAATTTGCTCGGCATATTACAGCACTTATGAGCTTTCTTCTTTCGAAGTTTTCGGCAGGAATAACATTTGAACGGAACTGAAATATATAGAGAGCCTTGTAAAAACCATTTAATGGTGTCCAGTTGAAGCCTTTTCTATTCCACAGATATTCGGTATTTGGTTCTGTTAATAAACTCTTTTTACCTTCTTAACAGGCAGTGAAACACATGTCTCAGAATTTTTAAACTGCATCATTGTTGTGTATTCTTGTTTAGTCTATTGTAATTGTAATTGTAATTGTAATTGAACATTTGTATAGCTTAGAATGGTTATAGAAAAATTAAGGCTGGCGGTAGAGCAATTTCTCGACCACCTCCTCTCCGGTTGCTGGTAGATGGACGGCAATAGAGCGAATTCTTAAAAAGTATTTTGCCTCTTTTCTCAGCTCCAATTTATCTACAACGCGCTGCTCGAAGCTATTTAAAAACAAGCTGTAACTGCGTTTGTAGTTGTCATTTTGCGATCCTTCCCTACAAGACGGTCGCTGTGCGGTGACCCTGAACAAATCTGATTTCTAAATACCTTTTAAACATTTTCAGACGCTAATATATAAATTTGGCACGCATTAGTTGTAGTTGAGTCTGTTAAAGCTACCTATCAGTCAATTGATGAACCCATCCATTCCCGACATTCCTGATTGCCAGTTGTCCATTATGCGTTCGCATCTTAAGTAATACTACTCTAAATTGTATTTCCATACAACTGTAATTTCATAATAGCAGGAGTGTTTTCACACCTTCACAGTGCTCCTTTAACAAAATCAATCTGCTAAATGGGTTTTCAGCGTAGTATTTTACAATAAGCTTACACTACGCTGATATCGATTCTGAGTTGAATCATAGTTCTTGAAAGTCAATTTATTACTTCGTTGATGATGAACATCGACTAATTTTTTCATCTGTACCAATGTCTGACTCCGTCCGAAGATGTTAGGTTAGCTGCTTTAAACACCTTTAAAGATATGTTTCCTCGCAAACTTGGTTTGCATAATCTCACTTTTTGACGCTAAAGAACTTAATAGATAAGATTTTATTCGGCTAATCAAGTCAAATTAGATCGACCCTGTTGCATTGTGATTTGTTTGTTTGCTTGTGTGTGCACTTGTCATAGCGCCCCTTCAAGCACCCTACTCAGAGGCGCTCCCGATTGCAGAGCGAACACTGCATCGGAGTTTCACGCCGAAGCGCTGAGCAATTGCGAGTGAAGGACTTGCCCAAGGTCCCAACGCGGCGACTTGAGGTGGATTCGAACCTCGAACCTTCGGGCTTCAAGGCAACGACGCCACCACTACAGCACCGTGCCCCACAAGATATGTGAGATCAGCTCAAAGGGAGCGTATAATTATGTAGGTGAAGTTTAGCAAATGATGGATATCACTAGACACCCTTCAACAAGTTAATTCGTGGTGATAAATAAGCAAATGCGAAAATATTTTCGATAAGTCTGCTAGAAGTTTTCTCTTAGATATCAGAAAATGAAAGCGAAGACGTTAAAGATTTTGCTATATTTTCTGCTTACCATGCACAAACATACAATGTACCTAGATACACACTTACATGTAAGAGACATCCGTCCGTCCGTCCGTCCGTCCGTCCGTCCGTCCGTCCGTCCGTCCGTCCGTCCGTCCGTCCGTCCGTCCGTCCGTCCGTCCGTCCGTCCGTCCGTCCGTCCGTCCGTCCGTCCGTCCGTCCGTCCGTCCGTCCGTCCGTCCGTCCGTCCGTCCGTCCGTCCGTCCGTCCGTCCGTCCGTCCGTCCGTCCTTCTGGACATTCCTCCGTTTCCAGTATTTTGTTGCACAGTTTGCATAAAAACCGCTTCGCTGTCCGCTTTCCATAATTCTCCGGTAGTTCATCCACCTCTGTGCATGGCATTTCCTTTTTTGTCAGTCTTTTTTTGTATTGTATAAAAACATTTATAAAGCGCCTCTACTAGGGTGAACCGTTCAGAGGCGCTCCCAGTGCGCAAGGCCACGAGAAAAAAAATAGGTTTTAAGAAAAGAAAATGAGGAGGAGGGATTACCTGTCAGAAGTTGAGATCGAATAGAAGGAGAGAGCGTATTCCAAAGAGAGGGGCCAGTTGATGTAAAGGAACGGGAATGAGCCATAGCCGTTCTAGTAGGAGGTACTAGAAGTTCAAATCTGTTTAAAGAGCGGAGTGGACGATGTGAGGAGGCTGAAACTGGCCTGCGAATTCCATTGGTTAGATATTTTGGAGCAAGACCCCGTTGTGCTTTAGAGACCAACATGAGAATTTTGAACTTAATGCGTGTATTTTGATTGTATCTCTGATTTTATCTATCAGTATCGTAATCGTAATCGTAATCGTAATCTCGAAACTTCTACAGCGCCCACAAAAGCCAAGTCGCGGGAACCAGCTTATTCACAGGCGCTCAATCAAAACAAAATCGATAGGCAGCGGGTCAAGTCCGGAGAGTCAGGCAGGCAGATAGATGGACGGCTAAGGTGGGTGATGTTTAGAATTGAAATGACGAGGGATGTGATGAGAAGAGGAGGAATCAGGATAGGATTTTTGAAAGAGCAATGTTTTCAGTTTTGAGTGAAAGACCTGTGGGGAGATAGCGAGAGGTGGAGTTTTGGTGAGTTCGTATGATGGGTCGGAAGTTTGCCGAAGTGCTGGCGCTGAACTCGCTCTGTTCGAGGTTTCCCTACGAGACGAAACACAATTGATTACTGTCCTGTTTTTATATACATGTGCCACACAGTGTCGTCAAACTGAGACTTCTACAACCGATTTCAAAGTGAATTAAACGAAAGTAGACAATGACTTCTAACGCTTTGTTTTCCCATTGTGATCATCGACTGTCGACTTGTAAAAGTTTCCCGTACATGCGGTGTCTATATTATATAGCGCCTCTTCAAGATGGCAACTCAGAGACACTCCCGGCCGAGATATACGTGACTCAGACCAAGCTCAACATACTTCTGATCACAGGAGATTTCAATGCCAGAGTAGGAGAGGACACAACAGAGACCGATGTACTTGTGAAATAAGACCATGGAAAAAATATATGATAAAAGACAAATATTGGTGAAATTCTGCGCGGAATACGGACTGGTCATCGCTGATATACTTACTGCTCCGTCGTCTGAACAGGCGCAGGTATACCTAAAGATATTCAATAATTTATGGCCTCTTCGTTCTATGTCATGTGTTATTTTCGTGATCCGCGATTTGGATGGATCCGATTTGACCAGGGTCTATGACAACAGAGGTCGTTACCCTGGACAGAAATTTGATCGGCATATTACAACACTTGTGAGCTTTTATTAGATCATAATTACGTTTATTTATTTAAAACACCTTGTGACAACGTTTGAAAAGTGAATTGCGCGACACCTGATTATACTGTTAGCGCTCGTATAATTTTTTTTTAGCACGACACCTTATACATGCAAATTTGTACCGCACATTAACCCAACACATTAAATGGAGCTAGTACCTAATATATAAAATCACTCACCAACTTTATTAGGGTGTTTAAATTATTCTCGTCGTTTTCATAGATTTTACAATTACAGCTTCGGGCTTTTGTATGGGGAAAATAGCTCTAAAATGTTTTCAAATAGCAATAACATTCTCCAACACAATGCCCTGACGACCCCTATCTTTTGTGACTACATAACGTCGACTTTTCTGAGTTATTCGATTGTATTTGTAAAGATAAACTGACATGATTATAATCCTCTGCGCCAGCTCGGTATTTTGAAGTCTAACAGTGCCAGTCATAGATTAAAAAAGAGGGAGACAGTGTCATTAAACAGTAACAAGTGATATGTTTAATATATCAATCTTCGATTTATTCGCCACATAAATGGATCTGTAATATGCTAAGCATATTTATAAAGACGGCAACGATATCTATTGTCATAAGCTTTCGTTAAACCCTGGATTACCCTCACCGTTTGCTCATTAAACTCCCCCACAGAGAAAGACACTAGAATCCCCGACATCGTTACCGCTTCTAATAATCCTCTAATATCGTCCACACTTTTTGCGCTGCGTTCTTTGTTTCGCGTATTTAACTCGACTCTTTATCGGCGGTAATTATTTTGTTTCTGTCGCCCTCTAGCGGTGACCTTGAGTTTGTCTTTCACTAACAATTGCTCAGCAAAATCTAATAATGGCTGTCAATTGTTTACTAATACGCGCTATATTGGCAATTAATGATATTGATTGATGAATCCGATTTGACCAGGGTATATGACTACAGAGGCTGCTACCCTAGACAGGAATTTGCTCGGCATTTTACAGCACTTAAGAGCAAGGTATAATAATTATTAATGATATTCAAGACCGTATTCAAAACCATTTGATGCTAAAAACCGGATAGAAGTCACCTTAATGGGTTGTGTTTTTGTTGACTATTTTATGCTGGTGGTGGTGGTAATTACAGTTTAACGTCACTGTGTGATAACAAAGACCATTAGCGACGCCCTCCTCCTTTATCCAGGCTTGGGACTGGCACTGGCAAAGTACAACCAGTGGCGGAGTTAAAAGTTATTTTATGCTGTACATTCACATATTTACATAAAAACCTTGGAAACGTTTTTAAGGTGTGCAACGCAACGTCCAGAATCAAATGGGTCTTGCTCCGAAGTATCTGTGCGATCAGATACTTCGCCCCTTTTCTGCCACTTCGCTGCGTCCTCTTAGGTCCTCTGATTGGCCTGACCTCTTTGACCCCCGAGTCACGACTGCCATGGCTCAATCCAGATCATTTGCCTGCATTGGTCCCTCCCTATGGAATCGGCTTCCCCCATCAGTTCACTCTGGTATTGTATCCTCGTCTTTGTCTCGTCTGGAAACTTGTCATTTTTCTCGGAGTTAAACGCACTGGGAGCGCTTCTTGCTGCGAGGAGCGCTTTATAAATGTTCAGATAAGATAAGATTTTAGCGTCGTCTTGCGGTTGACTACTCAGTCACTTGATTAATGATTTTGTAATATTATTCTTTGTTAGCAATATGCTTAAATTAAAAAGAATGCAAAAATAATTGGTGCCGCAGCGATTTTTCCTAAACTGATAAGACACCTCTTATAAGTTATAATCAAACTTATATAAAAAAGAAGAACACAATAAAAATAATTGTCCGATGATCATGATTCCTTATTAAAAATAATGACCAGATTCTTCTCAATGGAACGCTGACCAGGGTTGGAAAGTCCTTCACTCGCAATTGCTTGGGCGCTTCGGCGTGAAATTCCGATGCAGTGTCCGCGATGTAGTCAGGAGCGCCTTTGAGTGGAGAGCTTGAAGGGGCGCTATAGAAATGTCTGGATAAATAAATATAAAAAATAAATAAATGTGAGCAAATGAAAAATAATACACGTTCAATACAAAGCATGTCCTCCATTATAAGGGCTGCCATCTCGTTAAATCTTGCTGTGCATGCCAGCCTGTCAACCACCCATCCCCATAAATTGCCTCTGTAGTGCTAGTCTCAAGCGTCGATGGAGGAGGGCGACACTGTTGATCTTTCTTCACACTGGAAAACTAAACAGAAACTTACCACCAATTTAAACGCAAGCTGATTGTCCATTATATCACACTAGGAGCGAAAGAAGAAAGCAGTCTCTAACACACCTCTTTTAAGTACTTTAATGTACCATATATATCTTTAAATCACTGAATAGGACGATTGGATGTTATCTAGATCCACCATGATTAAATAATAATAATAATAATTTTCGTTTATCCAGCAATCCGTGTACTTATGTGCTTGTGCATATGCTTATGACCGTGTTGCTGTGTGCGTGTGAGTGTGTGTGTGTGTGCGTGTGCGTGTGTGTGCGTGTGCGTGTGCGTGTGCGTGTGCGTGTGTGTGTATAAAACGCTTTCTTGCAATTTGTTCCGGGTTCACCGAAGTTTTTTCGTAGATTGACCCGACTAATAACACGAAAAACGGTTCGACACGCACATCTGCCTGATTTTTATTTAAACCAAAGTTTAACGTCGTCGTTTGACATCAAAGACCGTTGACGACAACTTACAGCTTATACAGTGCAGTAACAATGAATTCATGGCGTCCAAAATACACCATATAACGTTGTCATAACAATTTCGTTTTTCGTTGCCCTAGGCTTAACCCTTAAACCGCCGGAACCGAACGGGTTCGGTTCCCAAGGAAATTCCCTGAACGCCGGAACCGACTATAGCTGCTTGCACATATTTGATATAATTACGTTGAACGTCTTTGCCGCCAATAATCGCTAACAGACTTCTGTGACGTATGTGCTGAATATATATACCCAGATATGCATATATATACCTGTATATATTCCTATATACCTATATATACCAATATACATATAATATTATACATGTATGTATATACCTATATATTCAAATATATACCCATATATACCTATATACTTATGGGCCTCTATATATACCTTTATACATATAGATATATACCTAAATAATATATATACCTGTATATACCTGTAAACACACATATATATATACCTATATATATGCCGTTATACCTATTTAGTATATACCAATATATATATATATATATATATATATATTTCTATATATACCTATAAAACTATATATACCTATATAAACCTATATACCTATGTAACTATTTACCTATGTATATAATATACATACCCATATATACATATATATATATATATATATATATATACCTGCCGATATATATATATGCCTATATGTCTACATAATTATATATAATTCTTGTATACCTATATATATATATATATATTCCTATATATACCTATATATGCCTCTATATACCTATGTAACTATATACCTATGTATATATATATACCCATATACCTAAATATATACCTATGTACCAATATACCTATATATATGTGTGTGTATCTATATATACCTATATAATTATATATAATTATTATATACCTATATATATGCGTATATACCTTTATATTATATACCTATAATATATATATACACACCAATATACCTATATATATGTGTGTGTTTCTATATATACCTATATAATTATATATAATTATTATATACCTATATATATGCGTATATACCTTTATATTATATACCTATAATATATATATACACCAATATACCTATATATATATTCATATATATTTACCTATATACCTATATATACCTATATATATTTATATATACCTATACATATATCTATGTACCTATATGCTTCACTGTTTCTCAACGAGTTGTGACGTTTCGAAGTGTATAGCAGTAAAAAAGTATTTGGCGTCCGGGGTGCAATAACCCAAAAAGTATTTGGCGGTTTAAGGGTTAACATAATATTAGTGTTCATCATCATTAGTGTTCATATTTAACAGCAGAATAGTTAACAGTTAATAACATGAACTACAAGGTTACAAGTTTCATTAATGGCGAAGTTAAAGGTCCCATGGTAAAAACATTTTTATGTGCAAACCAATTTGTTTGGTTATATTCATTTATTGTCTGCATTGATTGACAATTTAATAATTTATAAGATGTCTTATTTAAAGGTGTATTAAAAGGCTTTGCAACTATAGAGCTATTCAGCGTAAATGTACATTTAGCAAGTTTTCCTTCACTTTATGATGTTGTGCTAACGTCATATGCAACAGTTTTCAGGTCTGATACATTATCGCATAATATAAGAAAAAGGAATTATAGATAGCGACTTCATTTTGTAAGCAAGCCTCAATCTCTGTATATGACGCTGTATCATGGTCAGTGCATTCATTACACGGAGGCTCGTTTTGGGGCGCATTGCAAAACAGACGGACGAACGGACGGAAGGACGTGTAGATGCATGGTGGGTGGGTGGGTTGGTGGATGGATTGAATGTAGAGTGCGTTCAGTTGCATTGCTACTTAATTTTCTTTGGGTTATAATTTCGTGCAGAAACGACCTCTAGTGGCTGAAGAGTGAACACAATCAGCGGGTACACAAGTAACTGCAATCCAATTTCTCATTTATAATATCAGATAAATTAGTTTCTGAGGTGTGTAAGAAGACCATATAATTTCCAGTTTCTATCCAGTATTTAAGTTCCTCGACATCGGCCTCATCACATCCTGGAGTCTCTAAGATACACTGAGTTTAAAGACACCTTCTGGTACAATATATAATTATGACAAGGCGTGTAGCATAATATTTCGTTGTCATTTCGGTTTTTGATCGCGACTTAACGCCATCTGTAAAAACTATCATTTCTAACTCAAAATCTTCGAAGATGGTAGCACTAGCAGCAACACTAGTAGTAGTAGTAGTTGTCGTTGTTGTAGCAGCAGTAGATATAGGTGAGTCCCTCTATGCGAGAATGGACCAATCACCGAAGCGCACATACTGGCGCAGAATGCCACATATCTCCCACAGGAACTGTCCACTCGCCATTTGTTGTTGCTGCATCGGGTTAACTGCGTTAGCCTTGCGCCTACGTTCATGTTCGGGACTGGCATATTTAATCCAAAGGTGGGGTTAGCATCTAAACCACGTTGCTGCCTTCGATTAGTGAACCCTACGTACAAACTATATAATATTGAGACACCTCTTTTTACGATATTCTTTGCTTTTAAGTACAAGGTAGGTACGCTAAATATTGTAATCAAGGACAATTCTTCATTTGTTGATTATCGTTAAACAGACGAATTAAACATCACGCAATGAGTGACAGCGACTTTTTTCTCCACCACGGCATGTAGTGATAAGGTCAGGTGGCCGGACCTCTACCTCGCCTGCTCCCGATCGATATTTATTATAAAGCCGAGTTTGCTTAGAGAGTGCAGCGAATCATATTGGGTCGAACTTTTAGCCGTTTTCAATAACAATGTTATTAGGCATATGCTCTTCGACGCGAAGTAAATCCAAACGAAATCGCTCAATAGTACTGAATCCTACTCCACACAGTGTCATTTAATCCTTCTCTGTTGAATGGAGGGAGTATTGCCCAAGTTAGGGCGGATTTGTGCACCTCGTCTTTTGTTTTAGTGTAATTGCCTGTTAGATATAATGTATAAATCGATGGCGATAATATAATTAGTGAAGACCTTCCTTGAAGAATCCACATTGCATACGTCTTAGTGGATGAGTGAATTAATTTAAAGTGCTTCAATTTTTTACCCGTTGTTCATCCATTTTAATTATATTTCGAATGAGTGTCCAGGTTTTATTTAAATTATTGCTGTGTTTCGTAAATTCGACAGCATAGTAATGCTTTGCAGCCTTCATTCTACTTGTTTTAAATCTATTCCTATCTACATTACTGATTAATTGTCTGGACGCAGAAGTAGTCAAACAACGCAATAGGGTGTGCTGGTCATAAATAAAGGAATTCCTATAAAGCACTGCTCTGGTGGAGCCAGTTCTGAGCGTGGCGAAATGAGGAGGGTGACATCATCAGCAATAGAATATCGTCATCGTCAAACAGTCGAAAGTATTAAAAGTATCAAATGCATCAATCTCTTGCATGATATATCACCAAGAAAAGGATAGGTAACAGCTCCAAACAAACCCAACTACGACACGCAGGTTTTGTGAATAATAGGTAATGCGTAATCCACACGTTTTACCAATCTCTTGATCTCGAATTGCTTAACCCTCGGAGGCTATAATATAACCTATAAAAATAATCACATATTGGATAACCTGGGGTATATTTTTAACTGTCGAAACCTGTTCAACACAAATAAATTATTAATAACAATAGCCATTATATTGTATTGTATTGTATCTAAACATTTCTAAAGCGCCTCTAGTAGGGTGAACCGTTCAGACAGTGGCGCAACCAGGGGGGTGCTGGGGGGTGCTTGAGCACCCCCCAGGGCTGAAATGGTGACCCACGCAATTTTTCCAAATCCGATGTGTTTTTTTGTTGGTGGGGTGGGGGGGGTAGGGATCTTTCAGTCTTTCACATTACACAATCAAGCAAGTTCCTTCATTCTTCTGTATTATAATTTTAGTCAAATTCATGGTTTATAAGGCACTTGCTTTTAGTGTTTAGCTGGTCTACCTGAGTCTCGAGAATTTGCATATATATTGATGAATTAAAAGCGTTAGCGATACGCGGCATCATACGCCTGTGCATTTACATTACAGTATCTCACCAATTTATTGATTATATGTTACGACTTAATCAATAGTACCGTGTGTGCATTTTTTTGGCAAAATTTGACAAAATGATAGTAGTTTTTAGTTGCTGAATGTTTTTTATAATTATTGTCTTACACAAACTGCCATATTATACCATGCTCTTACCTACTATATAATTATAATTTTATTACTTAGGCTATTACTATAATATAATTATGATACTATCATACAAGGCCGTTGCCAGAATTTGATTTCGGGCGGTGTTTCTTCAGTTTCCCGTCCGAAAAAACTGATGACTTTTTAGTCAACCGGCCGAAATCTTCAGAAAAATGTCATCATGTCACCAATTCGTTCAATTTTTACATTTTTCATTTCGGGGGTGTTTCCATGGTTTTATTTCATGGTGTTTACATCATGTGCTAGTAAATGCATTATTTTATTTTTTACATTTTCCATTTCGGGGGGTGTTCAAACACCCAAAACACCCCCTAGCTACGGCCTTGCTATCATATATTATAATGTGCATAACTTACGGTACTGTTGCTGATGGATATTTAGGACGATAGGGGAGAGTGGGAGACGTAAGTAATTGTATGTGGCTGCCTCTATAGAGTCCGTCGATCGCTTGTCTCTGAATGTGTGTTTGTCTTTTTCAAGGCGCCCTTGTAGCAGCATGGCTGTGTTGATTCTAGGACGTTTCATCCCCGGACGATTCATCCCCGGACGATTCATCCCGGACGATTCATCCAGTGGACGTTTCATCCCAGGACGTTTCATCCCAGGACGGTTCATCCAGTGGACGGTTCATCCAGTGGACGTTTCATCCCAGGACGATTCATCCCCGGACGATTCATCCCGGACGATTCATCCCGGACGATTCATCCAGTGGACGTTTCATCCCAGGACGATTCATCCAGTGGACGGTTCATCCAATGGACGTTTCATCCCCGGACGGTTCATCCCAGGACGATTCATCCAGTGGACGATTCATCCTCGGACGGTTCATCCAGATAGATAAAATACATACTAATATGATGTGAAATTATCTAATTAATTCCATGTTTTATAGGCCTAGGTGTTCCATTCTGATATTTAATTGCATGTTCTGTAGGCTTATGTGTTCCTTTATTATATCCAATTGCATGATTTTATATCTATTTGATTGCATGTCTTATATCTAATTAATTCCATGTTTTATAGGCCTAGGTGTTCCATTCTGATATTTAATTGCATTTTCTATAGGCTTATGTGTTCAGATATGCTGATTATGAGAATGAGCGTGAAGATGCTGATAATAAGGGTGCGCACAGTTTCAAATCTTATTCTGGGATGAAACGTCCGGGATGAAACGTCCTGGGATGAATCGTCCTGGGATGAAACGTCTTGGGATGAAACGTCCTCGGATGAATCGTCCTGGGATGAAACGTCCACTGGATGAATCGTCCAGGATGAATCGTCCGGGATGAATCGTCCGGGGATGAATCGTCCTGGGATGAAACGTCCACTGGATGAACCGTCCACTGGATGAACCGTCCTGGGATGAAACGTCCTGGGATTAAACGTCCACTGGATGAATCGTCCGGGATGAATCGTCCGGGGATGAAACGTCCGGGGATGAAACGTCCGGATACCGCTGTGTTATGGTGCCATAGAAATTGTCGTCATTGCATTGTTAGGCAACAGTCTGAAGTTTTAAGCCCCCAAAGTTTGTGGCAAGGGGACGGAGATGCTTATATCCCCCAATATGTCATAAATATTTCATAAATATTATTAAAAATTTCTGCAATGTTATCCACTGTTTATCCATAATGAACAATTTGGTTAAGACAACAGCCTAAAACGCTGTTATTACAGTGTGTGTAAATTTAAAAAAATAATTCTTAGACGATGGGAGGGGGCATTTATTGGAATCTTATATCACATCTCTGAACACTAAAATCGTGAGTTATTTTGTAAAAAATCACAGCTTTAAAAGTCACGGTGCACTGTGCAAATCAGACATTTTTAAGTTGGCCTAATTGTGAGGCAACACTCTGAAATTTTAAATTAAAATCTATGACTATCAGCATTAAAAATGAGCAATTTGATTAAGATGACAGCTTAAAAGCCTACCATTACAGTATGGAAATTAAAAAATAAAACAATGGAGAGGGGCATTGAAATCTTACACCATGTCTTTCAGCAATGAAATCATGATAAATTTCGCTAAAATGACACCCTAAAATGATACCACTGCAGTGTGGAAATAAAAATTCTATGTTGGGGAGGAGGC
The DNA here is from genome assembly GCA_949752735.1 of Lumbricus terrestris. Lineage (NCBI taxonomy): Eukaryota > Metazoa > Annelida > Clitellata > Crassiclitellata > Lumbricidae > Lumbricus > Lumbricus terrestris. The sequence goes on from OX457049.1 coordinate 10,184,678, forward strand.
ACATCCTCCTGCCCAAACCGATTCCCCTGCTAGGCTTATGTTGAAATCTGAAATCACTCTTTTTTATCAGCACGGAAGTACATGTAATAGAGTTATTTTACTGAACTGGCATCTTAGAATAATAAACGTGGATAATCAGAATTTTTTTTATAATTATGAGTTTTTTCATTGAAGTTTAGACCACTCTTGTCAGCAATGAAATAGTATAGCAATTTTTATATGGATGACAACTTAGAATGCTGCCATTGCAGTGTGGAAATTAGAAAATTTCTGATGTGGAGGGGCACATCCCCTTCCAAAACCCCTACCCTCTCGGCGCCGCGTGCTTCGGAGATTTTCCGTCGGATGCTCGCCTTTCCCCAGAAACCTTGATTCCCAAAGAAGGGACTAGAAAAAACACAGGTTATTGGGGAGGGGCTAGATTAAATATTGGTCATTAATTCTGCCACTCGCGGGCAGAGAAGGACTAAGACCCTTTGTTTTATCTAAACAAATGGGAAAGGACATTATTTTTGTAAGTCCTAGACCGTATTTTTCAGAAGTTTTCACGACTTTATCGTTCATAAATACAGCTGGCAAACAAGAGCCGGAAACGCGCTCTAGCTGATGCCAAAGTAAAAAATGCGTTGGTATAACAGAATCAAACAAGTTAACCATTTGATACGACTTGCCCAGGATCCCTACGCGGCGACTTGAGGTGGATTCGAACATACGTGTATAGTGCAGTAAAAGTTAAATAATAATGTCCAATAATTATGAACTATTTAACGTTGTATCAACCAGGGGCGCAACCAGAAAATTTTCATGGGGGGTGCTCAGAATTATTATTGTAAGCACCGAAGGTGTGAAGTAGCGAGTGCCTAAGGCACGAAGCCAATGCCGACTAGGGGGTCTGAGGGAACGTCGTAGGCTCCCCCAGCGGGGTCTGGAGCGGAGCCCCAGAAACCAACGCATTTGAAGGTGTTTCGTCAAACGTAACCGACTATAATTAATTTTGTACTCTGCTTATTAACTAACAGGAGATCATTGGTCTAGATTTGTATGAAATTCTCTCCTCAATTTGGAAGCGTTTTGTTCTGATTTGGATAAGAACGCCATTCTGCATTCATATTGTAGCTGCATCTCTAAGTTGTTCAATGTTTTACAATAACTGTGTTTAACGAATTAAGGCAGAAAAATCAGAAATAGTTATAATACAATTATAAAGGAAATGGAGCAAGCATTTTTTTTAAATTGAATTGAATTGAATCGATAGCTAAGCTTTAGTACTAAATAAATTATATTTGAAATGAACAATATAGACACAGTTCCGGCCATCTTTGCTTGGGAGTTCAAAATTGTGCATACGGGCTCTGAACGACGGTTGTTCTATTATGGAAAAGACTTGGAAGGACATGAAAGTCGTTCCTGGCCACATCATCCAGCAGACGGTCCTCAGTCAAACCGACTCGCATTGCAACTGGTGTGGCGCTTGCATGGAGGCAACCCAAACGGAGCGATTGCATTAGCAGTCTCTGACTTAGAAGTCTCTGTCTATATCAGCGGTTGTTGTAAAGTCCCACAACGCATGAGCGACGTAAGGCAGTTTAACAGTTATGCAGGTTGCACCAATTACAGTGTGAGTGGCTGGAGCGGGTCCACCGGTCTGCCGCGCGACTTATTTGTTTGGTTTTCAGTACTTAATGCTATAAGGAGAGGGAGAGAGATACATTGTTATGCAGATATAATATACATACATGATGTAGGAAGACTCAAATTCAGCCCCGCTCTTGCTTTTTTCATGGGGCCGTATAGCGTACAGAATTTTTTGAAGCGAGACAGTCGCTACACCGTAGTAGCGGTTCTATCATCACAGCAGTGACTGAGCCACACTGAGTGACTGGCAACTGTTTTGAAACAAGCGTATGTCGGTGGAGGAGAGCGACGACACTAATCTTCTCTTATGACATGACGACGTTAGATGAAAAAGTCAACTATCACAATCTAGCGTTTACAAAGGAAGACACAGTTAAACAGTGGCACCACAGAACTTCTTAGAGAAGATAATGTTAGATCAGGCATGGCAAATCTTTTCTTGCAAAGTTCGAAAAAGCTTACAGCTCACCCGCTTGTATATAAACTTCTGGTACTGACACATTTCTTTAAACACCTTTAATATGATATATTTACTTTTATAAGTTAGCCTTCGTTCTCGTCTACAGGCGGATCATTGGTATTGCATCATTATTATTATTATACCGTGGGTCAGTTACTGTAGGAATGCAAATTGATTGAATGCATATAACTTGAACAATTGCTATCCGGACATCGTGCCCACTTCAATTGTACTAAATTGAAAGTAATCTGCCACTCTACTACTGTGTCAAATGTTGCATTGATACACGGCACCGTTTTTATAAAAACATCGTTGCGGCGTACACCTCTCAATTTTGAATGTAAATATAATGAACATCATGGCGACGCTCACGGAAGACGATAGAATTTTAATCCGAATTTTATGAGCAGGAAAAGGGCTACAAAGCAAATCAGATGATGATAGAATTCCATTATTGAAAATGGAATAAATATGCTCCACATGGATTGCTTAGTTAAACAAAGTGTTGCTAATAGCCGCACTGTGGTCGCAAACGTTCTGCGCGCACAGCAGTGAACATTGCACAAGTCCAGTGGTAGTGGTTTATTGCAATGGTAAAACTCTGGCTCGGTAAACAGAAGATCAGCACAGCTACTGTCCAAAAGGTCAACTTAGACTTTAATTCACCAGATGGTGTTGGTCATAATGAGATGTTGAAAGCGATGATGACTTTGCTTGGCTGTTAAAATAGTTAAATAGCTGAATTTGAATAATTTAATAACAAGAGACCATCCGTGTTCAATATGAATTCATTCATTTATTGATGCATTTATTTAGCGCCTCTTCAAGAGCGCTACTCAGAGGCGCTCCCAACCTCAGCGCGGTCAAATAAAAGTCTTAAGATGAATAAAAAGCATGTCTTTATATAATCGTCTTAATATTTATAAGCTATATGTAATGCATCTAACGAATGGTTGTCATACTGCTGCAGTTAGGTTATTTTAAATCTTAATCTATGATTCTTATTATTTTTACGTTTTGCAATAATCCTAATAATTATTCAAGTCTAGCAACCAATGAGTGTCATTAGACACCTTTTAAACATTTAATTTCGCATGATAAATAAGTAAATATGGCGAAATTTGCAGTCTGTGTCCAGATTGAGTTGCTCATACACGCAGTTGATTTTACGACGAACTTTATTTACACCCGAAGTCAAAAAGAAACAATATCGCTTTATTTGGTTTGTTGCAGTTAAACAACAATGTCTGTATCAAATACCATTCGCTGCGTCCCTTGCCTTCAATTTGTTTCCAGCTTCAGTCAACAACATAGGACAATAGGTCAACATTGCTACTACAGACAGTTACCGCATGATTAAAACAACATGCGGCCGCCATTTTGATTATCGCACATCGGTCGCCGTTGCTATGTTGAACTGTCACGATTTTTAAGCCAATGAACGCCCAATTTAGATAAAATAGCAAGATTTTGTCAAAATTTGCGCTAAAATCGCGTGGATTGCCAATTTTTGCGCTGTTGCGCTAAACCTGGAAATTTGCGCAAAATTTGCGCTGCGCAAGATCGCGAATTTCTGGGGGGCCTAAATATGCACACTATATATGTAGAAAGCTTTGTGTTATGCTTCATTGTCACTTCGGGATTCTATTGTCTGTTTATAACTTCACGTCATCGATAACGGAGGCAGCAGTTGCAATAGTAGAAGCATCAATTGAACGACAAAGTGTAATGACAGAAATAGCTGTCACCACCCTCCTGCTTTATTTTCGCGTGGGATTGGCACTACCCGAGTTCAAGCACTGGCGGGAGTTAGAATAATTCAGGCGGAAAACCACCCAACGGTATTAATGGTGACATGGCGTTACAATAAAGCAGTGACTCTTGCATCAAATTAATGTCATTGGAGTTTTATTCAAGAACATTCCTCTAGACGGAACAGACGAATTAATATTGTTATTCAATATCGTTAGCAAAACACAAGAAAATTGTGTAGAAAGTCTGATATTGAACTTCATTTGCAATGATTCAACGAATTGGATGACAAAACATGAAACAATTTCAGTGATTGTCATGACACTGCTTGACAATCTAGTCAAATGCTGATTTAAATGACAAAATGGTTTTTAACTTGCTTCTGTAACCACGAAGATAGTCGCGTGCTGCTTAACTTCTAGCGTACCCTCCAAGGGTGTACCACTTTACCAAAAAGTTTTTCTCGCAGGAATCCATAGTTAACCCTCGGAGGCTAACCTGGGGTGTTTTTTTCACCCCACTGTCAGTATTTGCCCTGAATTTTTTTACTGCTTCGAAGTTTTGCCATGCGCTTTTGCGTATCTGTTCATAGATGATTTTTGCTTAATTCCACATTTTTTTTGTTTTTTTATATTGAATGCATGGTCACGTGACTCACGTCATATAATGGCCATTCTTATTAATAATTTATTTGTGTTGAAGAGGTTTCGACGGTTATATGCAGCCAATGCAACTAAACTGATACCAGAATTGATACCAATGTATTGAAAACGATGATAGTGATGATGATAATGAAGAGTTTGTTGATTGTAATGATATCTCGGAGCTAGATAATGTTGAAATCGATGATGTCATAGACCTAGCCTATGTGTTCCAACTTTGCATGTGGAAACATGCCACAAAGCGTTACTTGTGTATAGATGACCGTAGACTCGATGATTCTGCTAATATTTTAACTTAGTTAGGTTTCATAGTTTGTCAATTCCATGCTGAACTTGAATTAAGTGTCATTTTTGAACAAACATGGGCTAATTTTATATCATAGGCCTCAAATGGTGTGGGGTGAAAAATATACCCCAGGTTATCCAATATGTGACTTTTTTATAGGTTAGCCTCCGAGGGTTAAAAAGTAAAAGCTGTTGTTCATGTTTGCATACCGTGTTGACGTGTTGACCAGTGGCGTAGCCAGAAATTTATGATGAGAGGTTATGCTCCGCTTTTGTTCTTTTTCTTATCTAAATGGATAAATAACCTTAAACCTTTAAAAAAACTTTTCCCGGAGCAAATTGGGGTTATAACCCCGAAACCCCCCTTGATAACGCCACTGGTGTTGACAACTGTTAGCATCGATCTGAAAGCAAAAGTTGATAGAATGGATCCGATTTGACCAGGGTCAATGACAACAGAGGCCGTTACCCTGGACAGAAATTTGCTCGGCATATTACAGCACTTAAGAGCTTTCTTCTGTTGAATTTTTTTTTCCTTTAAAAAAAAAGTTGATAGATATTGGGTTAACAGTTAAAAGGAAAACTCCAGTAAATTTTTATCTGGTTTCTTATATTTCTAGAATCGTTTACAGACGTTTTAGAGGTGTGTAAGGTCATCTCCGTTTAAATTTGAATTGAGACGCAACTAGACCGAAAAAGTTATTTGGCATTGGGTCTTGGTGTGAAAATTGAAGCAGCATTGTATTTCCATTTTTGAAATAACCTCTTAGTTTCATGTCCAACGAGTAATAACATGTTTATAACAGGGGAAGTCTAAGAACTAAAGGTGTCTATAGATACAACCTAGGACAACATTCAGGACATGTTGCCCAATGCCAGTGTTTTTTTCGCAGAAACAAATAAATCAGTAAGAAAACGGTTTATTTAAGACTCATTAAACAAATTCTTTAAAGGTGTCCAAGTATTGCCTACTACGAATCTTGGTAAAGTTATTCCGAAACGAATATCCCGCCAGTGCCCGTACTCTGATTGTGCCAGTCACAAGAAATGTAAAAGGAGGAGGGAGGCGGACTACGCTGTTCACGTAATAATTCTCAATGCAATCATTTAACCATTAATAATATCGTTCCTTCTTATCGCCAGATAGATAGGACAGTGAATGCTATTCCTTGATACGACGGATTCATTGCATAGAGAGAAGATTCAAGCGAACGAATCTATCATCGGTCCATGTCAACTGCGTTTAATTTACCCAGCATGCAGTGATCTCCGTGATGAACTTCTTGCATTTTCTTTGCACCTTTTCCGCAAGCGTTTGAAAATCTTTCTCTTTAATTATGGTCTCGTGTGTCAGGTCGGGAGCGCCTCTGACGAGTTTGTCTTTTAAGTGGCACCACATAAATTTGTGATTATGATTAAGAATGCGTTTTCAGTGAATGAAGGGAAATTTGAGTGCAAAACATGGTAGGCCTACATTAAAGTTTTGATAGACCGGATTAAGTGTACCAATCTAATATTTACAATGATGGCGATTTCTATGTTTTTATGCTAATAATACACATTTAAATTTGAGCACCAGATAACATCTACGGAAACTACTGTATTTTTTGCCTGAGTTGAATTTATAGCGCGACAAACAAGCATTCTCCAGGTGTGTAAGTACATCGCTTTGTTTCCATTGGGTTGCAGCTGTTTAAAGCTGCAATGCTGTGGACCTCATGATGTTAATGTCATTAAAACAATTATGCAATATAAAAACGATATTTTTATTAACATGATACGGTTGCTAAGGACGTTTACACGCCATGTTTAATTGTCTTTCGATTAATAGTTACAATGTAACAATAAAGATAATTAGCGTGGCCTTCCTCCATCGTCAAAGTGCCATTGTCCGGTGGTGTCAGTTTGAAACCTCGACAAATAATGAAGGTGAATTATCGTCTTCGTCATGACACTGTAGCCACGTTTACACATAAACTACCAATCACAAATGACAATAAGTATTGAATTAAGGAATTGATGAATAAATGTCAATAGTCATAACATCAACAATACACGGTTTAACATTGAAGCATAAAACTGAGTTGAAACAAATCTGTTCAATCAATAAACATTTCGAAATTAAATATCACCCGCAATCATATGCTGCGAATTAATAATAATAGTAGTAATAGTAATAGTAATTGAACATTTATATAGCGCCGCTCACAGATTCAGTGGCGCTCCCGACCCAAGCTAGTGCTCACCGCTAACAAATAGTATAGTTTTCAGACGTTTACGGAACAGGGGAAGAGAAAGGCCAAGAAGCTCAGAACGGAGCTTGTGAGGAAGGCGGTTCCAACAAGTAGGACCAAGATATGCGAAGCTTCTGGACTGGGCCGTAGCTCCACGCATGCGCGGGACAACTAGAAGGCCATTGACTGATAACGCGTTATATTACAGTGGTTTAAAACGGATAAGATTCATTCAAAAATAGTGGGTCTGATCTGATCTGATCTGATATGCACAAAACAAAATTAAGCTACATGCAAAGACAAATATTTTTTTACATCAAGATTGTTGAGTGTTTTCAGGGTGTGTAATTTTATCGTTGTTTTCCTCGAGTTTATCTGTAGAAACGAATACATTAGCTATTAAGCTTTGTTAACTTTGCCAACTGGCCAATACCCTAGCTGTAGCCTATACCAGGGTATTCTAATTAGGAATTTATGTGGCGCCAGTACAATAATCATTCCGTGGTGTGCGGTGGTGTAATGGTGGCATCGGCGCCTTGGAGCTGAATGATTCCAGGTTCGAATCCATCTCAAGTCGTCGTGTAGTGACCTTAAGTAAGTCATTCACTCGCAGTTGTTCAGCGCTTCGGCGTGAAACTACAATTCAGTGTCCGCGCTAGTCGGTAACGCCTCAGAGTTAAGATCTGGGCGCAATAGAAGTGGAGAAATAAAACAAATAAATAAAATAAAATAAATTATGATGTCATTGGTTGTGGTTCCTGCTAAGCTAAATTGAACGAGAAGATCTTTATAATAAGCGTCGCTGTTCACATTGATGGGACACAATATTCTTTCTAATCGATCATCAATGATAATCTTTCAATGAATCGCGAGAAATCAATATCGATCAGACTCTGAGGTTGAGGCGGGACTGGGATCTTCGCTTTGCCAGCTTAACGAAAGTTTAGTCATTCGACATTTTGAGGCAGAGCGCAGGACCATGCATCCCACATAACTGCGGGGACTTACATGGAGAAAGCAAAAGTAATCTGGCTGTTGAGATCATCTCATTATTGCCATGCAACAAAATGACTGTCATTGTCAGATACCATGACGTGGTAACATACAACAGCAGGTCGTATATTTGAAGTCAAGTTGATACGTTGTTGTTTAACGACGCTGCGTGATGAGGAAGATGATATACACGTTAAACCAGTGCTGTCCAACCTTGTTGGCACCGCGGGCCGCAGACTATATAAACTTAACACTTTGGAGGCTAAATAATTTTTTAGGATTATGTTCTATAGGCTGAATATATTTCCATATATCCCCTAAATTTATATATATTTATGTATTTTTTATAATGCATATGTATATTTATATTTGAACATATAAATATGTGTATATATGTATATATATGTATGTATATATAAATTTGCATATATATATACATGTATATATACATATATGTAAATATATATATATATATACATATATGTATGTACACATATAAATGTTCGCATCTGCATATACGTGTATATTTATATATATATGTATATATACTATTATATCCGCCGTTTATGGGGACTTGCGTACCCAAAATTACCTGGCTTATGGGGACTTATATGTTTAAGGGGACTTGACTCAAGTCCCCATAAACCCATTTTCAAAGTTGCTTAGAATGACTAGATTCGTGCTCATTTAGTGTTTTTGGAAAAAGTCCCCATAAACGATTTTATAAAAATATCGGACTTTTGTAGATTTTGAGTGACCACCACGTTGCGCCACCTATCCCCTATATATAGAACTAGTGCATACAGACGGCTCGCCTGGTTTATGAGGACTCGATACCCCAGTGTCAATGGAGTCGCTTATGAGGACTTGACAAGTAGGCCACTGACCAGCAACGACATGGCGCTCGAGATCGGAGGGCCACTTGTTTCATGTTTCAATTTCTCTCATCCTGATTATTCTAATAGCAATAAAGAGCGTAGGTATTGGATTATAAAAACTTGCAGCTAAACAGTGTACAAGATCTGACAAAGGTTTAGGCCTCATATATAATTAGCCAAGTCTAAATTAAAGCTTTTCCAAGAGGACTGCAGTATTCAATCCGAATATAAAAAGAAACATCACGATTCTGGACATGATTGTTAAGCGCCCGACGCCTTTATTTTTAAACGTATATTGCTTTTATTATCTAATGTGCATGTATTACCCATGTATTCGTAGCAGTGCGGAAAGGATCCTAAAAATATGTACTTGTCAAGATTTTCGCCAGAAAAACATGACATTCAGGCCACAAAATCTTTGCTGACATTTGCAATTTTTTATTTAGGCGAAATACAGGTCCAAGAGACTTTGCCATTATTTTAGTAATATAGGTCTAATACTAATAATATACTACCCTTACTACCACTACTACAAATAGCCAAGTAATAAAAATTGCAACAATTTATATGATGCGGTAGCGCAGCACATATGCCGTTACAGGGGCGCCTCGACAATCATAAACACACGATAAGCGAAAGACAAGCCAGGTAGGCTTCTCTGACACAGGCAGCCACATATGGCGCCAACAGAGTGCCTCACCATAGACAGAAATAATCCAGTATAGGGCCTATCTCTAAATGCAGATTATAATCCAACGCCTCTTCATAAGCGGAAATAGGTCTAATCCAGTGTCCCGTCAGGGGCTTTCGTGAGGTTGTTGCAACGAGCTAAATAAATGCACACATACATAGTTTACGTACATACATACCTACGTACATACATACCTACATACCTACATACATTCACACATTCATACATTCAAACATACATACTTTTTACATGCATACATACATACATACATACATACATACATACATACATAAATACATACATACATACATACATACATACATACATACATACATACATACATACATACATACATTCATGCACACAATCATGCATGCATACATACATACATAGGTAGACTTTACTGACTGCTCCAATTGGCTGCAAGAAAAAAGTTCTTTGATTGATTGATTGATTGATTGATTGATCTAACCCCATGCCTCTCCATAGGCGGATATGATCTTTTGATTTGGGCATTTAAGCGTCATAATTAACTTAATGAACATGGCATATGAATAGATGGTTGTTATTGGTGTTACTTAACGATTAAAAAGAGTTCTATTAATGAACATACGAGTCTACGTCTCTGCGAACCAGTCGGCCGAAGCACTTACATGAATGTCAAACTGGTTTCCACTAATATGAGTTAACATTATATTATGATTTTAGTAGGCTGCTACGCAATTTGACGTTTCTTCTATTAACGCACAGCTGCCAGTTAATTTCTCTCACTACACTATCCTAAATTTGTCTTAGCTATGAATTTCTAAACATTAACAATGGTATGTGTCTGATATGATCACATCAAATTTAGCATGAACTGCAACTTCATGCAGACCTACGCTCGTGTTTTTCATCTACCGTTCAATTCAATAACTAACAAATTATAATTGCCGCGCACATCAATATCCATCCACATACAATGATATTTCAGTCGTAGGGAGGATGAGGAATCAGGACTACACCGCTCTGCTATCATCTAAGATGGTTTAGGCTACTCAAATATTTTATGTGGATAGTAGGTCTACGTAAGCAGTAAGACTAGCTGTTGTTTTGCTACATTTGTCCGTTCAATACTAGATTGGGATTATATTAATGCAACACGGATTAAAGAGACAATAATAAAAGTTTACATTCAGTGTAATTATCAACAATTATTAAAATGTATAGACGGTCTAAATAGAACTCCAGATACTAGCTTTTAAAAATAGTTTTTCATTAGGGAGTAATCATGAGGCTCGTAATAACACACCGCTATTCAGGTAACAAATGTGGCATGTTTCCCACAGTGCTAGTTATATTGTTTAATCTAATGACTTCTATTATATAACAGCGTCGTTATCACAATATCTAAGATATCAGATGAGACGATGATCGATGTTCATCCGACTTCTCACTCCATTTAATCAATGTGAGAAGGTCCTTGTGAGAAAGGTTCTTGTACAAAAATGTGGACGAAGAAAATGTGATTATACATCGCTTGACACTCATTCGTTTGAAGAAGGCAACAGTCAAAAAGGACCACCATGACATCTTCTTCTGATTTAAAGAATTGATCAAACACTAAAATTTCTGACAATACATTTTCATGTCTGCCAAAGTAAGCTGCGGTACAGATTATAGGCTAAATATCTTGTTTTGTGACTACTTTTTGTCTATTTGCAACAGTTACAAAAAATAGAATGCTTAAAGCTGAAAACTGCTGTAGACTTTAAAGTAATGTCACACGTCTCAAGCGGTAAATCTACGCATTCTTGAGATTGTGACTCCAGCAACAGAAGACCACGAGATTTGACTTGTGCCAATGCTCTAGCACTGGGCTTTGAAACTTCTGGATTTCTCCTAAATCTGAGTTGCTCTGTCTACATCCAGATTTGAAGTTAATCGTGCTTTTTGGATGGACCTCTTTGGTCTTGTTTCCAATGAATGCGATTTCTTTGACAACGACCTAAAACACAAATTTAAATATCACATATTAGAAACGGTAAGTCAAATGTACATGTAGTTGTAGCAATTATTTTGAACTCTTATGCAATTATAATTATTATTCTATACGTACATCCAATTAAACCCTATAATTGTAACCACTCGAGCAGGGCAGTGAAAAAAACTCGCCTGCTTGCGTGTACTTAACTCAGGAACAAACTAACTTTCATAATAAATTTATACAGGGGATATTCTCCGTAAACATAACGCTAAGTTCCAATAGTCATTAATTTTATTGTAACTATTAAACGTGGAATAACTTTCAAACATAAGAAATAAAGGCGGTTAAAAATGTACAGTCCATTCACCAATGGTTCCATTGTACGCAATTCAATGCAACCACCATTCAAAACTGTGTTATTACATGTACATTAATTAAGAACCATTAAGTTATGTTTTCATATGTAAATCCACTGGTGATTCATGTAATCCGAAAACCAGCGGTGTTCCGTAACGTTCTCTTCTCTGCTGTTCATTCTTTACAAACAGTAAACTCAATTTCTCATCCTCTGTTGATCATCACCTATAGGACAACGACATTTAAGAACCCATATATTTCTTCCCTCAATCACATTCAGATGCTCAAACTCATCTGCGCCACACCATAACCCAGATTTCCACCTCTATGGTCGCCAACCTGTCACACAGCGACCTTTCAAAGCAGCATTTCTTATTATTGGCTTTCTAGTACCCAAATGGCTTATATAACCCGTTACCATAACGATAGATTCCACAAATTTGCACATGGTTTCAATATGAAGCCAATATGGTGTTAAAATAGTGTAATCTATTTGGGCCATCGGGTGCAAACCAGATTAAAAGTTTTCCAAAGGTTTTAACATTATGCAGTCAATATGGACAATCAGCTGCTAACCATAAAGACACCTACAGAGAGATTGAGATATATGAAAATAAGGGCGTCATACGGTTTTCGCCCATATTTGGGCGAAAACCATATGACTCCCATTGTGAGCCCATATTGCTTTGTTATCAGGGTTGCCCTCAGTGGCTGCACCAGCTATGCAATTTCCGCAGAGCACGCCAAGATGGCTTTTGCTCAGCATTTCAAAGATATTAAATGTAATGAATATATTAATGCTCGAACAAAATTTCTACAGGTTACACGGCAGGTCAAGTGTAAATTAGGCAAGTGAAAAATAAACAATGACCTGCCGTGGCCTATAGTAGCACCGTCACTGATTGCTTTGTGCGACCACAACACCCAGCTAATTCACATCTGATATTCGTCGATTGTGCCAAATACTTAACTACAAGACCACAAGTACAATATCTATATCAATCGTTCAGTTCAAACTCGATCACTGTTAATCCAATGCCATTTTATACAACATCGATTCCGCTCAGGTAAGATGCATGCAAACAGCCCAGAGCGCTATCGCTAAAATTGTTCTTCAAGTAGGCCTAGAAGTTGGATTGATCAAAATAATTGATGCTCACAAAGAAGCTGGATTGATAATTTCAATTATTTGTGGGGTGCTTGACACCTATTACATAGCCATATTGTGACTCGTGAGCAATTTTTATCGACATTAAGCAATGGTGTGTATGTTTGGTTTCATAGCTGTAGCCTATTTGTGTGTATATTGTTATCTAACTACATCTCATATTTTTATGCCATGATATTATACAAAAATATTATTATACAAAACATGCTTTTTGTAGGTTTTTGATTTTTGTTATTTATTTACGTTTACTTCGCCCCTTTCACTTTTTCTTGCACAGCTTAACGGGCTAGCTTATATAGCGTGATGAATTTAATTACACATTCAATAGAGACAGAATTCCCTACTAACACACCACCTGGTGAATATAATTATACCTGAAATGCTGTACTACATTACAATACTGACCGTAATTTTTATATATGACTCACATACAAAACATGCTTTTTGTTTATTCTAAGCAATGTCGTATTATTTAGTCACAATCTCGGACGCACTAAGCCTATTTTATGGAATTCGGTAACCTTTTTATTCTTATTCATCATGCAATGGTAGCAGGTTGAAATGCCGTTGTAGCGTTTTCAGATTACCCTCTGCACACTTGATTTGCATAATTTATCGCTTTTATTGCGCTAAAAAATTATCCCGCTTCATATTTTGCTTTGAAGATTTTCATTCTTCGTCTCCCACTTCGTGGTTTGTTATCAATATTTTGATCCGCAGAAAAGCCTCGAAGCCGTTTCTTCATGTGACTTTAACGGCGATTAGCCTAGTATTTTAGTTACAATTGAAAATATTGATAACAAACTTGCCTAAATTGGAGCTGGATTGATTAAAATATACTTGCTTAAATTGGAGCTGGATTGATGAAAACATTCTTGCTTAAAATGGAGCTGGATGGATACAATAATTGTTACTTAGATAGAAGTTGGATGAAACTAATTTTTGCCTAAATGGAGGCTGGATTGATGACAATTATAAAGATTCATGCTGTCCTGTAATTTAGGGGCCAGGTTGATATAAGCTTTTAGCTTTTTCCGGACTTCCTGTTGCTCAGAGACCATTAAATTTTCTGTATCTACTACTTGTACACATGTTCTTTTAGTTTCTTTGGCAATAAATAAATAAATAAATAAAACTGGATAATTAGTCCAAGTTTGAGCAAATAATACCTACTTAAAATAATAGGCTATGCGCAGCGGTGTCACGACAACTGGTCCAACGAAAACTGGTCCCCAGACAACTGGTCCAAAAAATACTGATTCATCAACAAATAGTTTACGACAAAATGTTCCATGGGAATTTTTTAGTCGATGGTTTTTGAGGCTGAAATAGAGGCTGGATTAATGAGAAAACGTGTGAGAAATGGAAGCTGGATGAGGGTTCTTCTACAGGTGAAATAGAAGCTAGACTTATGAACAAAACGCTTGGGAAATAGAAGCTGGATGAAGGTTCTTTTACAAGTGAAATAGGAACTGGATTGATGAAAAAACGTGTTAAGAAATAGAAACTGGATCAAGGTGCTTTTAGATCTGAAATAGAAGCCGGTTGCATGTTGAAGTACACGAATGAAAATCATCAATCCAGCTCCCAATTAGGCTAGAAATCCATGAAAGTCTATTCATAAATCCAGCCTCTATTTCATAAATGAAGAACCTTCATCCACCTTCCATTTCTCAAGCGCTTTATCAGTAATCCGGCTTCTATTTCGGTGGACGAGTTGTCGTTGGACCAGTTGTCTGGGGACAAGTTGTCTGGGGACCAGTTGTCGGTGGACCAGTTGTCGTGGAACCATGCGCAGCAAAGGGGGAATTGTAGGCCTACGGGGGTTAATGTCCTAGGCTAAATCGGGGTGGGGAATTGTCCGGGGCATAGGCGCCGAATTGACCCGAAGACTGTGAAAAAGTCGGCGCGTGAGCGCGGAAAATTTGTTGACCCTTTTTGGATAGGAGAGTTATTGAAATTACCTCTGTTAATAGGTGGAGACTTGGTCCTGGTTTCTTAGGGGACGAACTCGCGGCCAAAGGACGATCGCCGAGGTGCACAGCACTGAGCACAATGCGATGGTAGCATAACTTAGGCTGTCAGTTTAACGAAATTGTTCATTATAGTCGGGGTTTAAAACTTGAAAAGCATCGTTGTCATTGTTTAAAAAAATTCACACTGAAAGAGCGACATTTTAAGATCTTATCAAATTTTCCAATTTTTTCATTGCTTAAAGACATGCCCCGATTTCTGCTTACATGCATGATGTTTTGCACTGGCTTCCAGTCTCGCAGCACATCTTGCACAGAATAGCAGTAGGCCTACTTGTCTGCGGTCCCTCACTGGTTCCGTTTTACTTATCTGATCTCTGTCGCCCTGTCTCTGACATAGCCTCCCACCGAGCTTTGCGCTCTTCGGCCAATTGGGAGCTGCTGGTTCCTCGAACCCGCTCTTCTACCAGACAGCATCGAGCCCTCTCGGTTGTTGGCCCGTCCACATGGAATGGGCTGCGGCTTGCACTGCGCTTACTACCTCGGAATAATTTGCCTGCTTTCTACCAGTTGCTCAAGACCTATCTTTATAGCCGTGGCTGGGCTGGGAACGCCTCTGAGTACGCTTCTTGAAGGGGCGCTATATAAGTTTTCGAAATGAATGAATGATTTCAGACTTCAATAAATGTTCCAGATTCCTAATTGTTTAAAAAATTTGATCACTCTTTGGGTCAAGTACTTCTCTTGGAATCCACACATAAGAAAAGCACAATCTTTGTTAGCATTTGCATCTTGGAGCAATCCACACTATTTAAGTCAACAAAGTTTTTAACTCAAATTTTGCACACGAAATCAAGCAATTCTGTCTACATTAGCCGCTGTTGTGGCGGGGGGGGGGTCCGTAGCTCAGTTGAGAGAGCGCTAGTCGTTAAACTGAGTCTGAGTGTCATCCACGCGACTCGGGTTCAAGCCTCACATAGGGTATTAATTTATAAAAGTTAGCTGCCATAGGCGCTTTGCTGTTGTGTTGTTTGACTCGGGTTCTGCTTTAAAAAAGGATAGCCCCTTCCACTTCTGGCTTGGCCGAACCAGGAGTGATTCAGTACTTAGGCAATTAGAGTTAAGTTACCGAACCCACTGCTGTAAAGCCGACCTGCGTGGGTGTCACGACAACTCGTCTACCGACAACTCGTCTAACGACAAGTGGTCTCCGGACAATTCGTCTACCACAACTGGTCTACTGACAACTGATCCAGCGCTTGAGAAATGGAAGCTGGCTGAAAGTTTTTACAGGGGAAATGGAGGTTGGATTGATGAAAATAGCGCATGAGAAATAAAAGCTGGATGAAAGTATTTCTTAATCTGAAATAGAAGCTGGATTGATGAAAAAAACGCTTAAGTAATGAAAGCTGGATGAGAGTATTTTTTATATCTGAAATGGAAGATGGATTGATGAAAATAACGGGTGAGAAATAGAAGCTGGATGAAGGTATTTTTAGATCTGAAGTAGAAGCTGGATGCATGTCGAAATACACGAATAAAATAATCAATCCAGCTTCTATTTAGGCTAAAAAACCGTTTTCATAAATCCAGCTTCTATTTCATCAATACTATTCGTCTGTAGACCAGTTGTCGTTAGACCAATTGTCCGGAGACGAGTTGTCGGTAGACGAGTTGTCGGTAGACCAGTTGTCGTGGAACCGTGCTATAGTACGCCGTATTTCGTATAACCTGTAGGCTAGGCCTACCTGTAATCATTCTGCGGTGTGTCAAATTGAATCATTGAAATAATATATTACTATTATTATTATTATTATTATTATTTAATAAGCCAATATTAGGACTAACACTGTGGAAATAGTTTGTCATAATTATAGTCTTTCAAATAGTCTTGACAATTTACTCAAGCTGATTTGTTAGGCCAGAAAAAACAATACCCCTTTTTTGATGCTGGGAAGTTTCTCAGTGAGAAACATTATTGAGCATGCACAAGAAAAGGAATAAAATTTAATGTAATTAAAATCGTCGCCTTCGTCCAGAGAAAAAATGACGTAAGCGGATCGAATTAGCAGGATTTCGTGTTTCCACGTATTCGCTGATCGGTTGAGGACCAATGATGTTCAGACTGCCGGATGGGTAAAAACTGGAATAATAGTATGGTAGACTAACTGAGATTTAAAAATCTATAAAAGACGGAACGATTGTTATAGATAAGCAATGCCAACAGAGAAATAATCTCTTAAAAGGGCATCTTGCTGGCTGATTTCTACATGGTGGTTCCCATGCATTGGCGGGTCTCACATGGCCCATTTCTGGTGGTGCTGAGCACTCACGGGCCTCGCAGAGTCGGCGCCCATGCCGGGGGTTTGTCCGGGTTTTTTCCGGGGATAATGTCCTACACTCGATGAGGATGAGCATAATATTATGAATAGAAAAGGAGCAAAAATTGTCATCAATGGTGAAGAGATTGAGCAGTTGCACCAGTTTTGTTATCTAAGAAGTCTGATAACAAGAGGACTGCAGGTGTAGGCTACGGTCGATATCAAGATAAGAATAGCAACGAGAAAGGACTCATTTTGGAATAGAGGGGAGCGGCGAAGAGAACGATTGAAAATGAATCTAAAGAAGAGAATGATTTAAAAAGCCTCGTAAAATTATGGAGCGTGACGCTATAATGGAGCATAAACTAAGGGAAAGCAGAAGAGGAATTAAGACATACATTCGTCAGCCATAATTCGCCATCCAATCTATCGGGTACACTCGCTCATCATCATATTTATCATGACATCCAGCATATTAAATCCAATATTAAATTTTAAAACCGCTCCTTTAGATACGCTGCACCAATGCCTTTGAATTAGGTGCCATTTTCAGTCAATCATAAAAACTAGTGTACAGTATAATCGCTAGATGACAGAAGCACGAATTAGTAAATCCAAATTCTAATGCATGTTGGCCCGTCACTTTGACAGCCATTATTAAAATTATCGATCTTTTCTCAACAGAACCTAAACCTCATAAAAAATCTGGTAATCTATCGTTTTAGCATCTAAATTATTCTCCATTAGGCTACATGGGTTTCAGCGTTGGTCGCAAACAAGATGGATTAACGCAACAAATTCTCACTAAATAGAAAGGAATCAATTAAATTAATATATACTTTAATGGAGGTGATTCGATGAAAAGATTCTTGCTGAGAACGAAGCTGGATTTATGAGTAAAGTTGCTATTGGAGTAACCGCTGGGGTTATTGTTACTGACGTCTCGGTAGGAAGTAAACAGTATGGCGGTCACAGATACACGCAGAATAGAACGGCCTCAACTCCGGCGATCGATAGCCCAATGTTTCCGCGCGAAACATTGGGGTCCCGCTTCAGTCAGTGATGTTGTGTGAAGTAAATAAGTAAGTGATGAAGGTATTTCTAGATCTGAAATAGAAGTCGGATTGATGAAAAAACGCTTAAGTAATGGAAGCTGGATGATGGTATTCTTATATTTGAAATAGAAGCTGGGCTGACGAAAATAACAGGCGAGAAACAGAAGCTGGGTTAATAAAAATAGTATAGCTTAGATTGGAGCAGGATTGATGAAAATGTTGATTAAATTAGAGCTGGATGGATAAGGATTTCTTAATTAAATAAGAGCTGGATTGATTAAAATGTTTCCGATTAAATTGGAGCTGGATTGAGGAAAAATAATCATTTTTGAAACAGAAGTTGGATTCATAAAACAGCTGATGCAATTGAAAAAGCTGGACTTTTACTTACTTACTTATTTTTGCCTGCTGTCTTATTGCACACTTGCCGTGTCTTTTGACCATTGACCATTAAGCGGAAACATTGGGCTATCGATCGCCGGAGTTGAGACCGCTCTATTCTGCGTGTATCTGCTACCGCCATACTGTTTACTTCCTACCGAGACGTCAGTAACAATAACCGCTTTGGTCTAAATTAGCAAAAGACTGATGGTAAAGATTTCTTGCATGTAAATAAACAGAGTAGTTGGATTGATAACAATTCTTGGTTAAATAGTTGCTTAAATAATGACAAAATGATTGTTTTTAACAGAAATTGGATTGATGAAATGTTTGTCTATTAAAATCAATGGCAGCTCGACTGATGAAAGTTATCATGGATTGGTAAGATGTTACTTGCCAGAGCCATGCTTAGCATTTAGCAACTTAAACTACGAGACAATAGCAGATGGATTGATAGAAATAATTGGCTGCATTGAATAATAAAATATTTGACTGCTGAAACGACATAACAGATCACCCAAATTTGTACATTTCCGGTTTGGTCATAAGTCTATATAAAAGTAAATTATCGGTTACATATTGGATAAATAATGTATTAAGGAACTAAGTTCAGTTTAATGAACTAAACACATAAATAAAACACTAATTTAAATAATTTGAATACATGCATAAATATACTAAACTAATACACTGTATAGTAAACTTAATGCTCATCGATCAGGTTCAAGTCTTTTAGCTGAACCCCGATACAAAACAGTTATGGGCTCTTGTGCACTACATCCATCTGCACCCAGAGAATGGAATCGGCTTCTGCTCTCGCTCTCCATGGTTCAGAGTTTCTTCCTTCAAAAAGTGGCTCATGACTCACTACTTCATCTCCATGCTTTCAAGCACATGGATCTTTAACTGCATCTTCCACTAGTGGCCGATTATCCGGGTCTCAGATTCCCATTTGGGTTTGACTTTGTGCGTGTTACAAATAAATAAATAAATAAATAAATAAATAAATAATAATAATAATAATAATAATAATAATAATAATAATAATAATAATAACTATAATGGACGTCATGTAGCAATAAGACTTAATGGCTGGTAGAAATACAATCTCCATAACTTAAATAGCCAATATCCATTCAGTTCATGGTAATCAATGTTATATATTTATGTTTGCATATTTTAGGTCTGGCCAACAATCTGCTTCAACACCAAGGATCTTAATCTCTGGTCAAAATATCAACTCAACTCTGGAAAAACCTTAACATGTGTGCAATCCCAAATGACCTTTGTCATTATAAAATTTATCTACAATGCAGAAATGTTCAACAATGGGCATTGTGATAAACAAGAAATAACAGGGTATAAGAAAATGGATTGCTCAAACAAACCACCTAAAGAACTAAGCTGATCAACAAACATGAAAAACAACTTTGACAAAGTTATGCAACAGCAGGTTTAGATTTACATTTCCCGAACGACAGTCAAGACAAGAGGACAACATAACTGGATTATTTTTTTAATGTTTTATCGAAATAATACATTATTGCTTGTCTCAATCACTAAGACTAGAAACAGATTGCATTTAATATCATATTTGATACTTAAAAAGGGAATTCTATAATCTTGTCTTCTCTATCCAAGCTCAGGCGCTCTTTCAAATGCCATGGTGCAGGAAACTTATATAGTCTTAATGTATTTTAATACTTTTACCATTTTTAAGTGTGAAAATGTAACACTAGGCACCTCATAAACCCCTGATGTTCAAAGTCCACCATATCACGTACACATAATCTTTCTATGCAAGCAAAGTGTATGGTGGCTGATCGAGTCCTTGCTGGGGTATTGTACAAGTGAAGGGCAAGAAGGACAGATGATGGAAGACATCAATGCAATCAACAATCAAGCTATTGGATCAAAGACTAAGTTGACAGTACAGCGCCGGTGTAAAGGTTTCAGATTACCCCCTCCTAAACGTTACCCCCTGCAAACTGTAAATTGCATCAATCTTCGCATTTATTGCACTAAAACTCTCAAAAAATTCATCCCGCTTCTTGTTTTGGTCTGAAGATTTTCATCCGTCATCCCACTTCGTGGTTTTTACCAATATTTTCATCTGTAACTAAAATACTATTCGCCGCTGAAGTTTACATGGAGAAAATGGCCTCGAGGCTATTATTTTTTTCGGATCAAAATATTGATAACAAACCACGAAGTGGGATGACGGATGAAAATCTTCAGACCAAAACAAGAATCGGGATGATTTTTCTGATTTTTTTAGTGCAATAAATGCGATGATTGATGCAAATCTAGTTTCCGGGGGGTAATCTGAAACCGGTTTCAAGTTACCGGGGGTGGTAATGTTTAGGAGGGGGTAATTTGAAACCTTTACACCGGTGAATAAGCTAGTCTCCTTGACATGGCTTTTGTGGGCGCTGAGAAATTCTCGAAGATTTACATTACATTACATTACATTAAGATACCGGCTTGTCAATGTCAATCTAACTTGTGTGGGACCCTAACTTGTGTGTCAAAAGAATCATGCAAGCGGAGTAGCCTATATGGTCGACGCAGTCGGGGACGACAGAAGAAAAGATGGGAGGACGTGATACAACAAGACCTGAAGCTGCGCAAAATGAAGAAAGAAGACACTGGAAACAGAGACAAGTGGAAGAGAAGGATCCGAATGGCTGACCCCTCGCCAGAGGGAATAATTCTAGCCTGAAGGAAAAGAAGAAGCATCTATCTTGTGTGCGACCAGCCCTAAAATCCATAGAATGGCGTATGATTAAGAACGCTAAAGCGATAATTCTTAGATTACAGATAATTCGAACCTCACCCTTATAAGGCTTATATCTGCTTATAAATATATCACGCTAATCGTGCATTTTAGCGTTGCAGGATTATTATTATTATAAATCCAATTGATAATTTGGCAGTCCGAATCATTATCAATCCAGCTTCTGTTAAGACAAGAATTCGTTTCGTCGAATCCGCTTTTATTGAAGAAAAAATTACTTTCATCAATGTCACTTCTATTTAACTAAATGGGCCTATAATTTTATTATTCCTTCATCCTGCTCCGATTTCGTGAACCCTGCTTGTGTTCGACCAACCCTGAAACCCATGCGATGGTGAATTAATTAGCACGCTAGAATGAACAAATATTATGTATAATATATCAACACTTAGAATAGCAATTCCTAGGTGTAAATTTCGAAATTGTTTAAATAGTTTGTGGGTAGCCTAAAGATTTAATACATTCGCTTTCCCGTGGTTTGGACTTTGTTTAGACGGGACGTCGAGGCCTTATCCGAAAATGTCTCCCACTCGCTAGCTTCTCAAACACAAGAAGTTGGATTGACTATCCTACCTATCGGCCATCTAGCGATTATATATTGCTGTGGATTTTGTGATTATAAATTTTAAAAGCATAATATATAATTCAATCAAAGTTGTATTACATAGAATATAATTTGCCCTCATCCTACTAAACTTTGTAAATTATACTCTACCGTCATTTTGTTATTGATATTATTATTGTTATTGTTATTAGATAACTTAATGGCGTTGAATGAAACAACACGTTATTCAATAGTAGGCCTATAGTTGCATTGCATTACATTGTGATCAGACTGTACATTTTCACCTTCCATTCTATCCGATATCGAAGGGTTATGCTCGTTTAATAAACTGTTAGCACTTAGATCATTTTCATCAGTCCAGCTTATATTTCAGGAGGCGGTGTTTTTCATCAATGTATCATTTACTTAGTGTAAATTGTTTTCACAAATCCTAGTTCTATTCAACCGAAAATAATTTCCTATGAACAAACATGGTTTTCCAGTACAGCGGACGATTGATAGTTGTAGTGAACTGTGAGCCATCTGTCTCGGAGCAGCTACGCATCGGTTTAAAGTTGGACAATCGAACACTTTTTGGCCTTTTTGGCCTATCTACACGAAGGGCCTACATGTAACTCTTTCAATGGTGCATAGGGTTCCACGACAATTGGTCTACAGCCAACTCGTCTAACGACAAGTGGTCCTCAGACAACAATATTGTTCGTCTAACGACAACTGGTCTACAGACGAATCGTATTGATGAAATGGAAGCTGGATTTATGAACAAAAAGTTAAATGGTTTTCTAGCCTAAAAGGAAGCTGGATTGATGATTTTCGATCACGTATTTCATCATGCATCCAACTTCTACTTCAGATCTACGATTATCTTCTATTTGTCGCTCGTTATTTTCGTCAATCCAGCTCTTGTTTCAGACATGAAGATACCCTCATCCGGCTTCCATTATTTTAGCGTTATTTCATCAATTCAGCTTCTATTTCAGATCTGGAAATACCTTCATCCGGCTTTTATTTCTCATGCGTTATTTTCGTCAATCCAGCTTCTATTTCACCTGTAAATAACCTTCATTAACCCTCAGGCTACCAAGCTTTTTTTGTAACACTGACTACCAAGGCGGGGGGGTGGTTACCACCCCCCCTGGATTTTGGGTTTGGTTTGAGATATCATAACTTGTAATACACCATTTGATTCAGCATTCATTTCTGCACAAAATGGTATATTTAGGTTTAGAAAATATGAATGCCCCTCGAAATTATGAATTTTTTACCATGGGTACCCGTCGATTCCACAAAATGTATACTTACGCATAGGGAATATATTAGATTCTGTGTGTTTTATACATGATTTATATATAAAAAGTAGTTTACATATAATAAAGTCCAATATTCAACTATAAAAACTAGTAATAAGTCTGTTTTATGTTCAATCAAAACAAAAAAACATGTTTTAGCCCCTGAAAAAACGTTTACGCACACATATCGGCTTGCGTTGTAAAAAACCAAACATTTTCACACATTTTAATTTATTTTGAGCACTTCCGGTCATCAAAAGACAAATTATTTAGTATCAGAAAATAGCCCTAAATGCCCTCTACAGAATGGCATAATTTATTTCTATTAAAAAATAAATTATGGATAAGTTATAATAGCAAAAACATGACAATTTTACGAAAATAAAACACCTTTATATATATATTTTAATTTATTTTGAGCACTTCCGGTTGTCAAAAGACAACTCAGTGAGAATGGAAATGTAGCCCCACATTCCCTCTATAGAATGGTATAATTTGTGTCTCTTAATATTAAAGGGCGGAAAAGTTACAGACAATATTCTAGGGGGGGTGGTATCCACCCCCCCCTGGTGCCTTTGGTATATCGGGTGTAACTTTTGAACGGTAGGGGGCATCATCAAAAGTTTTAGCTCAAAATGTGTCCCAATGAACCCTCTACAGCTACCAATTTTTTCAAAATTTTATTCCAGACGGAACGAGTTTGATTTGCGAAAAACCTAGGGGGGGTGGCAACCACGCCCCCCCTGGTAGCCCTAGGGTTAAAACTCCATTTCTCTTGCGTGTTTTCATCAATCCAACCTCCATTTCACCTGTAAAAACTTTCATCCAGCTTCCATTTCTCAAGCGCCGGACCAGTTGCCTGCAGACCAGTTGTCATTAGACGAATTGTCTAGGGACCACTAAGTGGTGTGTAGGCCTAAGTTATTCACAGAGTTTCGCATAAATTAAACAGAACCCAGAAGATGAAACATTCCTGCATGATTGTCATTAATTGCAAGCTAAGCAAGGAAATAGGCGAAGCAAATTATCTGGAATAAACAGTAAAAGAACCTTCAAATTAAAGTGGAACATGGACCATAGTGTGACTTACTCTTTTTTTTCATTTTGCTTCCTGCTGACAAATTTCATCATCCATATATTTCGATCTAAACACGTTTCATATTCCTCCTATGCGTTTTATTGTGCTGGCAATCCTTCATCATTCTTTTCCAATGACTACAAAATGAAACAAAAGACTAAATTGTTAAAATGAGTAATTTGCCTAAATTATTAACAGTACACGTGCTAAGTAATGCATGTGCAGCATAGTTTCTGCGTTGAATGTGAGCTTAAAAAATTAATAGAAAATGAGAAGAATTTTTGTGTTGAAATGGAGGCTAGATTGATAAAAATAACATGTTATAATATGCATACAGACGGAAGTTGGATTAAGGAAAGAAGGTGTTCTTGGATTGGAGCTGCAGGCCTATTAATCAAAATGATTTCTTGCGTAAATAGAAGATTGGTTGAAGATAGGTATAATGGAGATACATATTTGTAAAGGATAAGTCGTTAATAATAAATAGGTTGGGAACTCACAGGGTTGACTAATAGTGATCATGGTCTATGCGTAAAAATTATATGAAAAAACTGGTTTTACGATTCCGTTAAACATGGGGGACAGCTATAGGCCTATCTTGCAAGATCCATGTCTCTGGCTCTTCAGTAGGCCTAAAGAAAAAGAATGTGTATACGTTATCTTGTGTGTTACTGACATATGGACATGCTATTTTAGCTAAAATGGGGTAAACTCATAATATTATTAATAATACGCAAACTCTAGTCTACTAATCTTACCTTTCTGCCTTCATATTCCATTTTCCGTTAGGCATAGCCTATATAATTATACTGGGCTCGTTAGATCCGTCAGCGTCCGATCACTTCCTAGTCAGACTCGACACTGACAAAATGCATGACCCGATTGACCTCCCGCGCACTTGTTTCCGTAGATCATTAAAGAACACAGCGCGACTTCAGACTAGCTACGAACGACCGATCAAAGAGCTAGCCGTCTTCTGTAGTCCCCTCCCGCTATATAACACTGACTGTTTTATTGGGGAAGCCAGCTGAAATCAGTGGCGGCGCGCAAAAGTAGAAGGGAGATCGACCTGGGTGAAACTTTAGGGGGTCAGCCTACCCCAATAAGGAAAACATCGTTGGGAACAGAAAAGAAAATCAAGGAGAGAATAGAATGAATATGAAATATGATAGAAATTTCGAAATCGGAAAAACAAACGAGAAAAGAAAGAACCATCCCACCTCGAAATTTCGTTGTTTGCTTAACTTTCCTTGATCGCTATTATAGGCCTAATGGAGGCAGCATCACTCTCAGAGTTCAACAGTTATACCACTAAACAGAAGTATAGAAATGCAGAAGAGGACGACTGCGAAGTCTCTCCTGGAGGCTTGATTGCATTGTTCAAAATCTGTTTCACTTAATAATCCACAAACAGAGCTATTGTCTCTATCACTGCATGTAGTCTAATATTTAAATGTGTTTTTTCCAGCCGCCATTCGTAAGCATTAGGCCTATTATATTTATAATTTCATCATTATGAAATTGTAATTACAACGCTGTCTGTTCAGTTAGTAGTTAAGTTTAATTAAGATTACTGCATAACTTGTAAAATGTAAAGCGCAGTGCGTTTAATTAAAGAAAAGATATTATTATATTATTATTATTATATTATGACCTGCATACACTGCCATAAATTAGGCTATGGCTAACTATAGTTATCTAAAAGAAACGACTTAGAATAAAATTTAGCCACAAACTATCAATATTACTGCCTACAGATAAAAATGCACTCATGCATGAATATTCTCAAGCAGATACGTTCATTCATGCTTTGCATCTATAATTATTATCTGCACGCATTTACAGATACATTCACGCAAACACGACGTGCGAAGGGGTTTAGAACTTTAGAGGTTACCACACTGGACAATGAGCCTAGTGGTCGGGTTTTGTTCAATCCCAACACCTGCAGAAAACCTGTCAATGAATTTCTGCATCACATTCGCCATAATTATTTGCTGTAGGCCTAATGAGATCAATGCCCGTAGGTCTACATTTTGTAGGTAGGAAGATCAGACTGAGCAAATCAGTGTTGACACAATTGTTCAGGCGAGTAAATGCTACTGAGTACGTGTCACCAATACGTCCATCCACTCACCCAGAATAAATGTAGGCCTACATAATTATCTGCTTGAAAAAATTATCCGATATTCTGCTGCTCTTCCATCTACACGCGGTAATTTTACTATGCATTACACTAGATAGTGTTGCATTTTGCTAGATAGACGTATGAATGGATGGATGGATGTATGAATGGATGTATGGATGGATGGATGGATGGATGGATGGATTTATGGATGGATGGATGGATGGATGGATGGATGGATGGATGGATGGATAGATGAGTGGATAGGTGGATTGATGGATAGTTGGAAGGATGGTTGGTTGGATGGGTTCATGGATGGATTGATGGATGGTTGGTTGGATGGATTTATGGATGTGTTAATGGATAGGTTAATGGGTGGATGGATTGGTGGATGTGTGGATGGATGGACTGATGGGTTAATGAATCGATGGATGGATGGATGGGTAGATGAGTGGATATGTGGATTGATGGATAGTTGGAAGGATGGTTTGTTGGATGGGTTCATGAATGGATTGATGGATGGTTGGTTGGATGGATGGATGGATGGATGTGTTAATGGATAGGTTAATGGTTGGATGGATTGGTGGATGCGTGGATGGATGGACTGATGGGTTAATGAATCGATGGATGGATGGATGGATGGGTAGATGAGTGGATAGGTGGATTGATGGATAGTTGGAAGGATGGTTTGTTGGATGGGTTCATGAATGGATTGATGGATGGTTGGTTGGATGGATGGATGGATGGATGGATGGATGTGTTGATGGATAGGTTAATGGTTGGATGGATTGGTGGATGCGTGGATGGATGGACTGATGGGTTAATGAATCGATGGATGAATGGGTAGATGAGTGGGTAGGTGGATTGATGGATAGTTGGAAGGATGGTTTGTTGGATGGGTTCATGAATGGATTGATGGATGGTTGGTTGGATGTATTGATGGATGGATGTGTTAATGGAAAGGTTAATGGCTGGATGGATTGGTGGATGCGTGGATGGATGGACTGATGGGTTAATGAGTCGATGGATGGATGGATGGATGGGTAGATGAGTGGATAGGTGGATTGATGGATAGTTGGAAGGATGGTTTGTTGGATGGGTTCATGAATGGATTGATGGATGGTTGGTTGGATGGATGGATGGATGGATGGATGTGTTAATGGCTAGGTTAATGGTTGGATGGATTGGTGGATGCGTGGATGGATGAACTGATGGGTTAATGAATCGATGGATGGATGGATGGATGGGTAGATGAGTGGATAGGTGGATTGATGGATAGTTGGAAGGATGGTTTGTTGGATGGGTTCATGAATGGATTGATGGATGATTGGTTGGATGGATGGATGGATGTGTTAATGGATAGGTTAATGGTTGGATGGATTGGTGGATGCGTGGATGGATGGACTGATGGGTTAATGAATCGATGGATGGATGGGCAGATGAGTGGATAGGTGGATTGATGGATAGTTGGAAGGATGGTTTGTTGGATGGGTTCATGAATGGATTGATGGATGGTTGGATGGATGGATGGATGGATGGATGTGTTAATGGATAGGCTAATGGTTGGATGGATTGGTGGATGCGTGGATCGATAGACTGATGGGTTAATGAATCGATGGATGGATGGATGGATGGATGGGTAGATGAGTGGATAGGTGGATTGATGGATAGTTGGAAGGATGGTTTGTTGGATGGGTTCATGAATGGATTGATGGATGGTTGGTTGGATGGATGGATGGATGGATGGATGGGTGGATGTATGGATGTGTTAATGGATAGGTTAATGGTTGGATGGATTGGTGGATGCGTGGATGGATGGACTGATGGGTTAATGAATCGATGGATGGATGGGTAGATGAGTGGATAGGTGGATTGATGGATAGTTGGAAGGATGGTTTGTTGGATGGGTTCATGAATGGATTGATGGATGGTTGGATGGATGGATGGATGTGTTAATGGATAGGTTAATGGTTGGATGGATTGGTGGATGCGTGGATGGATGGACTGATGGGTTAATGAATCGATGGATGGATGGATGGGTAGAT
This sequence comes from Lumbricus terrestris, assembly GCA_949752735.1. Classification (NCBI taxonomy): domain Eukaryota; kingdom Metazoa; phylum Annelida; class Clitellata; order Crassiclitellata; family Lumbricidae; genus Lumbricus; species Lumbricus terrestris. The sequence goes on from OX457049.1 coordinate 10,213,388, forward strand.
GAGTGAATAGGTGGATTGATGGATAGTTGGAAGGATGGTTTGTTGGATGGGTTCATGAATGGATTGATGGATGGTTAGTTGGATGGATGGATGGATGGATGGATGGATGGATGTGTTAATGGATAGGTTAATTGTTGGATGGATTGGTGGATGCGTGGATGGATGGATTGATGGGTTAATGAATCGATGGATGGATGGATGGGTAGATGAGTGGATAGGTGGATTGATGGATAGTTGGAAGGATGGTTTGTTGGATGGGTTCATGAATGGATTGATGGATGGTTAGTTGGATGGATGGATGGATGGATGGATGGATGGATGGATGGATGGATGGATGGATGGATGGATGTGTTAATGGATAGGTTAATTGTTGGATGGATTGGTGGATGCGTGGATGGATGGATTGAGGGGTTTATGAATCGATGGATGGATGGATGGATGGGTGACTGGGTGAACGGAAGGGTGGGTTAATGGATGGAAGGATGGATAGATGGACGGATGGTTTGGATGAATGGATAATGGATGGATGGTTTGTTGGATGGATCGTTGTATGGTTGGATGGATGGGTTAATGAATGGATGGATTGGTGGATGTATGGATGGAAGGACGGATGGGTGGATGAATAGATGGATGGATGGATGGATATATGGATGGATCGATCGATGGATGGATGGATGGATGAATGGATGGATGGATGCATAATCAGACAAACAGATCGATTGATTTATTGATAGGCAAATTGGTTGTCTACTTCTTCGCTTGACTGAATGACTGGATGATTGAATAATTATATTGCTGATTGACTTCCTGCTTGATTGACTGAATGAGTTGCTGACTTCTTCAATCATTTTCTGACTACCTGATTTAAATTACTTTGTATGGTCCTCTTATACTGTTCGGATCACTTACATAGGCGGAGACCTGATCCGAACTTTGGGGGGGACGGACGAACGGCCGAATGACGATCGCGGAGGCACGAAGCGCCTAGCAAGGAGGGTTTGGGCAGGGAGATATGCCCCCAAACTTCGAAAAATTTTGATTTTCAGCACTACAATGGTAGCATTTCAGGTAGTCATAATTTATATTATTAACAAATTTCCTCATAATTTTAGTGCTTATAGTCTTTATTTAAGACTTCAATAACGCCCCCCGCCCCAATGTCGAAATGCCTTGAATTGATAATTGTTTAGTAAAGTTAAAAGAGGTGTGTAAGCGACATCTCTAATTGGAATTTCCTGTTTAAAAAGTTAACTTGTTTGATTATAATAGTTTAGTGAAGTTAAAAGAGGTGTTTAAGCGATATCTCCAATTGGAATCCTTTGTTTAAAAAGTTTACTTATTTGATTATAATAGTTTAGTAAAGTTAAAAGAGGTGTGTAAGAAACATCTCCAATTGGAATTCTCTGTTTAAAACAATAATAATAATTAACTTGTTTGATTATAATAGTTTAGTGAAGTTAAAAGAGGTGTTTAAGCGATATCTCCAATTGGAATCCTTTGTTTAAAAAGTTTACTTATTTGATTATAATAGTTTAGTTAAGTTAAAAGA